>OY731406.1:6827975-7172975 GCA_963425845.1 Sphenostylis stenocarpa | reverse complement strand
ATAGTATGATTCTTAATATATATATATATATATATATATATATATATATATACAGCAGTGGTGGTAGGGAAGATATATTTTTTTCCCAGCTTTTATCTGTTTATTGTTATTATTTTAGTAACTCAACCCAATTAACTTAATTTGGAATATCCTTAAAAGCTACATCTTGATTACTGTGCATTGATGAATCAAAGGTTGAGAAGGAAAGGTAAATTGGATTAGAGAGACCTAACCTCAGTAGTTGATAATACTAAAGTTTACTCAAAGTTCCTTTCTGCTATATATTAATCTTTTGACTAAAGGGTTATCTATGACATTCAGAAAAAACACTCTTTGTGATAAATGTGAGTTGCATCATGATTCATGAAACCTTGTGTTGGTACTTCCAAATATATAAGCATCCTGTAAGTACTTTGACAGAGACAGAGATGTGTGAGTGAGCTAGAGATGGATGCAACAAAAGGGAGGTGGACATTATGAAAGGTCTCTCTCTCTTGCTGCAAACCTACAGCTTCATATTGTGTCGTTTGTGCCTTACCCAATAAGCTAGCTGCAAGAAAAGCAACATGCCACTGAGATCAAGTGACCCCACAGACTCTGAATCATAGAGAATTAAATCTGTACATATATACATATATACTGATATATGGAGTGAGCTAGGTAGGGGACCCTTCAATTAACTATGACCTCATATAATGTATCATCATCACCTCATCACTGCCCAAAAAACAAAATTCAACAGTTCTTCCTTTGGCATGTATACACGGTGCAAGAGAAGAACAAAAAGATGTACAACTACAAAACAGTATAAACTGACAGAATATTGAAAGGGTCTGTTAGGTATATGTACACATGGGCCCCGTTGCATGCAGAAGAAGAGAGAATTTATGTATCTCTTTGCATGGGGATAGATAGATAGATAGATAAATATTGGCCTGCGTTTGGTTTGCGTCCACAGCATACACAGCATCAGTCTTGGCCTCGATTCAGACCTGATATTATCAGTACCTTACCTCGCTGCATGCCATGTCATGCCAATCTATACTTTGCTAAGATATGCCTGGCCCTAGCAGAGTACAGTAAGCTACCTATGGCCTAGTGAGATGAACCGGAAACAAAAATATGAGGACAACCATGCCCCCTTGTGCTTAGAGTTGGTAGTTTCATGGTGGAATAATGGTTTTGTGGATGTATCCACTAATGGACTTAGATGATACACTTTAGGTGATTTTAGATTGTTTTGTGGAGGAATAATGATTTTGTGTATGCCTTCATTGACTTAGGGAATTTCAAACTATTTTATTAGTAATGAAGTGATTATGTCGAGAGTGAAATATTTGTATTGTTTGTGTTAAATTAGTCATGTTGCTTCTAGCTATCAATAATTCCTACTGAAATTATGATTATATAAAAAAAGAAAAAATTGCATATCTCTCACGTATTATATAAACAATATCTACACTTCATTTACGGTGAAAATAAACATAATTTTTTATATTTTTAATAAAATATAACAATAAATGAGTATATATTTTTCTAATGTTTTTAATAAATAAGACTCACATTCCTTGGGTTTTTATTCATCTCCCTTATTGTATTTATATAGAGGAATTAAATTGTTTTTATATTTAAATTTTTTAACCAGTATGATACTTTAAATAAAACAAGAAAAAAATTATTTATTAAAATACAAAAGAGGTAAATATTCATGTTAAAATTATAAAGAAATTGAGTATCATTTTAATGGGAGTGCAAGGTAGGTCAATATTTATTTTAAAATAAAGAAAAGGTAAATACCATCTTTTTTCTCTAAGAAAAAACATACTAATACAAAATTAGAAAAAAAAATTGATATTTTTCTTAAAAAGGTCTATATTTGTAATAAAAACTTCGAAAAAAAATCAATTTTTATATTCAAATAAACTTAAAATTTTCTCTGACGCATAAATGAAATGTTTTTTTTTTCACACTTGTTTTGAATTGCGTTGGTTATTGGTGGCTCAACATGTTTTGTCTTGTTTTAGATGAGTTGGATTGGATGGTCCTTTATTACACATTCAGGGGAGGCTTCGTCTTATGAGCAATTTATTGTATATTTTCTTGTTCTGTGCCTCAATAAATTATTGTCATTGATGTTTATGTTTTTTTTTTTAATAAAGAAATCATATAGTATTTATTAAAACAAAAACTAAAATAATAATTTTTTATTTTATTATTATTTGTTTAAAAAATTGTTAGAAAAACTATATCTCATCATCTTTTTTATTTAAATTATATTTCCACACTACTACAAAATATATTTTCTACGTCGTCATTTAACGTCGGTTATAGGCGAGACGACGTAGAAAGTACTTTCCACGTCGGTTCGGATGAGCCGACGTTGAAAGTTGAATATTAAACACATTCTACGTCGGTTCTTAGTCAGCCGACGTAGAAAATACTTTACGTCGGTTCCCATATGAACCGACGTTGAAAGTCTTTTTTTTTATTTTTTTTTAGTTATTGACACTTTCCACGTCGGTTCATATGGGAACCGACGTGGAAAGTCGTTTTTTTTTTATTTTTTTCACCCAAAAATTCAATTAAATTTGAAAATTGTCACTGCCAGGATTCATATTTGTATATATTTTCTGGAAAGCATTTTTATTTTTTTTTCAGCCAAAAATTCACTTAAGTTAATGAATTGTCATCGACGAGCATTTGAACCCGAGTATTTTAGGGTTGTAAGTTAATATCCCAACCACTAAACTACTACAATTTTTTGATAATAACTTATAAATAAATTATATTGGTATTTTTTGACCGAGGGTGAAAGTGTGATTGACTCTCGCTTGAGTGAAAATATGTTAAAGCTCACGGAAATTCACTCACTCAAGTCTCGCTTGAGCGAAAATTGGTATTTTTCGCTTGAGAGCGAATAACGCGTTTCCCAAATTTATTTTATATTATTATATAAATAAAATTATAAAGATTATATTATGTCATTAAATTACAAACTCATATAAAGATACCTGCTCACAAATTTAGCATCAAATTTTGAAAACCTACTCGACACACACTTTCACTTTCGAGTGTACCCTCACATTCAACATATAAATATATAACTATATAAATATATCAAAATATATAAATATATTTGTATTTATATATTTATATATTTACACGAGATATATATTTATTTGTATATAAATATAATTTATTTGTAAGTTATTATTAAAAAATTCCGAGTAGTTTAGTGGTTGGAGTATCAGCCTCCAACTCTAAAGTACTTGGGTTCGAATCCTGCCAATGACAATTCTCTTACAAAATTAATAAACTTCTAAAAAATATAATATAAAGAGATGGAGGACCTAATAAAAATATAATATAAAGAGAGGGAGACTTCTAAATAAATAAAGGAGGTAAAGGGGTTGTAAATAAATAAAAATTATTAATTTAAAAAATTATACTTTCAACGTCGGTTTATTAGATCTTTGTTTGTAGTAGTGTCAAAAGACACGCACATATTTACATATTTTGGATTGAATATTTTTAACAAAATTGAGTAAAATTACATAATTTTGCAAAAGGTAAAAAAAAAAAAAAAACTACATCAATTAAGAATTAATTTCCTGAAGTATAATATTTTTAATAATTAAAAAATATATTAAACTCGTTTTTACTTAAGATACAAATATGTAAAATGAATGGTTTTATTTTTTTTTCTAACTTTATTAAATTTTCACTGATATTGACTTCTAGAATGTAAACTTAAATTTAAATGAAAAATTTTGGAGACTTTTTTCTTAAATAATTTGAAGACAAACTAATAATAATTTGTTAAAGTGGTAAGTTTTCTCTGCAAGAAATAATGGATGATGATTAGTGTGGAATTCTCGTGTTCTTTGTTGTGTGAATGAAAAGCAAAATATTGGAGTGTGGCAGTGCCTTCTCATTAATAGTGAGAAGGACGTACGTAGGTACTGGAACTGTTGCATCAAGAATAATAAATATGGGAGAGAGACGATGTGTGATACCATAATAATTAACATGCCAATGCCATTATTCTTTATCTTCTTCTTCTATTATCGTTATTGGTAAAGTCATATTTATCAGAATAAATTAAATACATCAAATGAAGTACGAAAAAATGATAAGAAAATGGAGACATGACACGGTTATAAGCTTTGTTGACCTTGTTTGAACAAAGGCAGCATTTCATTTACGAAACTGTTTAAAGCGAAGGGAAAGAGGTGAAAAGTTTAGACACAAGAATGCTGGAAATACAAAATTGTACATACACAAAAAAAATAAAATAAAAATAAAAATAAAAAAAACCTCTGTAAAGAGGGAAAAAAAAATCCAGGAGAATTACAAGATTAGCGAGGTGATCCTATGTACTCTTGAGCAAGATGATGTGGGAATTCCGGTATGATTTGTCCTTAACGGTCATCCATTGATCAGCGATGTCTTCAGCAATCTTGACGGCGTCTGATGCAGTTCCAAGAAGACCTCTTCTCGTGAACCCCACCGTATACAATCCATTCTCTCCCTTCCAACCCATTGGAAACGGCGTTTTCGGCATTCCGTCTTTCGTGAAAGATTCACGGCTCTGCATTTTTAACTAAATAATTTAATACACATGTTTTCGGAAATTCTTTTTAAATTAATTACTGAAATATTAACAATTTTTTCATCACTCAGAAATGGTTCCCATTGTATATGGGTGTAAAGTTGAAATCAGATTGGTGTAGTTTTGAAGCATTCTCCATCTCGAACGACACGGAAAGGAACAAAAGGAACATTTTCTTTGGGTGTGTGGGTGTGGTTTCACAAGAAGCTTACGCGATGTTTCACGATCGTTACACATGAAACGTCACTGGAATGAAAAGTTTCGAATTTATCAGGCGCAAACCCCAAAGTCCTTTTATTCTCTTTCCTTCATTGTATTGTTGCATGAAGAAAAGAACCCATTTGTTGGTTTCTGCTGTGCATGTCCCAACTCCCAAACCACCGCTAACTGACTCAACATGTGCTTGAAGTTGATTGATAAGCAAAGTAGAGCTAAAAATGGATTCTTTTTACCTTAAGCCAAGTGGGCACGTTGCTTTTGTAACCCGTTGCTAATATTATAGCACTGAACTCCTTTTCTTGTCCATCCATAAACTTGGCACCATTCCTTGTTATCTCCTTCACACCTTCCATCACCTGCAACAAACCCTAACGAAACTTACCAATAGATTCCGCACATGGTAAAATTGAATAGTTGCTTTACATTGTTATACTATAATTACATGCTCATGAATCAGAAAACAAATGATTTCAGTAATTAAATGCACACGTACTACGTATACCTTTATGTTACCGGATCTTATTTGCGCGACTTGTCCAACATCCAGCACAGGGGTTTTACCAGTGACAAGTTTGAGCTCTAATGGCCCAGTTTTTGGCCTCCTAACGCCGTAGCGAGCAGTGTCACCTAACATTAACCTAGCCAACGCCAATACCAACTTGTCAACAAACTTTATTGGAAGCCATTTCAATAGACCCATCGCTATTCCAAACGTCGAAAAGCCAAACATCTCCCTAGGCAGCACATGTACCTGTACCATAACATCATGTCAACAAAGTGGTAGACACACACAGTTTAGAATATTATTATTTATAGCATCTTATAAATGAAAATTTCATCTTAATTATATTATTACATCTGAGATTTGCATTGAAAATCAATAATACTAACACAGTCTTACAGTGAAGATTACTATCACGTAGTGAAACTCGAATACAGATAAAAAAGAACAGCACAGAAACAAAGCTTGGTTCATATTTTAACTAGTTACCCAAATGAGAAAAAACATGCATGGGAATTGGGAAACAAAAGAACATGTGTTTGTAGTTAGTTACCCACCGTGTTTCTTGCCACCATGTAAGGGCTGGCGTTGTGCCTGCACAGATCCAAGCTAACTTCCATTCCTGAGTTGCCGCAACCAACGACCAAAACCCTCTTGTTTTTGTAATCAGAGCCAGATTTATAGACGCTGGTGTGAACAATGGGTCCGTGAAACTTGTCCATGCCAACAATTGAGGGAATCACAGGGTCGGCATTCTCTCCAGTAGCGACGACGAGCCACGGGGAAATGTACTGAAAATCGTCGGTTCTGACGACCCAGAATTCGGAAGCGGGGTCGAAGTGAGCGGTGTGAACGGATTGGTTGAACCTAGGGCGGATGTTGAAGCGTGAAGCGTAGGAGTTGAGGTAGGAGATGAACTGGTTCTTGGAGGGGTATTTTGGGAAATGGTGAGGGAAGGGCATGAAGGGTAGCTCGCAGAAGTGTTTGGGGAGGTGGAGTTTGAGACGGTCGTAGGTTCTGTGTTGCCAAAGGGAGGTTATGCAGTCACTCCTCTCGAGAATGACGTAGGGTACTCCGTGGTGGGAGAGACACGCTGCAACGGCGAGTCCCGAGGGTCCTGCCCCTACGATTATAGGTCCATGAACCCACACGCACTTCACCTCCTCTCCTTCTAGCCCCTTGCAAGACTCCATCCAAGAAAATGGCAAGAAAGCGAGGAAAAGGTTCAAAAACTTGAAAGCAAGCAGAATGAAAACGCTCTTTGTTTCCTTTTCTTTTTTGGTATATGTATGTGTGTACGTTTGAATTCCTTTGCTTATTCTCCCGAGTGGAGGATGCAAATTGTGGGAATTTAAAGAGGGGGTGGCGTATAGTGGGAATGGTCAATGAAGTGCGTCAGAGAGTGTGGCAGAAGGGAATGTGTGGCTTTTAAATATGCATGGAAAGTAGCATTTGTTGAGATACAGAGTGAATTTTTATATACTTCTTCCTTATTCTACTGTAATTTTTATATAACATCACGGAACGAGTTTCTCAACTTAATAAACTAAAATTAATTTAATAAACAAGTTTCTTTCGATGTCTATTTAATAAAATAAAAAAACAAAAACTTATACCATTCTAATAAGTGAAAGAACCGAGGGAGGGGGGTCACTGGAGATAGATATGCTGCAACGGAGACGTGAAAGATTAGGAAAGGATACGAAAATCTTTTGATAAAGGAAGAACGTACACTCTCTTCTTCTTCTTTTTTTAGTTAAAGGAAGATTAAAGAATTTGAGAAATAAAAAAAATGTATCAAATGATTAAATGCAATGTAAAAAAATATTATATACATCATAATAACACAAAAATTTTCTCATGATTTTTCTTCTTGGTCTCTCAACCCAACTTTTTTGGTAGTGAAATTACAATGATTAATATTATTACAATAATATTATTAGCACATCGAAAAATTTTAGTAGAAATTATTATAGAAATTTATTTCAGAATAATATTTCAACAATTATTACATTTTTATTCAAAAGTTTTATAATTTTGACACACCTTTAGAAGGGAAAGAGTTTCCCAAAATTTCTCAAATGAAAAAAAAATTACAGAAAGGAAAAAGATTCGGAAGTTAAATTAAAAAATAAAAAATAAACTAACAATGTAAGAATAAAAGTTGTTTAACCGTAAAATTGTCTAACGAATTGCATACACCAATATAGACTAAATAACTCATATAATTGACTTTATGGTTCACAAAATAAGTTTTGTGGCAATGTTTGAACTATAGAATATTTTCAACTAATATTTTAGTTGTGTTTTATATAGGATAGAATTTTGTTTACATGTAATTTAGTTTGGTTTTTTAATAAGTAATTTTAAAATTATGAAAATTTATATTAATTAAAATTTAAAATAAATAATTTAAACTCTGATATAAAACTAAAATGGATTGTTTCAAAAATATTTAAAAAATGTTAAAATAATATAACTGAAAAATTAAAAAAAAATCTCCGGGAATTATTTATTCTAATATTATTGGATACTTTTTGAATATGCAAAAGGAGAATAAAAATGATATAGTTGATGATAATATGAGAGAAAAAAAGGATTACAAAAATTCAAATAGATTAATAAAGTGTTTTTTTCATATATAAGTGTGAAAAATATGATTACCTAATATATATAAAATAGGCACTATATAGTAAATATGTTCTACTTATAAATGTATTATCATCAATCTTATCCCACTACTGAAAGCAAGGAACTGAGTGGTCTTAAACTCTTTAGTCTTTACCATGATCAAACACAATATTCAAAATCAAACAAAACAAAGATTCTGAGAGGTTCTCCCAAAAGGGAAAATAAAAACTTTTTTTTTTCCTTTTCATATGTGTAAGTTTGAAGCCACACCCTTAGCAGTTACCATCATCCCAAGCTTTCAACAATCGATGCATGCATGGCTGCCTCTTTCTCGGACCCTACTCATCAACGCGACAAGCCAATGCTCTACCTTAATTTCCGACCTCTGCAATGAAATATACATTCCAATTGTTATCTTCTGCCCCATCACCTCACCTACAACCTCAACCACCCCATATTCACTTCTACAGAACAAGGTTTTATGTTTCGGTCGCTAACTTTGCCACTTGTTAGTATGAAAAATTGTTAGAGGCATACAACTGATGTGGCTGCAGTTATGATCACATTTCAGTCAAGCAGAGCCCAAAAATATCAAGTTTGTGATCAAAATCATGGTCACTTCACTCAGAGACCAAAAAGTTCAAAACCAAGACTCCATTGAATTCTGTGTCTTCGTTTCAAATGCAAAGCAACGAGAAGAGTCAATGATTCAAAGAAAAATGCCACCTGCACACCTGGATATCGGGTTTCAAACAAATCTGGTGCCACTCACATCACAGTGCTCACCAGCGTTAATCTTTCACTATGCATATGCTTTCTCTACTTTTTTATTTCAGTTCTTTTTACCTAGAAATAGAAAGTATGCAAAGCAAAAGGCCTAACTATTCAAAATTGCAATTAAATATGAACCTAGATCCACATGAAAATTTAATATAAATTGATCTTGCCTTTCGTTTTATTTTACTCTCTTTTTAAACGTTTTATTCAAATATATTATTTCCTCCATTTATGTAACATTTTACTTATTTTTTTCCTCATTTTATGTATTTCTTCATCTCTCTTATTTCAAAATATTATTTTAGAAATCTTATAAACATATAAAATTATATATAGACCATCTTAAAAATTATTTTGCTTATGGAGAAGACATAAATAAATAAGTGGAAATGAATCTATTATTTGCTATTTAAACCAATGTTCTAGTTACTGATTATTTAGCATTGCACTATTCTAAACATTTTATTAGACTGATTTTCACATTAATACTTTCATTTATTTAGATTAAAAAATAAAACAAATATTTTCCTATTTGTTATTCTTAAAATAAAATATACCAAATATTTTAAAACTTATAAGAATACTTTTTAATAAGATATGTCTTTAATATTTTTTAAATCACAATAAAATCAAACGTGAACAAAAAAAATATTCATGATATGACAAAAACAAATATGAGAAATAAATTTACTTGTGTTTAACAAAAGTTATAATACAGAACAGTTTATTTGATATTTGTTCGGCATGATGAAGATTAATTGACATGAATTTGATTCAATTTAACAAAACGTGATCTTTGAATATCAAGCTGTGTTAATAGTATGGGAAAGAGCTTTAAGGTTTTTAATAGTCATTCTTTTCTAAACTGGTGTCTTTCATCGAAATATTATCTAAAACAAAAAATAAAAAACATATAAAATATAAATAAGCTAAATATTTAACAAATACCAATAATTATGTTGACATAAATACAGAAAATTTCGTGTAATGAGTGAAACACCAGAACGAATGGATAAATAATAAGTCATTGGTCATTTTTTTTATGAAAATATAATTTTAGTTTTATTAGTAAAGTTTAATATTTTATTGAATGACTTCTTAATTATTGTCTTTAAGATATTTGCTAGTAAGACTCCAAAAAAATTATTTCTGTGACACATTTGAGTGGGAGACAAAGAAAAAGAAACACAAAATGGGAAACATTCCTTTCCCTGCTTAGCACGATTTAAATAAAACAATAATTTAGAAAAAAAAACACAAAATATTAAATATTAAAATTAATATGCACAGATTTTCAATGCCATGAAAATGCTATTGGAATGAAAAAGAAAAGAAAGAAGAAGGAATCAAGATATATGGTGCGCAAAGTTAATAAAACTTGGCGTTTTTTTTATATATATAAGAAAAATAATAACATATATATATATATATATATATATATATATTAATGTTTTTTTAAGATACTTGTTATAAAATAAAGGGAACTTTTTTAATTACAATATTTTATTATCTTAATATATCTTCATTATATAGTTTTAATACTTTGATTTGTTGACTAATTAATAATGTCTTTAAAACGGTTGTCAATGGAAGACAAAAAAGGACACACAATGGGGAACATTGATTTGAAGTTTTGAATCTTCACAACTTAGAATTAAGTTTTGAATCTTCACAACTAAAAATGTTGCAAAAATTAAGTTTTTTATAAATTAAAACAATTTTTTACAAGTTGGAAAAAAAATAGGTTTCTAGTAATGAATGACTAAACATAACATTAATTTCATCTAACAAATTAATTTACATATTAAAGCTAATAGGTATAAAGTTTTGTATAAAAGATGCCAATTATTTTCCAAACAATAGACATGCAAAAGTATTAAAATTTTGATCGTATAAGTGTTTAGACATTTATTTTTAAATTACAAATAAAAATCTAAATTTCAAAAGCAAATATTCTTGTTTCTAAAATAAGTAACAATTACTAATTTTAAATAATAATAATAAAAAAAGATATTGTATTTGGAAGTAGTTTTATTGGAAAAAATATATAATAAACATTGGGAAAAAATTGTAAGAAGCAAGTTGTGAAGTTGGAGTTGACGTTTGTGGGTGAATAATAAAGATTGCGTTATAATACACCTTTTGATCCAACCAATTACATGTCTGGGGAGGAAGAAACACTGACGAAACATAACCAAAGTTGAATCAACGACGATATGAAATCCACGTATGTTACTTTCACTGCATATATTATAGTGTTTTGATACGGGATCTACATAAACATGCATTTTTGATTCACCTGCCACAAAATCTTACATGGAAAAGGATTTCTGGCCACCAGGGATCTTTCCAAGGATATATGCACCTACCTTTATCTCATCATTTATTCAAAAATAATAATAAATAACTCAACTCATTTTTTCGTTGTCTTTTATATTTTTTATACGAATGGAAAAGAAATAGTCAACGAGGGCAAGCATGGAAGCACCCTCTAACCCCTACATCCTCCTCCTTCATTGGGGTATGCTTTTTTATTTTTTTTAGAATTCGATAGTTTATTGTAATTGTATTTTCAATTGAGATGAGATTTGAAACATGTACCACATGCATAGTTTGAAAAATAATGTAACGAAATGGAATTTTAGAACAGGAATTTATGTGGGTTGAGAGTGAGAACAAAGGGAAGTTGGGGACACAGTTTTGTCTGCCACACATGAAGTTAAGAAAGAAGGCCTCAAACATTGAATAATACAAGTTCCCCACACTTCAACTTCAAAGCGAATCTCTTTTCCTCTCTGCACCACACACACACCGCTGAACTTGTTTCTTTGGATTTCTCTTTCACTCGCCATCTTCAGCGATTAAAATCCAAGGATCACTTTGGGTGCATTCTTTTTTCTTTTTTTGTTGTCATATAAAATTAATCCCTTTGTTTTTTTTCTATTCACTTTTTTACGTATTTAGAGACGGAAGAGGATCTTTGATATGAAATGTGGCTTTATTAATTAATTAATTAGTATGCACACAAATTGTGACGAACAAAAAAGTTATATTTGATTGGACATTGCCATCTATAACTCTCTTTGCGTTTTCTAAACACTAATCATGTGATTTCGTACACAATTCATGAAGAAGATCGAACTAAATAAAAGTACTGATGAGATACTGATGAGTGTGTTTAGTTTTTGGTGGATACAAATCCTCCAATATATAAAGGAAAAAGTAATACTTTATTATTTTTTCTTTTTTTAGTGCACTACATTATTAAGGAGTTAAGGTGGAGTTAGAAGTTATTTCAGATGGGGCCTATGTCAGCGTTTGCGCGTGCCAATAATAGGTTCAAAATTTCCAATCCTCTAAATACGTGTGCTCAGGCTTTCACTTCGCACATAAACTTCACTCTTATTTTATCACCGCCATGTTTAACACTTTTTTTTTATACTGTTATTGTTCTTTTTCTATGCGTCAAAATTCAAAATAGTTTTAATCAACTCCCTCGTATTTTAAATTTAACTCGGAGTCATACACGAGTCTATTTATAATTTTTCTGACAAAGAAGTTAACTCTGATCATTTTAATATAAATGTTTTTTCAAAGATAAATACTGAACCTTAGTTTAATATTAACAATATTCCTCCAAACCAACGAAGATCGAGGATTGATTTTAGAGTTTGGTTAGACATCAAATTAATCAAAGACTCTGACTCATATAAGATTATCAAAGAATTCTATTATAGAATGACTATAACTCTCAAAGAGTGGTATCACAATCTCAAAGTTATTCGACAAAACCAATTCCATGAATTGAGACAAATTTAAGCAATATTCGAAGTCTTACATGAATAATTTATATACGATGACTCAATCATCGATAAGAAACTCAGTTAAGATCAATGCAATTAAAATTAATAAAAAGGAGATAACAGGTATAATGGAAATTTAAGATATACATTTTACAAATAATGGTTCATTATGTTCTTTAATATTTATGATTGTAGTTATTCATAATAAAATTTGATCAAATAAATATTGTTTTCGTTGTTTCTTATATATGTTTATTTCTATTGTGTATTTTTTTGGAGTGAGGATAATAATCACGATGAAAAGAAAAACATATAATACACAGCTTTCTATATTAATATAATAATTATAAATGGATAAAAAAATAATTAAAATTAATATTATTAAATGAAATTGTTTTTAGAAAAAAAAGAGTTATATATCAATCCATCTTTTTTCTAATTTTTTAACAAATAAACATTCTGCTTTTACACAAACAATCAAACGAAAATATGTTTTTTATTTTAAATTTTAAATTCAGTTATTATATACTACTATTATCATAATATAGGTAGTTGTCTATTATTTATTTTTTCTTTAATCATTTATATTTGAGAAGTTAACCTTAAACACTACTAATAAAACACTTAGTTATCAAAAGTTGATTAAGAATAAAAGTAAATATTTTTTTATTGATTTCACGTTTAAATTACTTAAAAGTGAAAAAAATTGTTTAAAATGAAAAGAAAATTATTTGGATAAGTAATTCTAACTCTAATCATATTTTAAGTAACCCATCAAACCATAATAAAATATTTAATTTTAACAATAAGTATCATTAAAAAAATTGCATCGGTTGGAAAATAGTATCTTTTGAAAATTAACTTTAGGTCTCATTTATGATAGGATGAACTCCATTTTGTATGGTTTTTGTTCTTCATTTGGTATAAGCTAACTCGGGTCTACTGTTGAGAGATATATGTGTGAAGCAGGAGTGATGTCATCCTTCCCATGTCGGGGGTAGGAGATACAAATATACATTATATGATCTAAAATATTGTAAATGCAGATAGCTATGTACTTAATTAATAGCAATGGGAGTGGGTGTAAAAGCAAGTGGCTTCTGCTACTTTTTGCTGAGTTATAAGAAACCACTTAGATTGGCATTGGAGAACAAAAGCCAATATATTGTTGCATGTATGTAACTACTTTTTATATACGTATTTTCTACCACATTTTTTGCGATGTCGATCTTTGTTTAGAAAACAGATATTGCATGTATGTGCTTTGTAAAAAGATATTTCTGCTGCACTAGTGCATATGCGATCAAACCCACCCTCGCTACTTTTCTGCGCACATTGCAAACTAAGATCTTGTGCTCGATATTCGAATCATGAAACATCTGAATCTTCCCTCACCTCACCCCACTCCAGTCCCCACCCTTCCAAACAGATGCTCCCCGACAAGCTTCAAAACAAAACAAGTTTAGTTTTCACGTACAATCGTCCTGTAATTACGCAATTAAGAGTTGCATTGCGTGTTGTTATTGAGAGAAATAATACACACTTTTTACGTATTAACCAATTCGTCAAGAGATCCGTTAAAGAATATTCTTGGTATAAAAAGAATATCATGAAAGGGATGAAGAGAGATATGGTACTACCAAGTTCAAAATGCAGTAATGGTGCTAGGTATAGCAGAGCATGATTTGTTTCTATTTATGCTACAAAACTCTCTTCCTTGTTCCGGTGTTATTTTGTGGCATGGCAACTTTGCATATATATTCGCACTATGAAAATAATTTGGTTCCCACTTGGTAGGCAGGTATATCACGCACTATCTCACTAGCTAGCTACTGATTCTTGGTGTAAACTGGTTCCTTTTTATAGGTTTCTTTTCCAAGTTGTTGCTTACATACTCATGCATGTGTTCCTATCAATCATTGATCGTTTTGCTCTTTATCGCTCCACTCTATTGTTTGGATGGTGGCATGAGGTGATCAATGCGAAACACTGATGGTGGCAAGGAGAAAATTAAGGCAAGTTAAAAAATAAGAATATTATGCCGTGTGTTTACATAACTGTACATAAATAACCAGTGAAAAACTTTCTATAATAAGAAGAGAGAATATCGATCCAAACATGTCCTTACACGGCACTTTCTCTTTAAAGAATGCTCTCACCATTTAGACATTGAAGAATTATATGGTCACATGGTATGTTCCATATGTTCCCATCGTAGCCGATCCAGGTGTTGCTTCATAACGTGTTTGGCCCCATGCATTGTAGGGTCTAAATTTAAACTTTTGAGCAATTTTTTTTATCAAATACATGTAACACCTTGAATCAGCAAACAAGCATAATGCTTGTGTTCTTGAGTACTATGAATCAACAGTGGGAAGGAGAACGCATTTATTTAGTTTATGAGTTTCAATATTTGTAAAACAAGTTTCTATATAAACTTCATTATTAGGTCAAGTGATTTTTTTACCATATGTTTTCATTCCAGCAAAGTAGGCAAAGGAAGTGAGGAGATTCAGAATGAGTTGGACGCATCATGGAATTGACTAGAAAAGGGTATACAGACAAACCCTAAGATATCTAGATCTTGCTTAGTTAGTTTACGTCCAAATTCTAACACAATGATACCTCTCATTCCATCTAATCTATCTAATCCATCACACACTATTGTCTGTCTACAGAAACAAACACTCACTACCTGCTCAACTGCATAATGCTTTCAAATTTTGGACTTTTCAAAATCACACACCACACAATCTACTTTCGCAGATTCTATCTTCTTCCCAGCCAACCAAAGTTTATACCTTTTTTGTATATATTTCCTCACCATCACTCATAGTGAAGGAAAATTACAAAATAGAATCACTTTTTTATTAGCTATATTTAACATATTTAAAAAATAAGATTTTGAAAGAAAGAAAATAATCCAAAGGATACAGTTCTACGTGTACAAATGATTAATGCATTAATAAATAACTTGTCCATGGCTATAACCAGCTAGGTACAACAGGCTATAAAGGGAGACAGAAAGGCTTATTCAAACCATAATAAGTATTAAAAAAATTATATTTTTATTTAATCCAATACTAGAAACCCACCTTTTTTGAAGGTTTTGAGTCACCCGTCAACTCAATTTCAAAATATTAAAATGTTTAACTTTTTATTATCTATTATCCATTTTTAGTATAAGTTATATTTTTTTAGAGTGGACTTAGAGAGTGCAAAAGTAAAAAAAAAAAAAAAGTAAAAAAAAAAATTATTTAAATTAAGAGAAAATAAAATAAATTTATTTATTATTAATAAATGTATTTAATATAATGTTTTAATTTACTTTGGGCTAATAAGTATATTTTCTTTTGGATTCAATCAATTTAGCTCATCATTGACAGATTCAGAATCTGACAAATCACAGTTGTCAGTCTCCAATGTTGTTGCATGCCATTGTTTAAAGTTTAATATAATTTATTTAATTGGAATTTGGGAACTATTAACAATAATTAAATCAGATGTCTAAATGGATCTGAAATTATATTTTTATTAAAATATTTGTGAATAAATTTCCTAACTTTCAAACGTAAACTAACATCCTTTCAAAGTAACTAGAACAAATCTTGTTCTTTCCTTGCAAACCATGATACCTATTGTTTCTTGTGGAATTTCGATCGATTTCGATTCTAAGGGTGTTTTGGTCCTAATCAAAATTCTACCACGTAAGCTCTTTTTACTTAGGCTAGCAATTTGATTTTCAATCGAAAACGTGTATGAGAATCGAAAACTACAGGATATCGAAAAAGCTATTTTTGGTGTTTTGTATTTAAAGTATCGAAAGCATTAAGACTATCGAATCGAAAAGCAGAGTGTTAAATTGCGAGGAAATGTAAAATGCGAAAACCCCAAACTTGCATTAATTGTAAATAGCGAGAAATCGAAAACAACGCAAATATAAATAACAAGGAATCGAGATTGCAAGAAAAGTAGATGACATGAAATTGAGATTTGCAGAATGTTAAATAACAGGAAATCTAAAGTGCGAAAACCCCAAACTTGCATTAATTGTAACTAGCAAGAAATCGAAAACAACGCAAATATAAATGACAAGAAATCGAGATTGCAAGAAAAGTAAATGACAAGAAATCGAGATTTGCATAATGTTAAATAACAGGAAATCTAAATGCAGAAACTCAAATTTTTATTGAATTGAAATGGACAAGGAATAGAAAATACAGAAACATAAAACTGCTGAATTTAAGTTGCATCAAAATAAATTACCAAGGAAAATACAGAAAGCGGTAAATGTACTCAGTGAGCAAGGAAATCCAGATTGCCAGAAACTTCATGGTGTTCGTCGTTTCTCCGGTAGACTTTTCACTACTAATCCTGTTCTCTGCCAATTTCTGCTCCCCTGTTTCTCCTTTCTTTGTTCTATTTATAGGGCGTTGTTCAAGCCTCCTAAGAGCAGTTAACGAGACTGCCACCACGTTCTTCGTGCGTATGACAGTTTCTTTTTACAGTTTTCTCATGTTCTCACGATCCTTGATTCTTCCGTGATTGAGAAGCTATTTCCCCTACGTGCGTTTGACTAATTCTCTTCAAGGTTTAGGAAGGGTTTCGATATTCATGTAAAAAGAACCTTCCCCTCGATTTCGATTTTGTCGAGAACTTTGCATACCTGACATCGATTTATTTTAACCTTAACTTCACATATTTCAATTTTCTTGGTTTGTTCCATGTTAACCTTTCGACTATTACTCCGACTCTTTCGACCTTTCGATTTTATGTGTCACGCCTTTTATATTCGGACATCGAAAAATTCCCTTTCAACTTGTTTCTCGATCATACTTCTCGATTCCATATTAACAAATGCCCCCTTGGAAGAATATAAACGATTTATTTGTATTCTTTCAACTTTTCCCGCCTAAGTGTTCGGAGGCCCGTAAAGTTTAGGGTTTAGGGTTTCTGGGGTTCTAGGTTAAGAGGGGTTTTAGGTTTCTTTTCCTCTTTACGTCGCTATCATATCAGTCTGCTGCTTTCACAGTACGCTGCATTTATTACCTTTCACCTCTGTCGTTCCATCTCCCTATACGATTTCCCCTTAACCTCTCAACCTATCTTTACTTTGGCTTTACTCGAACTTTTATCCTCTTTTGCAATCTTGTCTTCTTCCCTGAGCTCTTGCCTTCGTCTCTGTTACCTTACCTGTCACCTTCTTCCTTACTACTTCTCTAATCTTACTATAATGGCCTCTTCATCCAAGTCATCTGATTTCTCGGCTCCTCCTCTTATCTCATCCGCTTCTACCTTGCTGGAGATTAACAACCAGCAGTTTGCTCCCTTGCCTCTGATGGAGGAGGCCTCCAAAAGGATTGCTGAAACTCAGGTATTAGTTCCTTACATTGTTGGTGGGGTTGGTTTTGGTTTTGGGGGCCCCATTCTTTCTGGTAGTGGAACCGTTTCTCCCCTCGCCCTCTCAAACAGCCCTGCTCTCGTTCATCAGCCCGAAGTTAGGATCGACTTTTTGAACTTTGTTTCCAAGGTGTATAGGACAGACCCTCCCTCCAAAAAATCTTTGTTCACTAGATGGTTTGATAGGGTCAAGGCGAAATTTGGGAACCATTGGAGGAACGTGGGGATTTTTTATTTTCTACACTTGTCTCAATGTGACCTATCCTACCTCGACATGGCTATGTTCCTGGCTGCCGTGCACTTGTGGAATAAAGAGATACATGCGTTGGAATTACCTTGCGGTCCCCTCTCACCTACTCTTCTCGATGTTGCAGTCATCACTGGGTTAAAACCTATAGGGGAGAGATACTTTCAGGGTGCATGTCCCTCGGATAATTTGTTGAAGTCTAAACTCGATTGGGAATCGAAGGCCTACGGGCATTTTATTGAGAAACATTTCGTTGATGACCCTTCAATAGATGTTACTGATGAAGAACATGTAGCGTTTTTGGTGTACTGGCTGTGCACCCAAGTGTTTTGCCCCCGATCGATCCAAATTTCCCCCCATCTCTTCAATCTTGCGTATCTCCTTCACTTAGGTCAACCTCGCCTATGTTTGGCCAAGCTTTTGTTAGCACATGTATACACCGCTTTCGATGAGGCTGTCGAAATCTTAAGTACTCCTAAGGCATCGGGGAATTTTTCTGGCCCTGTTTGGTTCATACAACTATTGTTAACATCCATTTTTGAGAGCATCCTTCCTCGATATTCTACTGTCCCCCTGAGTGTAAATATAGAAGGGGCTCGATTATCCTCCCGTCACCCTCGCTATAAATCTGACGAAGCCACATATTGTAAATACCTCCAATTTTTATTAACCAGATTTGTTTTCGATTCAACCCTGGCCCCGTTTACTGTAAATTTTGAGCGAGTAAGTGACCAACTTAGGGGACCGATCTGGTTCAAGTCAAGATTTCCCGCCTCAACCCCTGAGTTACAATTAGAATTGGTCGATATATGGAGTGGCTATTTGACCCATGATGTACTAGTATCGGGTTTCCACCCCAGGGATTTCAAGTTCGTTACTTACTACCCTCAGCTTTTTTCCAGACAGTTTGGCCTGAGCCAGTCTTTACCCTTTTTCCCTTTAAATACCTTCCCTAAATCCAAGTTGACTGACTCGAACATCGGCCGAGAGCTTGCTAAATTTTTGCCAAGACCCTCGATGCATTTTTACCCATATGCATTTGAGTCAAATTACTTATCGACTGTGGAATTTTCTCAATGGTGGACCAATTGGTTTTCGAGTAATCGTGCTATTTTTGATGAGGTTCGACGAGATCGATCGCTCATCCTTCTCTTGTGTTGCAGGACAAATCGAAGGCGAAGAAAGGTAAACACTCCCACTATCTCCAAATAACTCGATTCGAGCATTTTTATCAAATATGTTACAACCCATTGAGATTAGAATCGACCTTTTATGACGCCTGTCATTTCCCTGTCTCACAAAACCACCGCTAATCGAATCGATCGCAAAACAATCAATCCCTTAGGGAAGACCCCTTTTGAGAAATATTGTCTCAATCGCCTTCCTACTTTTCCCAATGCTCCCTTTGGAGTTGCCAAACCTTTAACACATCCTAAATGGGTTCGAGAACTGAGAACTTCGAAAGAAACGTTACGTCCCAAACCCAAAAACAAAGATATTACTGTGTCGAGACTATTTTATTTCCCTTACCTTAACCTCCCTGAAGCTTTCCTGCCTCCTTGGCTAGTACATATCGACCGAGTCAAAATTTTGACTCCATCACCTTTTGGTGAGGTTTTACTGTTTTTTCTTAATTTTCGATTCTGTGTTTCGAAAATTAACTATCTTCATTCCTCAACAGTTGCAAAATCTACCAAGGTAGTCGCCTTCGAAAAGGTGCAAGAGAAGGAGAAGGAAACAAGCTGGGAGTCCCCAGACGAATCGGACCCTCTGGCCTTTACTAGGAAGCGAAAACAATCGGCCACCGCCACTACTTCGTCTTCGAAAAAATCGAAGGTACTTTTTGATCTTTTTTGTCTCATTCGTTTTTCTGTTTATAACATGTTTCTTTATGGCTTCTCACACTTCTTTCTCGATTTCTACCCTACAGAAAAAATCGAAGAGTCCACGACCAGTCCAACCATCCACAGCAGATCCATTATCGATGGATTCTAACACCGTTCGCTCCACGAGTCAAACAACACCCGTCACTCATTCTAGTCACGTGAGTTTCCTTTTTCTCTCATTTCTATGTCTTAGATTTTGATAAGACTTGTATCATGACTCACATTTTCGATAAAATTTTTAGGATAATCCATCGGCGACCATATCGACAACTGTCGAAACTCAGCTTCAGCCTTCAACACCGATCCCTGAGGTATAATTCTATTTTACTTGTGTATACCTCTTTTGACTTGCTTATTTTTCTTTTTTCTAATTCTCTTTTTCGATTTACAGCAATCTGAGGCTGTACAGAGTCCTCCTCGTGCCTCGACGCCGCTTGCTCTTCCTCCACCTGGTATTTTCCTTTTTTTCTTTCATCATTTCGATTCTTTATTTTATCCTTTATATAACTCTGACTTACCTTTTCAACTGGTTTTCTTTTTCAGTAATTATTCCCACGGTCCAAATCCCAGACTCCCCATCTCCCACTACCACCGAACAAATGGGTTCTCACCCATTCTCAATGCCTGGGGTCGAACTCATCTCCCCAACGTTGCCCATGTTGACCGGGCCTATTTCTACCAATGTGCCGGAATATCGAGCTGCCATCGAGGAAGACCCTTTCTCGATTCTCGATATTTTGGTATCGAGGGATGCCACTTCCTCAAGCCAGTCTTCTCAACCACCAATGATTTCGACCGAAGGAGTGTATCAGCTCAAACAACGCTTCAGAACTTTCTTCTATTCCTCGCCTCTGGAGGTCCTAGTAGAATCAGTCGAAAAGAAGAAACTTTTTAAAGAGATTCTCGCATCAATAGAGACCTTCCCTGAAGAGGCTCTTCCAAAAGGCTTCGATGCGGAGGTCGCGGCGGCCACAGAACTGTTTAACCGGGCCTATGCTGCAAGGAAGAAGAGGCAGTCGATTACAACTGAGTTGACTGAAGTTGCTGCTTTCCAGGCTGAAAAATCTACTTTGCTGAAGGCTCAGAAACTCAATCGGGAAGAGATTTTGACAGCGTTGCCTTCGGTCAGGAGTGAAATCGAAGATTTAGAGAAGAGGCTTCAACAGTTGAAATCACAGGAAGAATTTCTCACTTCAGAGTTAAACAAGATTAATTCTTCTGCAAAAGAGGTGGTGTTATCCCTTGGCCAGAGCATGGAACGTCAACATAAATTGGTCATCGAGGAGAGTTCGATTTCAGCGTCCTGGGCGCAACTGTTAACGGATTTTGATAGTTTAAGAACTAATTATATATCTTTGTAAACATGACTCTTTTTACTTAAATGTCAATGCTTATTCTTCTTATTCGTGGTTCATATTTCTTTAAGTATTTTCCATTTATCGATAGCACTTTATCATTGTTATACCAATCGATAATCGAATAAGCATTGCCTGATAATACTTTAATAACTTCGAAAGGTCCTTCCCAATTTGGCGACCATTTACCATAACTTTTACATCTCTTGTCCATTGGCAAAATTGTTTTCCACACTAAGTCACCTTCATTAAACGTCTTCTTTCGAACTTTTCTATCGTAAACTCGAGCAATTTGATTCTTCTGCAACATTATACTATTCAACGATTGTAATCTTATTTCATCGAGTTCGTTTAATTCATCATACATCAAACTCCAATAATCACAACTGGGTAAATCATTCTGCCTTTGTATTCGATTCGATTCGATATTTATTTCGATAGGCAAAACCGCATCATGTCCGTATACCAACTTGTATGGGGTATTCTGTAAAGAATCTTTAGGTGAATTTCGATAAGCCCACAAGATTTGCAACAACGTTTCGTGCCATGTTTTTGGTTTATTACCAACATGTTTCTTGATTAATCCGATAATCACCTTGTTAATTGCTTCGACCTGCCCATTAGCTTGAGCATAATATGGAGTTGATGTTAATAGTTGAATATTTCTCAATTCAGCATATTTGGCTGTCTTTTTACCAATAAACACTGTCCCTCTATCTGTGGTAATAGACTGTGGGATCCCAAATCGATAAACGATGTATTCTTCAATAAAATCAATTACATCCTGCTCGATCAACATCCTTTAATGGTATTGCTTCTACCCATTTTGAGAAGTAATCGACGGCCACGATTATATATCTATGCCCTTTCGATGATTGTGGAAAATCTGTCCGATTAAATCTATGGCCCAACCTCTAAAAGGCCAAGGTTTAATGATCGAGTGTAATTCACTCGCGGGCGCCTGTTGTATCGGACTAAACTTTTGACATTCTTCACAGGATTTAGTATACTCAATACAATCTTTTAAAATCGAGGGCCAGTAGTAACCTTGTCGAGTTAATGTCCATTTCATTTTCTGACCTACCGTATGGGTCCCACATATTCCATTATGGACTTCGGCCATTGCTAAGTAAGCATCATCATTTCCTAAACATCTAAGTAATACTCCATCGACTCCCCTTTTATATAACTCATCATTTAACAAAACATATTTCACTGCTCGATATTTAATTTTCTTATCAACTTTCCCATTGGGGTTCTGCAAATAATTTATAATCGATTTTCTCCAATCTTGGTCATCCAAGTCATTAATGTGCAGAATCTCATTTTCTTGAGGTAATTTCTCTTTGGTTTGAATTATTTCTTGTAATCTTTCCGGGGATATCTTATACTTCGATGCAATTTGTGCTAAGTCATTGGCTTCTTGATTGAATTCTCGAGGAATATACTCGAATGTTATGTCATCGAACATTCTACTCAAAATCATCACTTTTTCCAAATATCTGATCAAGTTGATATTAATGCACTTATACTCTTTTCGCACTTGTTTGATCACTAGTTGTGAATCCCCTCTTATAATCACATGTCGAGCTTTTAATTTGATTAACGTCTCGAGGCCCGCTATCAAAGCTTCATATTCAGCTTCGTTGTTCGAACACATAGGTTGAACCTCAAATAATAACTTAGTCGGAATGTTGTTTGGAGAAATAATCAGAACTCCTATTCCAGCTTTATTCGATGTACTTGAACCATCGAAATACATTATCCATTTACTTATTTCAATAAATAAATTTTCGGTGGATTCAACAGTATGCTCAGCCATAAAATCGGCGATGATTTGACCTTTTATCGATTTTAAAGATTCGAAGGATAATGAGAATTCTGTCAAAGCTAGCACCCATTTTCCTATTCTATTGTGCATAATTGGTTTCGACAAAAGAAACTTCAAAATATTATTTCTAGAATAAACCATTACATCATGAGGCTTCATTACATACTTGAGCCTTGTACAAGAGAAATACAAGCATAAACCTAATTTCTCGATATCACTATATCGAGTTTCAGCATCATTTAAAATTCTACTTAGATAATACACAGCACATTCCACACCATTCTCATCTTCTTGTGCTAATAAACTGGCTATTGTTCGATCTGATGCGGATACATATAATTTTAATGACTTGTTTCTCTTTACTGGGATCATAATCGGAGGATTCGTCAACATCATTTTGATTTGCTCGAAGGCTTCTTGATGTTCCTCTTTCCACTTAAACTCGCTTCTTTTTTCAACTTTAACAAAGACGAAAAAACATAAGTTTTGCCAACCGGATTAGAAATAAATCGTCTCAAATAATTTATTTTTCCCAACAAAGATTGTAATTCTCTCTTAGTTTTTGGAGCAGAGGTATTTATTATTGCTTTGGCTTTATTTTTCTCGATCTCGATACCTTTTCCATGTACTATAAATCCTAAAAATTCACCAGCAGATACACCAAAAGCACATTTCAAGGGATTCATTTTTAATCCATATTTTCTCATTCTCTCGAAAGATTTTCTCAAATTGCTCAGATGTTGATGTTTTTCTTTCGATATCACAACGATATCATCTATGTAAACTTGCATAAAATCATTAATAAGATCATGAAAAATTAAATTCATTGCTCTCTGATATGTGGCTCCAGCATTTTTTAATCCAAATGGCATCACTACCCATTCATAAGTACCTAATGCCCCGGGCATCGAAAAGTCGTTTTAGCTATATCATTCTCAGACACAAATATTTGATTATATCCCGAATACCCATCTAAAAGACTTAGCATTTCATTACCAGCTATCGCATCTATTAGCATGTCAGCTATTGGCATAGGATATTCATCTTTAGGAGTAGCTAAGTTTAAATCTCGATAATCGATACACACTCTTATTTTACCATTCTTTTTAATCACAGGCACAATATTAGAAATCCAATCGACATACCTGGCAATTCTGATGAATTTTGCTTTCAAGAGTCTCTCGACCTCTTCCTTGATCTTGTCCATCACCTCAGGTGCAAATCTTCTTGGTGCTTGTTTTACTGGCTTTCTACCTTCGATGATGGGTAATCTGTGCTCGACGAGACTTCGATCTAATCCAGGCATTTCTTCGTATTCCCAAGCGAAGCAGTCTTTATATTCTTTTAACAAAGAAATCATGTCTTTCTTTAATTCTTCCTCGAGATATTTGCTGATGTATGTAGGTTTATGTTCCTCTTCACTTCCTAAGTTAACTTCTTCTAATGGATCTTGAGCCTCGACTTTTTTATAATTTGATGTAATAGATTTTTCGAAACCTAAAGGAGAATAATCATAAATACAATCAAGTATGACTTGATCGCTATTATTTGCAACTACGGTCGAGTGAATCGACTTATTTATCCCTATTTTACTACTACTACTACTTTCTTGGCTCTTCTTCCCATCTTCATATTTTCCCAATCGAGCCAAGAACTCTTCGTATTCTCTATTCATCTTCACCGGCCACTTCGAGGTTGGCCCCCTCTTTGATCATGATGAATCCTTTCTTCTCATTCATCTCTAAGAAACGCTCCTCATGCAGTTTTGAATTAAAATCTTCGACTGTTTCGAAGGTGAATGGTTGAGCAAGCGCCAGATTCTGCAGTGTCTCGACCAGCTCGAGATACGAATGTTACAAATTCGTGTTGATCTCCTGGGATTACTTCGAGATGTCCATCTCGATTCCACATAAATAACTTTTGATGAGCCGTCGAAGGCACAACTCCTACTCCATGAATTCACTCTCTGCCAAGTAATGCATTGAAATTGGCATGCGATCGGACCACAACAAACACAGTAGGTCTCGAGTAAGTGCCCACTTTCACGTCTAAGGCGACCATACCTTCGAACTTGACGTCTTTCCGCTGAAATCGGAAATCATAATGTTGTGCTTGACTAAGTCTTTTAGCTCAATACCAAATTTCTTTAGCATAGTCATTGGCAGTATATTCACTCGCTGCTCCACCATCGACGAGGACTCTATTCACCATCTCGTCCTTGAATCTCGATGTTCGGTAATAATGGTTTCAAGTGGAACCTCATTTCCTCGGATGGGGGATCAATGAAGGCAGCGTCCCTATGAGGAACTTCACATGAGGTTTGTGTTACCCATGTTATTTTTGGCCTTATGTTTTCTCGAATAGAAGTCACCTTCCCGCTCGGCATCTATTTGTTCTTGATACTCTTTATATTCGCTCACATATTCCGCGGTAAAATTGATATTACCCCGATCCGATGTTCGTCCCAAGTACCATCATCCTTGTCATCGAAAATTTCTCTTGTATAATGACTCTCTATTGGTGCAACATTTCCTTCGAAGTTTCTGTAATTATTCCAATAGGGATCCTTCCTCCTCTTCTCCAGGGCCTTCCTCGGAATCTTCTTTGGAATGTTGGGAATCTAGTGGTCGATCCATCATCATACGAGAGTCTTTCGAAGACATCATTACTTTGAAGTATACCTCTTCCTCCTCGAGAAGGATACATCTCTCTTCTAATCCACTGCCTCTGATTTTCACTAACACCAGAGCCAACGGATTTCTGCTGACTTTCTTCGATCATTGGTCGGACTGTTTGATCTACTTTGTCATTTTTCTTTTTATTTTGGTTTTCGATCTTCCTCATCTGTTCTGTTCTGAAAGCTTTGGCAGCCGATTTATCGAACACTGCGCTGCATCGTGGGCATAATGACACATCTTCGTCTTTTTCCTTCTTTCTATTCAAAAATTCGATGAGAGAATCTCTTGATCGAGGGTATATTTCCTTTTCAAACTCTTTCTCGAATTCACTCAGGTCAAATTCCATATCTTCTTCAGATACATCCATCCGGACATGCTTAGGATCGATGTCTTCAGTGACATCTACCATGCCTACAAAGGCTGAATGTGTTAATCGGACATCATCAGTAATGCCCGTTTGGGATTCGAGGTATCCTACTTGAGCCTCGAATGGACTCGTGTCAACCTTCATTGTCATTTCTTCGAACTTCAACCTTCCTTGGTCGATCGCATCTTGGATGGTGTTCCTGAAATGTATACAATTGTTAGTCCAATGTCCATAAACATTATGAAATTTGCAATATTTTCGACCATTCCTTTGTTCTCGTGACGGCAGCTTATGATCATCACTCAACTTAATCTGTTTGTCTTTCAATAAAATATCAAAGATTTTATCTCGCTTTTGTTACATCAAAAGTATATGTTCGATTTGCCATTTTATCTTTTACTTCATTCTTTTGTAACAATTTACGGGTATATGGAACCCCCACTTTGAGTTCTCGCTAAGTTTACTTTCTCATCGACAGTTTCTTCAATATCATTTTCTCGTCATATTATCCGTCTCATATACATCATTTATGTATGCTATTCTTTCCTTTTTTAGAGGTTTCTCATATTTCTTATACCTTTGTTTCTCATACTCGATTTGTTCTACTCTTCTCACTTTATCGCCTAATTGATCCATGTCATTTAATGGTAAATTGACTAGTTTTTTCCTAATCGAGAATTCTAAACCTGCAGAGGCCATTCTGACTAATTCATATTCAGGAATTTGAGTGAAACATCTCGATTTCATTTGTCTAAATCGATTCAAATAATCATCTATGCTTTCATGATTGTATCTTTTTATATTCATCAAGTCGATGAGACTCACTTGAGTTTCTCCTCTAAAGAACTGTTCATGAAAATTTCTTTCCAATTGCAGCCAATTATATATCGAATTAGGTGGCAATGACGTGAACCAAGTAAAAGCATTCTTAGTCAAAGAACTTGGGAAATATTTCATTTTCAATTCCTCACTCATCGCTAGGTCTCCACATTCGATCTGATATCGAGCTACATGTTCGATAGTCGATTCACCAACTTCTCCAGCAAATTTAGTGAATTTGGGTACTTTATACCCTCGAGGCAATTCTGTCTCGAGAATCGCATTCGGAAAGGGAGACACAAAATATGTCTGATTAGGCGGTCTAAATTCCATCCCTTGTAAATTCATCCTTTGTCCCAACATATTATTCTGATTGTGTATATTTTGAAATCCTTCGTTCAAATTCCTATAAATATCATTCCTCACATGTTGATACTCATGTCCCATACTGTGCTTGTTGATCATTGTTTCTATTTCTTCTCAATAGATATGGGGGATTAATATTAATATTCCGGTTAGCATGATTTTCTACCCTTGTTCGTCGAGGCACATCTAATGCATCCCCGATTCGTGACATTTGGTCTCGCTAGTATCTCAAAACTAGCAGTAGTGTTTTGCACTAATGGACTTAAGACTGTAGTCAATTGTTGTGATAACATGTTCACCATTTCAAAATTACTCTCATCCATTTGCTTGTCTAAGTACCCCTACTTGAATTACTAGATATTCCGGTACCCATGTTTTCGATAGAATCAAAATTAGATCGATGATAGTCTCTATCGAATACATATCTCCCATGATCTAAGTTTCCCCTATTATCTAGATTTGGAGGTATCCGTTGTGTGCCTACATTCTGTCCATTCCCCGAATTCGGGGAATTACTAAGTTTTGCGACGTCCCTAAATTCGGAGGGATTCCAAAATTTTGTGGCATACCTAGTGTTTGGGACATTCCTAAGGTATACCTCGAATTCCTATGCATTGAAGAAGTTCCAGCCCCACTCACATTATTAAGTGAAAACCCGGCGGTCTTACACTCATACGTGGCCCTACATATGTAGTTGTGGGATTTCCTATAGTTTGCATATTATTTGGTATCGGCGTACTAGATCCTACTTGGGTGTTTGCTAATGTACACGAATTTTGTTCACTACTCACAGGTATCGACATGCTCACGGTTGTCGATACTACAGGTATGTTATCATTATGACTTTGCCCCCAATATTTGGTGGGTGTGACCCATTTAATCCCTCATTGTTACCTTGGTTATTTGATGAACTCTGACTCATGACTCTCCCACTCCTTAATCTCATACAATTTCGAACTAACCAATTTTGTGTTTCTCAACACAAGACTCCCCCTACCTGGCGTGCCAATTTGTTTCTGGTGGAATTTCGATCGATTTCGATTCTAAGGGTGTTTTGGTCCTAATCAAAATTCTACCACGTAAGCTCTTTTTACTTAGGCTAGCAATTTGATTTTCAATCGAAAACGTGTATGAGAATCGAAAACTACGGGATATCGAAAAGGTCGTTTTTGGTGTTTTGTATTTAAAGTATCGAAAGCATTAAGACTATCGAATCGAAAGCGAGTGTTAAATTGCGAGGAAATGTAAAATGCGAAAACCCCAAACTTGCATTAATTGTAAATAGCGAGAAATCGAAAACAACGCAAATATAAATGACAAGGAATCGAGATTGCAAGAAAAGTAGATGACAGGAAATTGAGATTTGCAGAATGTTAAATAACAGGAAATCTAAAGTGCGAAAACCCCAAACTTGCATTAATTGTAACTAGCAAGAAATCGAAAACAACGCAAATATAAATGACAAGAAATCGAGATTGCAAGAAAAGTAAATGATAAGAAATCGAGATTTGCATAATGTTAAATAACAGGAAATCTAAATGCAGAAACTCAAATTTTTATTGAATTGAAATGGACAAGGAATAGAAAATACAGAAACATAAAACTGCTGAATTTAAGTTGCATCAAAATAAATTACCAAGGAAAATACAGAAAGCGGTAAATGTACTCAGTGAGCAAGGAAATCCAGATTGCGAGAAACTTCATGGTGTTCGTCGTTTCTCCGGTAGACTTTTCACTACTAATCCTGTTCTCTGCCAATTTCTGCTCCCCTGTTTCTCCTTTCATTGTTCTATTTATAGGGCGTTGTTCAAGCCTCCTAAGAGCAGTTAACGAGACTGCCACCACGTTCTTCGTGCGTATGACAGTTTCTTTTTACAGTTTTCTCATGTTCTCACGATCCTTGATTCTTCCGTGATTGAGAAGCTATTTCCCCTACGTGCGTTTGACTAATTCTCTTCAAGGTTTAGGAAGGGTTTCGATATTCATGTAAAAAGAACCTTCCCCTCGATTTCGATTTTGTCGAGAACTTTGCATACCTGACATCGATTTATTTTAACCTTAACTTCACATATTTCAATTTTCTTGGTTTGTTCCATGTTAACCTTTCGACTATTACTCCGACTCTTTCGACCTTTCGATTTTATGTGTCACGCCTTTTATATTCGGACATCGAAAAATTCCCTTTCAACTTGTTTCTCGATCATCCTTCTCGATTCCATATTAACACCTCTATTCTCTATTGAAATGGCCATTTTCGGCCCAGTAACAAATACTAAGGGCAGTTCAGTGTTAAAGACACCCCTATTTTTATAAACCTAACATTCACCTTTAAGAAGAACCTGGTGGCAGTTATATCTTGTGATTGAATTTAAAATGTAATTCATACAAATGCAAATTTGATTTTTCAAATTTATGACATAAAACGAAATTTGGTTATATTTTTATAAAGTTTAATTTGTTTTGCATTGAAAACAGAAACGTGTGTTTTTTTTGTGTGAAAAATATGTTTATACAAAATAAAGTATACCAGGAGCTATACTTAATAATAATGAGTGCAAGAATAAGGAAATTACAAGTTTTTTTTATATTCCGTTCAAGTTAAAAATGGTAAACCGACCAGTAGGTTCGGAATGTGAAAAGTTCACCAACATTAAAAAATATTTATATATTAAAATAAAATTAAAAAATATTATAATAAAATATTATAATTTATATATTATTAAAATATATAAATATATTGTAATATTATAATTATAATTATAAATATTAATAAATTAAATTTAAATCATTAATTATAATTAATTATTTTAACATATAAATATAAATTTTTTTAAAATTTTATCTAATACAAATATTAATTAATCAATAAAAACTTAAAATTATTTATATAGTTAAAAGTATATTTTTTAAAAATATATATATTGATTGATTGGTATGCTAATCCATTTGTCGAACTTTTAACAAGGTGAATTGGGTTGTATCTTTTTACATCTTGGTAGTTTTTTTTTTTTTTCATCATGAAAAAAATATAAATTATATTTGACTCATCATTAAAACATTTCTACATCTTCGAAATTTGGTTATTCCCAAATACATTTATAAACTGACTTTTATAAAAATATATTTTGCATTGTGTATTATAAATTTTTCTTTCAAGTTCAAAAATGCATTTTTAATTGAACAATTTGAATTTCTATATTCATTTTTATATTAATTTTCATCTAATAGATACAAAATATTGATAATTTTTTAATTTATGGACTAAAGACTGTCTTCAACCGAGGTAAAACCATAAAATTATAGAAACTATGAAAGTATAAAAGAACCAAATAAAATAATTTTTAAGATTTCAAACAAAAATAAAAAAAAAATATTTAAGTCATTTTACATAAATAAAAAGAAACATCTAACAACTAAGATTTGTAGTTCATTCTAACTATAATAAAACCGTCTATCTCATTTCATTTAAACCCTAAATCGTAGTGATGCAAACAAAAGTTTCAGTGTCTTTGTTCATAACTTTTTAAAGATTATTTAACTGATTTACATTTTTTAAACTTTCTTTTATAAATTTCATTTTTATATTTTTTTGCTAAGCATCACTTTTTCCAAAAACATTTAACTTTTATTTTCACTATTGAAACTTGTCTTTTATTTTTCTGTAGCTTCTTTAAAAATATTTAAGTTTTAATCATCTTCCATCATTTTGAATTTGCGATAATATATATTTTTAATAAATATTTTATTTTATAAAATTTTCATAAACACTATTTTAAAAATGAGATCAGATAGATCAATTTAACTAATTTAATTGGAATCAGTTTAAAAAAATTAATTTATTGTTTCTAAATAATCGTATTTTAATTAAATTAAAAAAATTTAAAAAATTGGAATAAAATAATAAAGAAAAACTGAAAAAGTTACTAAATTTTTAGATTAAAATTATTTTAATAAAAGAAAAAAATAAAGATCAATTTTTATAATATAATTTTTTTTTAAATATTATATATTTTTTATTTAATATTAATTACGTAAACTTTAAATAGTAATTATTAAATTATGTTTTTAACATATTTATAAATTTTATTAGAATTGACGGTGACATAATTATAATTTTTATTAATATTTCTTATTTTTAAAAAAATATTATTTATCATAAATTTGTTATATATTTATTATATTAAATTTGGCTCAACTTTCAGATCCTCGAGCATGTATTCACCCGTTATCGATCTGATTTTAAAAATTGAAACATATTCTATCACACAAAAGATTTTAGCAAACTTTGTATTTTTTTTTAAATTACATGCGCCTTTTTCTCATATATTTTAATATTTGGTCATTTCTTCGTAAAATCATCGTCTTTCCTTCTTTACAATTTTAAAAGTTTTGTCGTTTGCAATTTTGTCTTGTTTTGAGAAGATACTTTTTTTGTTTTTAAAAAAATTCTAACCATATTTTTATATTTCTCAAACTCTGTTTTCAAACATAACCATATGCACTTTTAAGACTTTTTTTTTTTTTTAAATCATCACAGTTTAAAAAGCATATTTTTCTATCACTGAGAATTCTTTTTTAAACTGGAAAAAAGTATTTGATATTCCTCTATTATTTCTTAAATTTGGCTTTGACCACTACAGTCTCAAATTGATAAATTAATCATTAAATTTAAAAAATGTGTAAATTTACTCTTTCTTGATTATAAAAAAAACATTCTTAAATACCAAAATTATTTATAAATAATTATTAAAATTAATAACTTTAAATATCGAAACACTTATTCATTGATATAAAAATACAAGAACCAACATCAAATTTAATAAAAGCTACGGGAACAAAACACAAATTTCTTTTAAAATTTACATATAATTTTAATAATTTTTATTTGATTTGATTGTTTAAAAAAATATTTATATTCTTATTATTTTGAAAAAAAAATCCTTTACTTTTCGCATTTTTAAATCGTTTCTTTTCGTATGTTAATTAAAATTACGGTGATTCCTTAACACTTTCCATCTTTTATTGAAAAAAAAAATTACACATTTCAACTGTGTATTTTCTTGTATCTGATATCATCTTGCTTTTGAAGAATTTAAGGTTTATTTTCATTTAAAAACCGTTATCTTACTTTCTGGAAAAAAAAATTAATGATTTTTACATCATCAATGATTTTTAAAGTGCACATATTTTGTTTATAATTTGTGCAAAGCATTTATATTTTTACATTTTTTTAAATTTTAAATGAACAATTGAATTTTATAAACAACTTTTTTGTTTAAAAAATAAGAGGAAGAAGGCAAAAAGAAAGTGTCTCATACAAAATTTTCAGGGTTACGTATTTTTTTATATACAATGCAATGTAATTTTTAACGACAAGGAGGAACCAGCCCAACTCCTAAACCGTGGAAATCGCGTAGGGCCGTGGGCCCAAGATAATAGTGTAGTGGGCTTATGAGAAGAGAAAACAAAAATGGGTAGCGCATTGGCTCAAGAGGGGTAACGTAACGAACTTGAAATGTGTAGTACATGTACTGCATAAATCCAATGGAGTACTACCACCATAACACGCAATTATTCGTTAGATATTTTTGTAGTGTTGAATGAAAAGAAAGGAAAAATGTGACGCATGAATATGTTTGGAAATGAATTTGTGTAAAACGGGAATCAATTATTAACAACAATAAGAATATACAAGTAATTGACGATTGCAGGTTGAATTTCACATGGAGAAGCAACTGCCGTTGTTGTTTGGATGTTTGGTTGGGGCGGCGGAGAGCGGCGGCGCAGTCTTGGAGGAGGAACGGACGGCCTCGTAGCGGCGGCGAGCGGAGGGCCGTGGAAGATTCTCCGGCACGATGGTTTCGAGCGAGTTGTCTTGCCAACGGGGGCAGGTTCGTTCCTGGCTCCATTTGGCACCAGCGTTGGAAACATTTGATACATGGTCAGCAATTGGCAGAGTGGTGGTTTGAAGCATTTGTTGAGCTACAGCCATTGAATCGCACATTTCTAGTCCAACCACGTAGGACGCGACTCCCATCACAACGCATTGCCTCTTCCACGATGCTTGGTTTTTGACCCTTTACAACGCACGTATATATGTATAGGGTGGCAATTAGTTTTGTTGAAGTGTATGTGACATGATGAGATAGATATAAATATTGTGACCCTAGAAACAAAAAGAGATGCGTAAAGATTAAAACTTACGATGAAAGATGAGGTGGGTAAGCATTGGAAGGTTGGTTTGAGGTGAGAGGGGGGAGGCTTAGGAAGCAACCAGTTCTCATGGTGAGAGTTGAGAGTTGAGAGAGTATTAATGAATTGCTTCTTAAGGATTTTGTTATGTACTATAGTTGCGAAGGAGAGAGAGAGAGATATATATAAGGTGGCAAAAGGTTGAAGCATGTAAATGTAGCATGCGTGTGTAAAGTAAATAGAAGAAAATGGTGGAGTGGGAGAAGTAGGTGAGATGTTCCAAGAGGCAAAGCCATCTTTATTTACTTTGAATAGATTGATGGTGGTTCTTCCTAATATTGCGTGCCGTCTTTGCACCAATGACACACTTGTCGCACTCTTCCAACCTTACTCTCCTCCATTTATGTTGGATGTATTTTTGGAGAGGACCTATTCCACTCAGATACAACATGATGTGAAACACGTTACTAAACTTTAAATTCATAAACTTATATTCTCTCTACGAATAAAAGTATTAGTCGTTAGGATAATAGGGTTAGAGAAAATTCTGATGTTTGAGATATAAAAAAAAATATATATTTTTTATATTTATTTTTTTAATGATGGGAGGAGCACTTTAATATTTTATGAATGACCTAATTTTTAACGTAGAAAAAGCTACACGCGGATAGTGCGACAAAAAAACTAGCGCTAACATCAAATACAAATACTTTTGAAAAGTATGAGTAGTTGCTTCCAAAACAAGTCAAAATTTTAGGTTAACTTGTGAACAAGATGGTCTACTTTTACAAGCGACCTACCAAATTTGGAGCAAAAGACGAGGAATAAACAACTTTGTCGGCTTAAATAGGAGGATCCTTTTTCTATTCATGTATGAATTAACTCTAATAACGGTTTTATTAAGGTTGTTCTAGAAAATGATTAAATAATAAATAAATACTAAAAAAAACACATAACATACCATGTTTCACACAAAAAAAAGTTGACAACCTCGATAGAGTGAGTGTGGTTTTTAAGTTTGGTGTCTCTTTAGTGTTGACTAGGTCTTTATTTAAGATATGAAGGAGTGTAGGTGAAGCAAAGCCCAAAAACGAGATCCGGAAATTGAGTCTCACTATGAATCGGGCCAAGTATCCATTTTCGATTCTATATTTTTATTCGAATGCCATAATTATCTCAAGTATTTTAAAATACTTACAAAAATTTAGGGTTTTTTTAATCGTAACTATACTATTAGATAGTTTTTATGTATTTATATAATAATTTTATACTATTTAGAGAAATCAAAACTATATAAAAACTAGTATATATAACCTTTTTGGTGTTCACTAATTTAATTTTTTTATTAAAAATAAATAGTTTATAATAAAAATAATTGAAGAGAGATGAAAAAGATATTATTATAAAAATAATATATCTTTCGACGTGAGTTCTGACTCATTATTGAATTTAAAATTTAACTAAAAATATTTTCATTCTGTTTTAAAATCGGAAAAAGGTGAGAACACATGTATGTATGTGGGTAATCAAATTATACCTTTTCCATTTATTTGTTTTACATTTTCAGTTATTTAATAAATGGACATTAGATTAAAAATTTATTTATTTATTTTTCTCATCTTCTTTAATAACTATATTTTCTACACGATCAACCAACATTTTCTTATAAATAACTAAATCCAAAACTTTCATTTTTTTTAAATTGTACTTTTGCTAACTAGTGATGAACATGTTAAATTGAAAAAGAAAAAGATAAAATTATTAAGGAATTGTATTTTAAGGTTTGAATGAGAAGAGGAATGAACAATTATGTAAGTAAGTAAGTAAATAAAGAATATGTTAAAGTGAGTTTTGAACTAGATATTGAGTTTGAGTTCACATGGAGAAAAAAAAATGTTTCTTACTAAAAACATGTCCAAGTTTTGCAATTAAAAAGAGACAAATAATTTTAAGTGTTATGACAATGTAAATTACACTTTTTAATGCTATCGATTTATCATGATTGAAGTTTAATTAGTCAATGAAGATCCTTTGTTTTAGTATTGGGGTACGAGAATAAAATGAAGAATTTTGTTGACAAGACTAAATTAAGAAAATAGGGAAAATTAATTAAAGTTGAATTCAAGCACAATTGCACCAAAATGACTCATTATTATACATTAACTATGATTTGAGTTTATTTTAAAGAAAATATTTAAATTCCCAAATTCACATCAATAGTGTACTTTTAAGTTGGAGTTTAGTTAATTCTGGAATAAATAAATAATTAAAACCATTTTTGGGCATCACTTTTACATCTAATTTGGTGGACAAAGCTTTTTCTTTTGATTTTTGTTTTCTAATTTTTTGTTTTGTTTTAAGGCTTATTTATATAGTTATGTATTAACTGAAATAATCTCCCACGAATTGATCATAAAAATTATTGATTTACATACTTTAATATATTTTTCTTCATGTATTATTATAAAAATATATTTTTTATTATTTAAATAAGACAAAAAACTGTCATTAAATAAGAAGAAGAAATATAAAATTGGTTGATAGTAATAAAGTAAATAGGATGAAGGAATATATTTTGAATAGGTTTTATTACCTTAATAAAACCTAAATTTTATTTTTATATCTATATCTATATATTAAAGATTTTAAAGAGGAAAAATACGTATTATAATATATAAAATAAGAGAAATAACACAAACAATAATTATTAAGATTTATATATTTAAAAAATAATTAAAAGAAATAAGAAGAAAAAATAATACAATAGATAAAAAGTACATCTAAATATTGAGTTTTTTAATATTTTAAAATAAATTTATAAAATAATGAATGTGAATATAGACGTTTTAAATGTTTTGTTTCTACTAGTATTGATAATTAATATTTATTTTAAAAGTTAGAATAAAATCAATAAAATAAAGAAGAAATTTACCTAAATATCTATGATAGTAATTATTTTTATTTGCAAAAGTTATTGGGATGATTAGGACTCTGCGAGATTTATAAAATAACGAGTTTCAAATAAAAAATATTATAAATTGTAATATTTAACTTTATTATAAAAAGTCACAATTTCATTTAAGTCCTTTCATCTAAAAATTGAAAATCATAAGTTTGTTGCTACCAAACATCTTTTTATTCACATATCACCACTAAAAGTTGGACAAATATCTAACTCAAAAATATATTTTTTTTTCAAATGGTAAAAAGTTCAAAAAAATCGAGATTAAAATTCTATAATTTTCACTATTATTTTTTATTTTTAAGAACACTATAGCTCTATACAGCTGTGAACTGTTTATATGATGTTGACTCTTGAAGGGGTGTGATGATTGGAGAACAGATCTAATCATCATTTAGTTCATATATGTATATATATGTTTTTGTGTAAGAAAAGAGGCTACTATCATATATTAATATTAACATGATTGAAACTTTAAAATGAAAATCAGCATCAATCACCCAGCGTTCAGATCCACTGAATTACATATACATAGGAGAGGAAAGATAGTTAATAATACTGTGTTATTTATTTTATATTAATGTGCTAGGAAAGAGAGACGTGTCCCTCTCAAAATAAAAAAGAAGAAATCCCTGGCCGTTAACAAAGCTCAAAATTTTACATGCCACCGCATTTTGAAAGTTAAAACCCCACCAACCACCGACCACCGCCTTCAGATACGACGGTGAATCTCTCTGTTCACAGCATTTGTGTCATATACTCAAATCTCGCTTTCACAATTCCTGCATTTGTGACACCTTGTTCCCTATGAATCGCAGAGACCCGCCCGCCAAACCTAACTCCAAAAAGACCTAATTTTTGCACTTGTTTCAGCTGCCCTATTGTTTTTTGCAATCTGGGTCGAACCCTTTTCGATTTGTGGTCACTTGGATCTTATGGTGGAGGAAACATGGAAGAAATTGAAGGGGTGAATTGTTGCAGTGAAGGTGAAAGCAGGAGCTCTAGTGAGACTCGACCTCCCAATCCCAACCCACCTTCACATCGCCAATGTAAACTTGTTCGCCACGCTTCTCTCGTGAGTTATTCTGTCAGAAAAATGATCTTTTCTTTAAATATGTATATTTTTGTGCTACTATGGTAGTGTGTGTGTGCTTATTTATATCCTTTTAGACAGGAATAGAATGGTTTATGGTTTCGATGTTTGAACAGTTATGGAATTACTGAGTTCCTTAAAATGGTTCTAATATCTATATTTGTCAAGAGCACCGTTCCTTTTCCTTTCCGTTGCCATTTTCATGCAGTGAGAGATTTTGGAAAGTTGTTGCAAAGGAAAGTGGTTGAGTCATATGTGCAAATAGGTTTAGCTTATATGGGTTATTTTTCTTTTCATTCCTTATACATGAAACCTAGAGTTTGGATTTAGGGTAAACGGAGATTTTGGTGGGAGAAGTGATATAAAACACTGATGTAAAAAATCTCAAATAGTGGAGGTAGTAAATTACATAAATCCATGTAAATAGTAACATTGAACTTTGTTCCTTGTCATTTTTATGGTTACCTCAAGTGTGCTAACGTTCTTTCTGGGGCTCTTCTGGATTTGTCTATTTAGTTTTTTTGTCTGTATAATTTACAGTCATTAGTTAATAAAGATTGCTATTGATATGTTATTTCTAGAGTTCCAAGTTACTTTCTGCTACTAAAAAAAAAAAAAAAAGTTTTTCTGACTTTTGTGGCAAAATCAACAGATGAAAACACAATTGTGTGATGTATCTGAGCCAGGGCATGTTACTGAAGATTGTCAGTCTGATTTCTTTCCAACTCTTCGATCTGGAGCTTGCGCTGATATTGGATTTCGGTCTAGTATGGAAGATGTTTATGTTTGCGTTGACAATTTTATGCACGATTATGGTCTCAAAAATCGAATAGATGGACCCAGTGCTTTCTATGGGGTATATATCTATTCTTGGTGTTTAACTTGATTAATAATTATTATTGTGTTAATTAATTTTAGTTTTTCTGCGAGGTTTTTATTCATCGTCATTTTCATGCACTGCTATTTTTTTCTGTCTTATGTTCCCACACATCTGATGAAATTTGTTTGGAATCGCTTTGCAAATCATAGTCCACAACTTTTGCTAATGGTATCTGGTGATAATGCATTGCTTTACCTATGGTATGGACTATTGACAAATGCAAATAAACACATTTTGGACACAAAGTTGCTGATCCAGGAGTTTTTTCAGCTCACAAGAATAGAGAATATTTTGTTTGGTTCTTGCATTTGTTTGAAAACTGTTGTAAAAGTCAGATAATGATTATGGTCGATGGCTTGGTCAGGTATTTGATGGACATGGTGGAAAGCATGCTGCCGACTTTGCTTGCCAGCATCTGCCAAAGTTCATTCTCGATGATGAAGATTTCCCTGGAGATATTGAAAGGATAGTTGTTTCAGCATTTCTGCAAACAGACAATGCCTTTGCAGAAGCTTGCTCTCTGGATGCTGCACTTGCATCTGGCACCACTGCATTAGCTACTCTTGTTATAGGAAGGTTAGGATTTTGATAATCTGGGTATGCATATATTTTTTTTTTCCCAAATAGCCAAAAATTTTTGCTATTGATTTTCTTTGAGTAAGTTTCCACTGTTTTTTGAGCAAGTACAAAAGCCATAAATAAAATGAGGTTCAGGAGCTTTTTCTCCTGCCACAATAGTTGGCTTTGGCCCAAAATTCTGTAATATGCCCCTCCTTTTCGAGAATCTGCATGCCTTTGATAAGTTGTGTGATGATCATAGTTTCTGATTGCAGGTTGCTGGTGGTGGCAAATGCTGGAGATTGTCGAGCTGTGCTATGCCGTCGGGGAAAAGCGATTGAAATGTCAAGAGATCATAAACCAAGTTGCAACAAAGAAAGGAAGCGTATCGAGGCCTCAGGGGGGTATGTCTACGACGAATATCTTAACGGGCAACTTAATGTTGCTCGCGCACTTGGGGACTGGCACATGGAGGGAATGAAGAGCAAAGATGGTGGACCACTGACTTCAGAGCCTGAACTTATGACTACAAAACTGACCAGCGAGGACGAATTTCTCATCATAGGTTGTGATGGGATTTGGGATGTATTCAGGAGCCAAAATGCAGTGGATTTTGCTCGGCGCAGGCTCCAGGAGCATAATGACCCAACCATGTGTAGTAAGGATCTAGTTAATGAGGCTTTAAAGAGAAAAAGTGGAGACAATTTGTCTGCAGTTGTGATATGCTTCCAGCAGCAACCTCCTCCCAACTTGGTGGCTCCCCGCTCTAGAGTGCAGCGGAGCTTCTCTGCTGAAGGTTTGAAGGAGTTGCAAAGTTTCCTGGACAGCTTGGGTAATTGAGTTGTTACAACTCCTTCTGCTTCAATTTTCTTTTTGAGGATTAAGATTCATTTGTAATTGTAGGTGTAGGCTGAGAGAAAACCCTGACTGTAACATATGCGGCACCTAGTCGACATTTAATTTAGTCATTGGATATTTAGAATCACTGCCACTGCTACATTCTTATTACATTTCTGCATAAACAGAACCAATCAATTCATACCTTCATCGCTTGTGTGCTTCTCACTTCTCACTGACCCACCAAAATTCCTCTTTTTCTTTACTTGGTTAGTTGAGGATTTTATCATGTGGGGATCTGTCAATTATTTGATGCATTTTAGTTTAGTAATCAGAGGCATATTTTTTCTTTTAATCAAAAAGCTATGATTATTAGTTGTATAACAAGATAGTTTTTTCTTTTGTCAAATACGTTTTTTCTTGAATATGTTTGTTCAAGTCTCAAGTGCATGAGATCAAATCTTTTCCAGTTAATAGTTCCGAGCCCAATTTGGATAAAGACAAAGAACGTGTCTTATTTTTGAAGATGAGAATGAGATTTTTGTTTTAAAAAGTGACTATTTTTTAACAGAACATAATATAATGCGTGAGACTGTAATTTGTGAGTTGTCCTTTTGAATAACTGTTTTATATTTTTTAATGTATTGATTTTTTTTAAATAATATTTGATGAATTTGTTTAATACAAGGTTGACAGTTATGTAATAATTTAAAGATTTGAATTTTAATCTCAGATAATTTTTCAAGAAAAGCTAAGTACGTTAACACTACATTTGTACACACACGCACACAAATAAAAAACACTATATTTGTATGAAAAAAATACATAGGAGAAAAACACAATGAAACTTATAAATACGTTAATATATTAGAGTCGATTTAGTGATAAACTATTTAGATAGACGATGGAAAGAAATTCTAACATAAATTGTTTTCTCTTTTTAAAATTATAAGCATTTTTTTATAGAAAATAATCTTGTTTGAATCCAATAAAAAAGCTTTACGGAATGACATTTTTCTTTAAATATTTAATACAACTACACATTTAAATTCAAATTTAAAAACTAATAATTAAGATAAAATAACTTCAACTCCATCCGTCCATGCACAAAAATTAAATAATCCTTTTAATTTCTTATTTAATATTTTCAAATGAAATTTTCACGTCCATTATTGACTCAATTAACACATGACGTCACCATTGTAGTCATTATAAACAGTGTGTGTGACATAACATCGTTAATTTATTACTCCCCTAATAAAGGGCACGTGTCTCCCGTCAGTTTTCATTGATCATTAAAAATGGAATCATTTTCATGAAGACGACAGATAGATCCATAAATTATTGATCCTGATGCTGTCACCTAAAATAATTCTTGCAGCAATAGTTTATACAACATTATCTTTTGTATTTCTTTTACATATTTTTCATTTCTCTCTCTTATTATAAAAACATTTTTCTAAATGATTTTCGCTGCTAAGTATCTCTTAGTTGACTCAGGTTTCTTGGACTCTTCTGAAAACAACAAGCACATTCACATAGGCATTGGAGTAACCATTAACATCCCCCAAACGAAAGTACAATGAAGCTGGTATTGTAGAACAAGGGACATGGATTGTAACTTAACGACAAAAAGTGAAACAAAAAGATTCTCTCTATCCGAGAGTTGATATAATTAAATCGCATGATGTTGTAGAAATTTCAAAGGAGAAGTGATCTATGTTTCTATATATTTCTTTGTTGAATGAAATGTGATCCTTGATTTACAAGTTGTGTAAAGTGAAGTGGTCATCTCTTTTGGAAATTGAATGCCTTGATTGAGAAGGCAAAGGTAAATCCAAAAAGTAGTGAAAACCCAACAAGCACAGCAGCAGCTACACCTACAAAGTCCTCTCTATACCCAAAATAACTCCTAACAAACTCTTCCACGGTCTCTCCAGTCTCTATACGGTCTTTTGTATCACCAAATTGTGAAGTAACCAATCCATACAAGGTCCAAGACACAGGACAGATCCAGAAGTACCATCTCCACCACACTGGCATCCTCTGTCACATATAAGGATCATAATATCATTTGTGAGTTAATAACTTGCTGTATAGTCTAGTGTTAAAATGAAACCAGAGGGACAGATGAACTTACTGTTCTTGGAATGACAAATCCTGAGAAGAGGTTCCATATCATGTAGAACCCAAAGGAAACTATAGCAGCAACGTTGTGATCCGGGGTAAGACCCACAGCCATCATGCCATAGAAGGTGAAGTATAAAAAAGTGAAGAACATGAAGAAGAGATACCAAAAGAACTTGCTGAGCGTCCAATCAAACCCAACCATAGCATACACTATGACCCCATACACCAGGGTCTGTATGAGTATGTATGGGATCTCAATAGCAACCTGAATATTTCAAATGTGGGGTAAAATTAGTGTTCCATAACTTCATAATTACTGTTCTATTACTAAGAGAATTCTTTGATGATTAATTAATGTTCTTTAGTCATTACATGAGCAGTTTCATGTATACCTGTCCAAATGCGTATGGTAAAGCTGAGTACATTCCAGCAGCTCTTTCTCTATAGAAGACTGTTCTCTCAATGGCTACAACAGGTTGCACGGATGTAGCATTTTGTATCCCAATGAATAGGACTGCTGCATACATGGACCCCATTGCATTAAATAGATCTTGTTTTCTTTGCCTGCATCAGAGGAATATGTATAAATTAAGGTGATTTATGAAAGATAAAAAGGGACTTAGAAACTATTGGAAGAAATTTTGGAAAGTGGTTGCTTGTTGGTACCTTTTGGAGCCAATATCCCAAAATATTGTCCCAAACAGTAAGGCTATGATTGTTGTGAATAAAAGTCTCACTGCACTATACGGGGGATTTCGCCAGTATGACAGGTGTTGTTTCCAAAGGCAAGCCATGCATTGAGTGAATAAAGTCTGTGAGTACTTCGTGGGGAAGTACAAGTCTTTGGAACCTGCCGGAGGTGTGCTAAGTTCCCTGATCAAGGCCTTGTTTCTCCTGAATGTAATTGTGTAATATTGGTTAACCATAGAAAAACATGTTAACAGTAACAACTGCTCAAAGAGCAATGCTTTCATATGAAATTTGGTTTGAGTTTCTAGTTGTTCCTACCTATATAGGTCGGAATTCTTGTATATTTCAGTGAAGTTAACTTCAAGAGCTGCTTCTTGTGCTTCTGAAGTAACCTCCAACATCCACGTGGCAGGATTATAGCCATTCTTAATTTTTGGCACCCCATTAATTCCCTACACCAAGCACAGGTTACTTGATGAACAAACTGGTTGAAAATAGTATTTAGCACTAGTTAATTGCTAATTAGAGATGGTGCAAACCTCAAAGTAACTGATCAGTTGAGAACAATGCTGGCCTAAAGGCCCCACATATATTTCCTCACCTCCACGCTTCAACAGAAGTAGCTGTCATATTACAATATATATGTTCAGCCTCGAAATGAAACAGTGAATTTTTGTAAGCTGGTTAGAAAAGGAAAATTGTCTCTGACCTCATCAAAAGCATCAAATATATCAATGCTAGGCTGGTGGATTGTGCAGACCACGGTTCTCCCAGTATCCACTGTATTCCTCACTGTTCTCATAACTATAGCAGCAGCTCTGGCATCAAGGCCAGAGGTAGGTTCATCCATGAATATAATTGATGGATTGGCAACAAGTTCAACTGCAATTGTTAACCTCTTGCGCTGCTCCGTGGACAGACCATTCACTCCAGGCAATCCCACCAAGGCTTCTCTTAATGAAGTCAGCTCTACCAGCTCCATAACTTCCTCAATGAACATCTGCAATCATTGAATAGGATCGATCTGTAAGCAACTGAAATGGCATCATTGGAAACTTAGAAGAAGGTACAGTACGACAATGTTACAAGGTCGTTTGCTGTGTGTGCACTAAGAACTTCTAACATGAGCAGGAGCACAGTTCTTACTGGGCACAACACAACCAATCAAACACTCAAGATTTCCTCATTTCAACAAGTAATAGGATGCTCCAAATTCTTTTGTCTGTTAATATACTATGTATGATCTAATATACAGAAGTTTACCTGTCTAGTTGCAGAATCAACCTCAGGTGGTAACCGAAGCCATGCAGAATAAACCAAAGACTCATAGACTGTAACATGGGGAGAGTGGATATCAGTCTGCTCACAGTATCCTGCTATCCGAGCAAACGTTTCTTGCTTTTTAGGGTAACCGGATATAGTGATTTGCCCTTGAATATAACCTGCTGTTTTCCTTCCAGATAACACATCCATTAAAGTTGTTTTACCAGCCCCACTTACACCCATTAGAGCCGTCAGAACTCCCGGTCTAAAAGCTCCGTTAACACCCTTCAACAGTTCAAGTCGATCTTCAAGAATGCCTTGGTTCTTCATTTCCTGCAAACATAGGAGAGAAATCGGAACTATTTCCAGGAAACTATTGGAAATATATCGGGATGTAGACTACACATGACTCTCTTTCTAATGCTTGGTTTTTTAATCTTCATAAGCCATTATCTTAAACTGAACATGTGCGACTTATTCCTAATGCTCTATTACAGAAAAGGGTACTCCGTTTGAAGTCAATTCTTGTACCTGTGGCATCTCCACCGCATATCTGATTTCATCAAAAGTAATAGAAAGGGGTGTGAAAGGAAGAACCATCCCTCGCTTCGTGTTGTGTTCACTTGCACCAATGCTGCCCACTCTTGCTGACAGTGTTCTGGAGGACACACTTTTACGATTTTCATTTCCTTTATCTGTATTGAAATTATACTCTACGTGAGCAAGTGCAGTTAAAATAGGAAGAAAATGTGGCTATGTGAGTGAACATGCAACCCACCAGAAGAGCCTTCAAATCTAGACGATAATTCAATGATGTGTTCGTTTCTGCCGGCATTTCTCTCAGCCAAGGCTTCTTCTGATATTAAAGCTTGGGGTCTACCAAATGCTGCAGCAAAATGTTTCAGTTGTTAGAGCACAATTTCAGTTTCGAAACAGAAAGGTACGTGTACTATAAGGTACTTACGGTCAAGATAATGTAAGGCCAAGGGGAAAAGGAAGTTGAACAGTAACATGTATCCAATGGAAGCTCCAACCCCAATCCAATACCAGTATGCTTCAGGGAAAATCCCACGTGCCTTCAACACCGTTACTCCTAATGGTTCTGTTGAATTAGGCGGAACCTTCAATGCAAAAATATTCACATATTGTCATCAAAAACTGATTAAAGACTTCTTTTACCAGTTTCATATTTATATTCTCGTATATGAATCGAGAATGTGATTTTATTGCTTACATGTGACCAACTCTTTCCAAGGAATTCATTCACAGCCAGAGCATTCTGTCCATACATCATGGGCGAGAACCAGTAACCCCACAACCACCACTTCTTCACATCAACTGGTTCCAAAAGAAGGTAGCACTGTCAGATTTTGATTTCAACTAGATCAATAGTTGAGTGTTGTTAATGTAAATAATTACCCTATCATTCAATTAAAAATAAAGTTATTACTTTTAAAGTAAAGATTACAAATGTCAACCTTATTATTTATTACAAAGTAAACTGCAATGTTATTATTAATACTTCACCTCTGGATAGGATAAATCCTCCCATGACCATAACTGCAAGTAAAGCAAATGACCCAACTGTGTTTGCAACAATTATGTTCCTCCCAACGGCTCCCATAAATCGAAAAAGTCCAGATGCCATTTGGTTGATACAAACAAGCAAAAAGTACTGCTTGATGAACCTGGCATGAGGAGCTGTTAGTAAGCACACTATAAAGCAAACTCTAAAGTCCATGCATTAAAAAACTAAAAGAAGACTCTCACCTTTCTATACTAGGATCAAATCCTATAACATAGTACGTCATCACGACCCAAATACCAACTTCCACTAAGGTGATGGGAATCTTAAGGATCCATGTAGGTAGAGAATATGCCCAAGAAGGAAAAAAGAGAAGGTCCCTTTGCTTATAGAAAACAGGGAGTTTCATGATGGACATGGATAGTTCGGAGTATCCATTGAACATAATCACAATTAGTACGAAGAACAAAGCACCCATAAAGATACCACCATCAGTTTCTGTATCCCGGTGCATTTCAGTTCTCAGGAACAACGTCATTGTTATGAACCCCGTTAAAATCAGCTGACAATGAAAGAAACCAAACTTGAATCAATCTACATGAACTAGCTAGTGCTATTGATGAACAAAGGAAAACAAAATATTGAAGCTAGAAGAGTGCTTACCTGCCACATCTTGAAAATATAGACAAACGAATTCCTTTTCATAAGTAAGAATTCTCTGGACACGCAAGCTTTCAAAAGCTCCTTCTTGCTAACACCATATTTGTTTTTTGTTAACACAACAGGTTGGCCTTTGGACATGTCAAATGGGGTGGCAAGTTCATCACCAAGTTTTCGACCAATGTGAAATGACTGGAATGCCTCAGCAAACTCTCTAACAGTGACGAAGATGTATGGCTCATCTTTATTTGCCCAATATTGTTCTTGGTCTTTTCTTGATGTTACCTGTCATATATAGGAATAGAAAGAACTGAGTGGTGTTTCATTTAAAGATGAAACGAGGAAAACAAGTATAATGAAGCTTAAAGTTACTTCTTGTAAAAAATCTGCTACTCCTTTCCTCTCTGGACATTTGAACCCCATGTATTCAAAGAACTCAAGAACATTTTCCCTTGGACCCTGATACACAATTTGCCCATCTGAGAGGAGAATTATATCATCAAATAACTCGTAAGTTTCTGGTGCTGGCTGGAGAAGAGAGATCACAGCTGTTCCATTCAGAATGTGGATAGATTGTCTTAGAGAATTAACCATTTGGAATGTGGTAGAACTGTCTAAACCAGTTGAAATTTCATCCATGAAAAGTGCTCTTGCTGGTCCAACTAGCATCTCACCTACGATTCATTGACACGAATAATAAATCAACTTGGTAATTGGTGGTCACATTAAGTTTCACAAAATACTAAAATACTTCGTATTAAACAAAAAAACAAGACTTTTTTGTTTACCAGTTGTGACTCTCTTCTTCTGTCCGCCAGAAATACCCCGAATCATGTCATCCCCTACCATGGTATCCGCACAAACTTCTAGTCCCAAAATCTGCCGAATGAGGAACAACTAAGTTTCTTCATTCTGTTCTCTTCAAAATTAAAATCATCTTACAAATTTTTCTGGATTTAATGTCATACCTTCATTATATAATCTGTAACCACATTGGTTTCTTGGCCTTCTAGTGCTGCTGCCTAAAAATTTAGTACGTTTAGATTAGCCAGTGACATTTCTAACATATTCATTGTGGACTTGAAAAACTGCAAGAGTTTATATTAACATTTAATTTTGATCTCGTGTCACCTTCATATAAATATCAAGATCAGGATCTGGCTTAATGTTTTCAGCCTTTTCTCTTCTTGACAATTCTGCCAGCATCTCTACAAGTTACACAAATTGGAAACAGTTCAATCGAAGTTAAGTGAGATGATCCTTCGAAGTCCACCAGACCTGACATGAAGGATGACTGTTGTTTTCAAAGGACTTACTGACCATAACGGGTTCCAATCCCTTGACATCTTGCTGAAAAGGCCAATGTTTCTCTGACTGTCATTTCTCCTATGTGTAGATCAGTTTGACTTATGTAAGCTGATGTTCTCTGAGGCACAAATTCCTCCATCCCTCTACCATTATACGAAACTCTCCCCGAAAACTACAATTCATCAGCAATAGAATAGCATGAATCACAAACCTTGAATGATTCTTATTCATCTGTGCAGAGTCACTGAAACAAAAGCAAATCTCACATGTCCTTACTTTTAGATCTTTACCAAGTCTTCCAGCCAGTGCCAACAATAATGTTGTCTTTCCGGAGCTTGGAGGGCCTAAAAGAAGTGTCATTCTGCATAAGCCAAAACAAAAATATGTTTAGAAAAAGATAGTTTAGTTTAGTTCAGTTCCTCAACAATCCTAAATACCAATACTTCAAAGGTCAACTCCACCACCCTCTTACCTTTTAGGCTTGATGATTCCACTGACATCATCAAGAACTGTGAATGGCTTCTTTCGACTGGGAATAAGGTGAAGAGAATTGAGGAACCCCTTCAGAAAGAGAGAGAAAATGCACACACACAACACATGCATTTGAACTTGTCAGTGTTCTCTGCTTCAAAAACAACTCCAGTGACAACATCCAAATATATTGACCATTTATAATTACCTCCAACAAATTAATGCAGAAGTTAAAGATTGTTGGTAGTGCCCTGCTTCCCACATGAGCTTCTGCCTCAACATTCAAGTGCTCAAAACGAACTTCAATAGTGGGAATTTCAAGTCCAACACTGCACTTTCAACACAAACATTATCAATTTTTCTTTATACATGATCCAACATGAACATAAGGCCTAAAACATTCATTATTTTCCAGACCAAGTTTAAGACATCAAAACTAAATCACACACATGTTAGTTGCTTACCGATCAATGCGGTCTCTTAACTTGAACAAGAACTTCTCATTATCTTGTTCTGCAATCTTGACGAGCCTCTCCACCAAGTTCTTCCTCTGAAGTGGACCAAGTTTGTTTATACAAATCTCTTTAGGAGGCTGGCCTTCAGCCTCGGTGAGAATTCCCCTGGTCATGCGTAGATACGTGGGAAGTTTCTCAATAGCAGCCCATTTAAGCTCTTGTTCATCATCATCCCTTCTTGAAGACCCTGAAAACACATCAACACCACTGCTTCTCCACACACTGGAGCTCCCTATGCGTGCACTTGCAGCTCTCAGTTCACCATTTTCCATCTTTGCAATGAAGTTAATTCTGATATAGACTGTTTATCATAAACTTGTCATGTGCAGCGCAAAGAATTGACTCACCTGATCCTGGTTTAAGAATGAATCACATAAATGGAAATGTGTTTATCTTATCATGTGTCAAAAAATAAAATAGTTTGTTGCATTGTGTGTGTCTGTTGTGGGAAGAAACAGAAGAGGATGAATGGAAGCTTAGGAATGGAGGCACCTACTTATATAGTGGTTGGAAGGACTCACTGTCAACCCTACATGCAATCTTCTGCGTTGGCTCAATAATTTACATTTCTTAATTGAAGGACAGGTCCTCAGAATCATACCCATTTCAAAAACCTCTCACGTTAGTGATTAATGTTAGGACAGGAGAATGATATAAAAATCAAACTAATGACTCTTATATAAATAATCACGTCTTGTAATAATTATTTTTTTAAAGTACGTTTAAGGTTGTTTTGAGGAAATCAAGAAATGTAATATTTTTTTTAATAAAAGAGTTATGAGATTTTTATTTTTTTCACTCTTTATCATTTTTATATTAAAATTATTTATATGGGTAAAGTAATTAAATATTAGGTGAAGAGTAAAGATCTAATTAATAAAAAAGTTAGTTGATTCCCTCCATTTTTGAATTTAGTGTTTGTACTTATAAATTCTTTTAGAAGAACCACTTCTGCACTTGATATCCACAAGATTTATTTATTTATTTATTTTTAAATCCTAGTCTAAGAACACATTTAAGAACTAACACGAAAGATGAACTAAGATTTTAGAATGAGTTTAATGTTAAATTAACTTTTATTGTTGTGACATATTGTTGTTGCAAAGTATTTTGAAAGCTTTAAGCAATGCAAGTTAAAACAAGTATATATTACTATGACAAAGATTAAATGAATTAAAACTAATAAAAATATTAAATAAATAAATGTTAGGAGTGATTTAAGAAAAACTTGTAAATTTAAGTTGATGTTAATGTCATCAACTAATTAATTAGTTTTATTATCTCAATGAATTAGTTAATTAGAAAAGAAAATGATTTCGATGCATATTTTTTACAGAAAAAAATACATAAAATAAGAGTTTGGATATATATATATAAGAATATCTCAGTCAAAGATTAAAACAAAAAAGTCTACAATTCCTACTAATTAGCACAATCAAACGCACTCTAGATTGCTTTTAAACCAACTTTTTCTCTCTACAACATTAACCAAATTAATTTTTAAAAATTGGAGAAAAAAGAAGAAGAAAATTTAGTAGCAAATAGTGTTAGATGGAGTGGAAATCCTCTCTCTTGTGAATAGAATAAAGTCACCTAAGAAATTCATGTTGTCCCAGATCAGATGATTGTAGCTAATTTTTACTTGAATTTTTTTTTATGAATTTAAAAATATAAATAAATTACTACATAAATTCAGATCATATAATAAAATTGAAAAGATCAGATTTTTTTTTTCTGAAAAATAAAAGTGGTCTGGTGTAAATACTATAATAATGGATCCTCTCTGACTGTTTAATGTTCTGACTTGAACAATAAAATAAAATGTTGAAGCAGAATCTATCATTATTTTGCTTGTAATAAAGCAATAGATGAGGGGATATTGCATAGAATACAAAACCCAAGAAATTTGACTCTATTTAATAAAATATGGATCCTCTCGTCTCAATAAAAAAACAGAAGAAAGTAAATATTATTATTGTTTTATTTAATTTTAAAAAATGGATGTTTTTAAAATTAAGGTTTACTAGATTCGGAAAGATTGGGTAATAAAACAAGTGCAAAGTTGTAGATGCCGACCTCACATTTTCGTTGTTTTAATATTCTGCAGAATAATTACTTCCTCCTCACACAACCATTACGACAAATTTATCATTTTTTTTCTCTTCAATTATTTAAATTTCTGCTTTCTATTTCAAAGATGCAGAATTTGATCATTTTAAGGTTTTTGTCTTCTTTCTTTCTTACTCAAAATTCATCAATTGGACATCAAATTTTATCTAAATTTTAAAAAATACATGTTTGTGACATTGAACATGGGTTCGTAAAGACATTATTTTTAATCCAAAATTTAAAAGAAAATATGTAAATCTTTTTCGTTTATATTATATTTAATTTGTTAACTGTAAAGAATGTGAGACATTAATTAAAATTTTAACATAAATATCACAGATGCTTTAATTACTTGGGTTGAAAATGGGAATTGTTATAAAAAATGAAAACTTATTTGCACTGAATCCTTGAATACGAACAACCGAACACAGAACAGAATACGTTAATAACAAGTGAGACAACAAAGAAGTGATACATATGATAAGACACATTCTGTTGTGTTTTGTTGGAGTTCAGCATCAGCAAATCTGCGTCATTTCTTACTTACTTCACTTGTTAATTACATTTGACAAGTTCATCAACGTTAGACTCTGATTTTAAGGTATTTTAAATTAAACGGGAGAAGATAAAGTATGATGGAAGATGGTTGCAAACAAACATGAATAGGTTTGAGTTGACGTAATTATTTGTGCACCTGGAAGAGAGAATAGGTAATGACAGAAACACGGTGTTGCAGAAGATAAAAGGAAGATAAGAAGGTGTGACCCGAAACCCGACAGATATGAGTTGTGTGGATCTAAGACCAAAGAGATCCCATGTGTTCCAAAATCCCCATGGATCCGGAAAAGATCCGTTGCTCCATGGGTCAACGCCTTCACATATCATTCTTCTTATTATATATTACTTCTCTTACCATTATTATAATTATTCTACGTATTCTCCACTAATGCATGTCCATTCTTATCATGCATTCACATTCACACAGATGCATGTGCTTGACCTAAAATAATCTTCATCATTTTACCTCGCACTCAACTCAAATATTTCTCAACTAACCACAAAACGAACGCACGAGTATAAGGATTGGTGTTTATTTAAATATGAAATGGATGGACATGCCTGGCATAAAGTTTAGGCTATGGAAGACTCTTCCATGTAATGTACGAAGATTAATCCTGCAATGTGAAGCAACAACCTTCAGGATCTCAAAACGAATATTAGTCTGACCCTGTACCTCGTAGGATCAAACAATATTTCCATGAAGAACAAACAAAAAACTTATTCATTTTTTGAACGAGAGACAAAAACAAAGTGCATGCAGTTGTTTCCAATTTGAGGGGGATGACATGGGAAATTTAAAGATGACTTGTTTTTAAGATTGAGAGGATAATATAACACCACTGATTCCAGATGGAAAAGTTTTGTTGCATTGTTCTTTATGTTTTTCAGAAGAATTATTGTTATTTTTATAGCAATATATATAAAGAAAGAATTTGATTTTCCTGAAACTGGGAATTTTAGTTGAGCATATTCCATGCATGCGTTGGAAATGCTATCTGGCAGTCTGGCACATACAAACAAAAAAGATGATATTATGATTTGGGTTGCACTACTTAATTACTTTTCTTCCATTTTCACAAAGCCTTCAACCACAAGAATCAAATGCAGTATCACTACATAAATCAAAATCAACAACTCACTTAATAACTATCTTAATCATTGTCAGAAATCTAATATATATTAATTAACATATTTAAAAAATAATAAACTATAGCGTCAGTAGTCCAACGGTAAGGATAATTGCCTTCCAAGCAATAGATCCGGGTTCGACTCCCGGCTGACGCAAGTAGTTAATTTTATTTTTGTTAAACAAATATGATTTTTTTTTCCTAACTACCTTTATTATACATTAACTATATTCCCTGGTCGACTCATTATCACAATCATATGCTTTATTATAAAAGATGTTTATGATTACTATGCCATTTCCCTTCTTTTTTCCAAGCAATGTTGTATCTTAGAGTATAAAACATAAAAATATGGTAGAATACAGGTTTTTGTGGTTATTCTTTTCAAGAGGAGGACCATTAATGTCTTCCAACCAATTCCTCACGAAGTTGACTTATCACAATCATAAACGTAATAGATGTGTATATATGGGTTATTAAAATAGATGGATCTTATAAATAATGTGACAGGTAAGGTGAGAAGCAGAACAGAAAGAATAAAAAAAGAGCTGGGATCCTATGTACATGGACATGGTGTACAAGTTGGAAAGTTGAAGTAAAGATAGAAGGGGAGACACAATCAACATGGGAAATATGAGAAATGGTAGTGAAGTACATGGCTCTGTCCCAACTCTCTCAATCATTTATGGTTGCGTTTATTATCATGACAAACCCTACCTAGTTGGGCTTATAAGATTACCTGCTTTTTACAAGAGCAACTTCACCTCATTTCTGGGTCATCATGTACGGGCAAAATCTATGTTTCTAAATTTGAATTGACTATTGAATCCGTAAAAGTTTTGATTTTTAATGGTTGTTCTGTGTGGTTCAATTGATGATAATTATGTAATTTTTTGTAATTAAAAATGTTATATGTTAAATGATATTAATTAAACAAAAATATGTATTATATTCATAATTTTATGGTATTAAAGGTTAAAATAACACATATCGTCACTCATGACATGTAACATGACAGATAGCATACATGGTAGAGGTAAAAGTGAAGGCAATATATACTTCATTTACCAATTTAAATGGAAAGTTTTCTTAATGTGTTTCTTCAGAGTGAGGAAAATATAGTTTTTTTTTTTAAGTATTTGTTTATATTTGAAGGCTTTTCTCATTTTAGACTGAACTATATGGTCCTTTTTACCTTAAAACTATTAACAAAAATGGTGAAAGTCATGAGAGTATAAAATACGGGTCCTTTCCTTCCTACCTAGCCTACATTTTTGCCCAAGGCCCAGATGCAGGCAGGTTTCAAAAATCCATTCCCAAGTCCATCAAAAGTCTTTTTTTTTTTTTTTTTCTGATTAGCCTCAAGGCTTTGCCTTCATCTCTCTTTCATTTCTTCTGGTGTTTGTTGATTTGCCTTCATGATTCATATTTCTCAACGTCTATGATCTTTTCTCCTCCTGTATAACGTGATTTGTATACTTACACCCTGTTGGTAGAGATTGTGCCCTTCTAAGTCCTTATCGATGTCATTGTTAGTTCCAAGTATTCAACATGAAGTTAGTAATCACAACTCGGGATTTTGTTATGATACTGCCAAGTGCCAGCGAATGTGATCTTCATCTTGGCCACCACCACCTGCATGACCATATGGATATGTCAGAATTGATTTAGTACAATGCTCACATGCATACATACATTATATATATATATATATATATATATATATATATATATATATATGTTTTTCACTTGCAGTGATTGTTCTCAGTTTCCCCTAGTTTTACTAATGTAAAAGCCAGAATGTAATGACTGCCCTTCATTGCAACTTTAGTCTGTATCATTTAATTGTTATAAAGGCTGGTATGTTTCAGACATATATCTGTTTTAGTTGGGTTCAGATATTTTTTAAGCACTGCATAGTCGTAATTCACCATAAAATCTTGATTATAATTTGGCTATAAGCCTTTCTTAATTTGAATTGAGAGAATTTTAATTAAAAATTAAAACCAACATGTCATATTTGAGGAAGCGAGATATAATACGTCGAAAACTATCATTTTGGTTGTATTTGAGAGAAGTGATAAATTTTGAATGACGTCGTTTTAGTTAGTTGCATTTGTTTCGTGTTTTTGTTGATTAATCGGGCCATCTTTGACCCGTCTTCACACAACCAAACAGAAGAACATGTAATTTCTGAATTGCTTGTAGAACCACAAACAACGTGTAGAGATCACAGTTGTTTGCATCTTTGGGCAAGCAATAGCAAACAACAGAATTTTAATTTTTAGGTAAATATTTTGTAAATAGATGGTGTGCCGTGATTCTATTGATTCCATAGAATAATACTTATCAAATCTTTCAATTCCATAAGGTGATAAGATATTACTTACGGTTTGATCAACCATCTAAGATAAATGAATCAGAGGGTGGATTAAGATAGATGCACACGATGGTGTGCACATGCCATCTCCAGCAACATTCAGTAAGATGTACAAGAATTTCTTACATTTGATTAGCGAGGAACAATTATATCTCCCTTATTCAACACATTAACAGCTGAATTTCTTACATATATGTACACAAATTTTACAGCTTAGGATAGTGATTGGAGATTGTTTCATGCTTTTGACAGTGGAATCTTATGAACCTGGGTCCTGAATTAGACAATTTTTAATATGCTAATCCACCAGAAAATGTATCAGTGTCGTGAAGCAGAGATTCCGTCAACCAGTAACCATCCCAGCATCCACCAACCCTCTGCCAGCGACAAACAAACATCAGATACATACATAGTTCAGCTAATTAAATTAAATTAAATCAGATAATAACAGGGAACTAGTAATACATAATAGATTTGTGAAATCAATAATTCAAATATCTATCATTGAATTGAGAAAAGTACAATCAAAATTAGATATTCTGCAGTAATCCGCAGTTTACAAACTGCCATAACTACGTATTGTTATTACATATTTTCCAAACAAAAATTAACAATAATTTCTGCAAACAAACTGAACCGTAATTCCCTGACAAATATGACTATGATGATGTAGTAGAAGAAATCATGATCAAACCTGAACCATTGTAAATTGAAATATCTCCTCTTCCTCCGGTCGACTTCCACGAATCCAAACCCGCTGCTTGTATTTGTTCTGTTTGAAATTCATCATCCCATAACTTCAATTTGTTTAGATAATATAGAAAAAAAAAAAAAAAAAACTGAACATAAAAAATGAACAAAAATAAATAAATTCTACCTCCTCGACAAACAAAGTGCTCATGATCTTTCTCTCCCTGTGACCTAGCAATACTCGATAAGTAGAATGGTGAAAAATACGCCTAAACCTTTCAAACTGCACATGCAGAGGTGTATCACTGTTCAGCATCAATTTCAACGTACAATTATTTCAATAATTAGTGGACTTTAACTAACAGAAGTTCTACGAAGTGAACAAATAAAAATTACCATTAATATGACTTCACTGTAGAAGTTAGTAAACTTCCTATATACAGGTGATAGTTTAGTTTGTGATTAAATGACACCAATTAAAAGAACATAAATTTCATCATAACGAACCTGGCCCAAATCAAAGAATGGCCCAAAATAGGTAGATCTTTCGAAAGGATCAAATCCAGCGAACCTGTACATAACCTCGATTCCATAGTCTTGACGAGGTTGATCATTGTGCTTCAAGGCTTCGAGCTGGTTATGCACCGCATCCTCTGCACTAAACTATACTAAACATTGATTTAACAGAAACAGAACAAAGAAAAAGGAAAGAGAGGAGGGGAAGTGGTGGATAGTGATTAGTACATCTAATCGTGGCCCAAAGGGTTTTTTCTTGCGAGATTTGAACCTGCAGGCGGTGTTGGAATTGGAGTATTGGAGAATAAAATGGAATTGGATGAATATATAAAAGGAAGTAAGGAAGAATAGGTACCAATCCTCGGAAAGGAAATCGGGAACTTGGGCAGCGGCTTTGAAGCGAGAGGTTCCGTTGTTGTTGAACAAGAATCGAACGCTATGCGGCTGAGATAAGAGAGAGGATCCAAACGACATCGTCCAAGACTCTGATACGAAAGGGAAGGAGAAGAAGAAGAAATTTGAAGATTGGGACGAACGTTTTCTCTTCAATTTCTGAACACGACGTCTATGGTCTGTCTTCGTCCATGCACACGCTGCTTTGATTTTTTTTTTTTTTAGAAATATATAATGTTATTAAATTAAATAAATTATATGTTCATTGCTATGTATCAATAATTTTATTTAATAAAAAAAATAGAAGCTAGAGACAACTTTTTAAAAGGTTTGGTAGTTAAATAGGTTAGGCCATAAACTTTTAGAATTGACGTGCTGGTACATTTACGAATAATAAATAATATTATAATATATAATGTATAATATTATAATTTTTTTAATGAAATTACAAAAGAAATTTATCTCGCACGTTTGCAAAATGTATAGAGACAATTTATTTTCTGGCCTTTAGGTGAGAGTGAAGAATAACACGCTGAGCCAACGCCAAAATTGTTGATTAAATACGCGGGGAGTAGAGAATCATTCACACAACCTAATCATCAGGAATGTTTTCATTTTTCAAATTGGTTTATGCATAACAAGCAATCATTAATTACTCACAAGTTCCTCATAAGGTTTGCATTTCGAAGAGAAAGAACATGTTCATGCATCTCTTTTCTCATTGTTACGTTTACACTGGGCAGAGGAAACTGTAATCCCCTACCATTTTTTCTTGGTCCCGTTTCCACCCCATCTCTTAAAACCTTAAAAAGATTTCAGAATCAAATTCAAAACCTCCAATTGTCAGATCAAAGCTTCCTAAACCTAAATATGTGAAGCTAAGCTACCACTATCTCATCACCCATGAAATTTTCCTTACCCAGGGAGGAGGACTCCACAAGGAGGGTTGGTGCTTCTTTGTCAAAGGATCTTTTGGTTGCTGGGGATGCTTTAAAGACCAGCATCACCACTCTGGCTCCTATTGTGTTGCCAATGTCTGAACAGTTGGTCTTTTCTGCCACCTTGGTTGTAAACAAACTCTTATATACCTGATTTTAAGTTGGGAGAAGAGTTGTGCTGGATGTACTGTTGAAGAACCTTCAACTAACATGGAACGACCCTTTATAGGTTTGGCAACTTTCCTGCGTATGGTGTTTCCATTATTAGAAAGAAAGTTTTCAAGGTTTATCATTTAGTTCGTGGCCTTATGTCCATGGTTTGAAGATAAGAACAGTATTCTTGAGTCACTAATACCTGTCTCCAATTTAGACAACATCAAATTCCATGATTCAGACTGTATCTACCCCCCATTTGGGTTCGCATAATGAATCTGGTCGTTGGTTCATTTTAATTTTCACTTGTATCCCATTATCAATGGATTCGCAAAACCCATTGAGTGATGCCTGTTTCGGATAACCTAAGAAATACTAATCAACTGTACCAAAACATAATTTTTTCTTGTGTTAAATAGTTTCTATATCTCTCCCCAACCTTGAATTTAGTTCCGGCAAAGAGTGACTGGAAACAACTGAAACCACCAAGGATTTGCCAAATTTTGCATGAACCAAGCAGCCCAAAACAAAATAGACAATAAATTGAACTTGATAATTAACCATGCTCTAACAACATAGAAAGCTAGTATCAGTACAGAAGCCTTCGCCAGTCAATACTGGTCAAGTATATTGTAGCGTGATGCTCTACCATGTAGTTTGCAGTACCATAGCACAGAAGCCATTATGTCAGTCAATACAGGTTAAAAAAGATATCAGAATTGTCGCAGAATGTTCTACCAAACTAACACAACAAAAAATTATCTACAAGGTAAAATGACACCAAATTTACAGTAAAAACTCGTCTTGAAGGTTAATTTGAATATTTTCCTTTTAGCTCTCACTCCTTAGAGGATTTGTTGATGAGAGACTTGTGGATATGAGGAATAACGCCACCACCAGCAATTGTTCCTTTAATGAGGGTGTCAAGTTCTTCATCTTCTCGGATAGCGAGCTGTAAATGTCTAGGTGTAATACGCTTTACCTTCAGATCCTTGCTTGCATTGCCAGCCAACTCCAACACCTCTGCAGTTAAATACTCCAGGATAGCAGCGGAATACACTGCAGCCGTGGCCCCAACTCTTCCATTGGCATTCACCCTTGACTTCAAAAGTCAGTGAATGCGTCCAACCGGAAACTGTATCAAAACATACACTAGAGGTCATGAAAAGTGTCAGCTATTATACTAACAATAACAAGCCTTAAAACACAAACTGAAGTTCATCATCATGATTTGAACCAATACTCCATAAATTGCTCCATATATAAGGTCTGGACATAACAATTACATCATTCCGTGAACAAAAGAAACACAACGGATCAATTACAGGCAAACGGCCCTTGAGCCTGTAGCTCATCTTAAAAGACTTGGATGTGATGATAGGTTTGATCATTCCATAAGGACACCTATAATTCTCTTTGTCTACCCAGTTGCTTTCACATTCAATTTAATAAATTAAAAACAAAGTCAATTACTTGCAACTTTAATTGTGATTGCTCAACTTGTTGAGGATAAAAGGAAAACACAGACTTTGGCAAGTTAGAGGCTAATAGCTTGTTTTTTATGTCCATTTGTTGGCATAAAGATCATGTTTGTAGAAAAGTGATTCTGCTAAAACAATTATGTTTAGTTGTATCTCATCAAACGAGTCATTCTGCTCCTGCAAGTCCCTTAAACAAAATGAACTTTGCAATAGTTTGAAAATTGTATACCAAGTTTCATTACCAATTTTCAAGAGATTAAAGCTATCGAACATAAGTCATTTCACTTCAAATCTCCTTATTAACTGAAATCAATTTCATAACATCAAGATCATCCAAAACTAAATTTGCAACAACACTCAACGAAACACACTAATTACTCACGGGTCATGTGTAACATATCACATCATCACCCTCTAAAGTCAACTTTTCAAAGTTCAACAAGATTACTGTTGTTACTGTGTGTTTGGTTGAGATGTAAGTGTCAAGAGAAGAAAGAAAACGAAAGATATGGTAAGAGAGGGGAGTTTTCGTTGAGTTCAAATGGAGCAATGTAAGAGGAGAGCGAGGTGGGTGGGGATGATGGATATTGTCTCCGCATAATACTGGTGAGAAAGGAAGAGAAAGCTGATCTGGCATTTTTGCACTTGCAGACTATCCTTGCTCTTTTCTCCACTGTGGGTCTGTGTTTTGAGATCCAGTTATCCCTGTAGAAACCCTGAAGAGGGTGACTCCAACTGCATCAATGTAATCAATTATGCATCCACAATGAAATGTATCACGTACATGGAGAGATGAGATGAATGACATGTACTCCATTAGAGTTTTTTATTTATAATAAAAAACAAAGAGAGGACTACAAACTTACTTTAGAGTGGAGTGGAGTGGTTGGGTTTTTGTGATAGTATTAAGTTGCTAACTTAACCACACCACAGGCCACTTACAGTAAGGGGAACTGGTCAGAGCAAAAGAAAACTCTGAAACTTTGAAGAACAATGAGATGGGAGAAAGTGAGACAAAGAAAAGGAGGAGAGTGGGATTGGATAAGGGAGACAAGACAGACAAGGATCTGGAGGCATTTGTAGTGGCTTTTATTTTATTTTATTGTTGCATCTCTTTAATTTATTAAAGGATTCTCACATCATACTTACAAATTTTTTTTGGCAAAAGTTTAAAATACATCAAGGACAATAACGTAATTCACTAATAAGTATCAAGTTCCTTTCTTTTATTTTCTTCTAAAGCATGTACATATATACTTATATTCTTTTCACTCTTTTATTTTCTTCTTTTTCCGACCTTGTTTTCTCTGTTCACTTTCTTTCACTTAAATAAAATAATTTTATTTTCCACCTATTTCCCTTCTTCACCCACAGATTCTTTCCAACCAAAGAAAGCATTAATTTGTTGTAAACGAACACTCTGATGCTCACATCTATATGCATATTTAGAAGGAATATTTGAGGTAGGTGACTTGTATTTTTTAGGAAGAAGATATGAGAAAAAATATTGTTATTTTTTTCATCTGAATAAAAAAGGTATTACTTTAAAAGGAATTATCAAAAAGGGACTCAGGAATAAAGAAAAAAACATCAGTGCAGACTGCAACCTTGCACGTGTGGAACACATGCAATCTGTAAGCAATGATCATAACTGGAAAGCCAGGAAACAAAAGAAAGATAGAAATTGGATTTAATGAAAACTGAAACCGAACGGAGTCCAAAGTTTACAAGCGATGTACCATAAAACAGGCATAGTTATTTCATAACTATAGCACAAGAAAAAAGACAGGAGGTGAGTGACTGTTGAGAAATCAAATAAATCCCCAGAATGAGTTATTCCGATCATGGTGATAAGAAGATCCGAGAGTCCCAAAGTGAAGAGACCGCACCTTGTATAAGCTAAGGCATCGAACCAAATCAGTCTCAAATATAGAATTAAAATATCGAGCAATCGCATATAATATAGTTATTTATTCTATTTCTCAGAAGAAGAAAAAATGAAAACTAGAAACAGAAGGTAAATGAAGAATGTGGGGGAAAATAAAATAGAGAAACCTGAAGACCGGCTGTAGAAGAACGAGAAACGGGTTTCTTCTTGTTATCCTTGTCCTTGTCTTTGGTTGAGGCAGGGGTTTTACCCGTTATCAATCTCTTAGCCCCTTTTCCTGACATAATAATCGAATTCGATTAAGCTTACACACACCAAACCCTCGTCTTCCTTTCACAATTCCACGATGAGTGGGACTTACAGTGCTAGTGAGAGCCTTGCGACTCTGCGAATTTCAATATTGTCCTAAATTACCCTTCGCACACAAGTTACTTAATTACCACAAACCTTGCTTACTCAACTCAATTACAACGTTAGATAAAATGGATTTAGATTGTCACCGATGGGAATACATATAAATCGAAATTTACCGATGTTCATAAATACAATAAAAATATTGAGTCACTCAAATTTATAGACAAACATATAGAGGAACAAAGGATAATGAATACTGAATCCTCTCATGATTAGGATTTCTGGAATTATTCATAAAGTTCTAACTAGAGTAAAAAGATAGATGACTACAAATATATTTTAGTCTTATTAACGTTGTGGAAGGTGATCGTAAGAATAATTTTGTTCAAGAAACACTTGTTTTGAAGCATCAATCAAATGTTGCTGTCATGACACTTCCTCTTTTAGAACAAATTTTTCGTAAGGAATGAGTCCCATACAATGTATAAGGAGGTTTATGTTTTTTTAATCCACAAGGTTGAATTTTCCTCCTAAGTTGTCAAGGTTGATTTTACCTCCTAAGTCATACAAACATTTTGAAAAATGTTTTAACGTTGTCACAATCAGTTAGAGCAACTAAAATAGCTCTCACATTTGTTGTTGTAGCAAGCATTTTATATGAATTTAAATTTATTAATCATCAAAACAAAATTGTAAAGGTTGATTATCTATTTTTTTTTCTCCTTGCATGAATTAACATACACTAATCATGTATTGAAATAGATCCTCTGATTTTACACCATATATTATTAATATGGGAAAATATGAATTTAATTTTCTAATAAATAGTGATAATGCAAGTTATGAATAAGATTTGTGTGATTTGACTAGTTACGTGCGTAATGTCGACCATATTTAACTCTAATAATAACATCATTGTTTGCGTTGCTTGTAAATTGGTGCTAATTGTACTAGGTTAACGTATGTTGATTTTTTTATATTTATTTATTTATTTTAATTTGCCTTCAAAGTTAACATTCTTTTGGTCGGTCAAATTCTAAACAACATAAATAAATTTATGGACACGAGTTCTTAGCTTCTAAGATATAAAAAAAATGTTGGCAAAAAATTTACTAAAACTGATGCTTACATCTATTTAATGATAACTTCATAAATTTAAATTGAATTTAGAAATTGATTTCTAAGACATCAAAAAATACAAAAAACTGAAATTTATTACTTACTTTATTTAACATGTTCACTTAGTTTTGTTTGAGTGTAGTTTAAGATTATTTTAGAGAAAATAGGAAAAAGTTAAAATAATAAAATTTTGTCAAAATTTTTTACACAATTCCTTTTTATTTTACCCATCATATTATATAGGTGTTTATATAATTATTTTTAACTATTTTTTATTTATAATTATAATTTTATAATTAATATTTTGATATTTAATTTATATAAATAACTTTTTAAAATATGGGTATACAGAAACAATAATACATGTATATTTTTTATTTTATTTTTATTTTTACATAATAATAATAATAATAATAATAATAATAATAATAGTTTATATATATATATATATATAATTTAGATAAAAAAAACAAATTAATAATTAAAAGTTTAAATATTTAAAAAAATTTGTTTAGAAATAAAAATAAATATTTTATTATAAATATCAAGTGAAAAAATTATTTAAAATTAAAAATTTATTTATATAAATAATTGTAAACAAATTTTAAATAACTTATATATAAAATTTATAATAAAATATTTAATTTTATTTCTAAATCATATTTATTTATATATTAACTAACTGTTTTTATTCTGACTCAATCTGAAATTTTCAGCTTTGAATTACCCAAAATAATTTATAATTGGATTACCCAACCTAAAAATCTTCTAAAAATTGAATAGTTAAAATAGAAAGAAACTCGACGTTTGATGAAGAACAAATAGCACGCAGAATTCAACCGATACTAAACATTATTAAAATATAAATGCAAGTTCATCTGCATAATATATTCAGTAACAATCATTACAGAGACTAATTTTCAGAGTAACGAACATGCAGGCTCTTCACTCCCTCTGCAGACTGTCATCCGAACAACTATAGTTCCCGTTTTCAAACCCTGCAATACCAAGAAAGATTATTTTCACGCCACATCGATCAAACCAATAAAAACTCAGCTATTCATCAGAGATATTGGTCAAAGATATTCTAGAATTATAGTAATATTTTGTCTGTAGGCAAGAGAAGTCATAACATAAGCACTCAACATTTGATTTTCAACGTCTAACCTTTATACGTAGGCAAAAAGGACATCATGAAACAAAAAGAAACAATAAATTAACCATGATAAGGCAAAATAGAACTTACTGCTGGTATTCTATGTTGATGAACGATGCAGAAGCGTTGGCGATGGCCTGGAAGGCCTTGGAAGAGAGGACCAAGGTAGTTCCCCGTAGGGAAGGCCTAGAAACCGATGATTGCGCTCGATCAACGATCTTGATCTCAACCATCTGCCCAGGAATGCAAGTTTTAGGAACCGCAGCGCTGATGCACCGCACCTTATACTGTCTCCCACATGCGGCACCATTGTCCCATAAACCCTCCCCCGCCGCACCAAACAGGTTACTTGACGGAAACTGTGACACGTCTCTACCGAAACATGCAGTGGCTGCAGTGTCATCACAAAGCGTATATAGATATCAAAGTTTCAAATGAAAGTTTAAACATTTTGTGTTGTATTTGTATATAAACTTACGCAAGTAGGGAGGGCCATATCGGGCAGCATTCCCAACGTCAGCTAGAGAGTAGTGGATGAAGAGAGTGGAGAAGAGGAGGGCGGAGAGGATAAGGCGATGGGAGGAGTTGGAAGGATGAAGCTTAGCCATTGCTGCTGCATCAGAAGATTAAGGAATGCACTGAGTTTTAGGCCAAGTTGTTGAATAAATTATGATTAGGGTTACAAAGTCAGCACAATGGCGTCAACCTTTGCATTAATTTCACTCTTAGTTTTTTTTTTTTAATTTCAAGAAAATTCCACAAGCTATATATAATATTGGTTTAAAGAGTATTAATATTAATTATTATATCTCCATTTTTATTTAAGAAAAAAGAAGCATCTTTCCAAGAAAGACAAAGGGAATGCATTCAATATATATGTCTACTTTTACAGATAAAGAAACCCATCAGATCTCATGAATTTTAATAAATTCCAATAATAAAAGAATGTCCAAGAAAATTTACTCTTGTCAAGGTCTCCTCGGTAATTAATAAAGAGAATAAAAGAAATAGAAATGAAATAAAGTGATTTGAGAGAAAAAGACATAAAAATATAAAGAAGCGTTTATTTAAAAAAATAATAATTAAATTAAAATTAAATATTTATTTAATTACAGAATTATTTATATAATTTTTATTTATTTTTTTACCTTAAATAAGATATATTTTAATACATAATTATAAATTTTCTATTATAGAATTATAATTTTGTAAAAAATATTTGAGTTTAAATTAATAAAATAATACCATATTATAAAAATAAAATAAATAAATAATTTAATTTTTATAATAACATATATATTTGTGATATTTTATTAAAATAATAATCAATATTTAATATATATATATATATTATAATAAAATTATAAATATAAAAAATATATTTAAAATATAATATTTTTATAAAATAATATTTTTTTGATATTTTTTATTTATATGTGAGTGAAAAAAAATAATACAAAATGACATATTAAGATTTCAAGTCCGTTGATTCCTAAGACATTTCTCGAATTTGAAACTAAATATTTGGTCACTTTGGAAAACACATTTATTAGAAATTTAAAGTTGAGTGTGAATTTGAGAAGACAGTGGATTCCGCATTAATTGTATGATCTGACGTAATTAAATGCTTTTTCTAGTAAAATAGAGGTTCAAATTTGTCCAACCAAATAAAATCACACCAATTCTTGCCCTTTCTTTTGAAGTGATATAAATCTAATGTCACCATTAGATCAATTTGAGTTTTTCAAACTTTATTAGTATCTATCCGCCTCACAATTATTCTAATTTCATTTACTAAAAAACAATCCAAATTAACTTATCTTTTCATTTTCCAATAAAATAATTTTTTCTAATATATCCTAAAGAAACTACTATGTTTTAGTAAAACATTAAACTACATATAGTAGAAACAGGGGAATATTAAATTTGGCTAAAATAAACTTTGCAAATGCAGGTTAAGAGCAGAAGAAAAATTGGAGTCTTGAAACATATAAATATGCATGTGGATTGTTAGAAACCCTAGAACAGGCTTTGCCGACTCAGTGGTTTCTTTAATTTCATTCTCAAACATTTGTGATTGTAAGCTGTGAATAAACCATCGCCTTATGGAAGCATTTATTATGTCGCTTTGTCACATTTTGAATCAACGTTTTGCCGTTTTTCTTTTCTTTAATATATATATATATATATATATATATATATATATATATATATATATATATATATATATATATATATATATATATATATATATATATATACACACGGTGGCTCTCAGATGCCGGCCACCGCAGTAAATTGGTGGATAGGAATAAGAATGAAAATGACCTCAATCAAATATAGTAAGGTTTGCCGTGTAGTTTAATTTGATTTGATTTGGTTTTTATTTTTAAATGAATTTCACCCAAATTAATTTAATATTTTATAATTTGATTTTAAATAGTATATATTATAATTTTGATTAAATTTAAATTAATTACAATTTAAATTGATAGATTTATAAAAAAAAAAACTAATTTTAAAAATTTTAAAAAAATGATTTTGATGTGTTTTCGATTTTGTTACTAGATTTCAATATTATTTTTGAATTGATTCTGTTTTTATCACCAAACAAGAATATTTAGATATTAAATAGTGTAGTTGGTGAGGAAGATGATGAGTAACTGATATGGTAAAGCAATAATGACCGTATTTATCACCATTAATTGATGTTCTTCAATGCCACTGAAAAGATGGTGGTTATTTATCGTTTTCATAATGATGTAAAATATTTGTATGCGTGCCTAACGATGTAAAATATTTGTATGTGTGTCTTAACTTTTGGAGGAATGTATGTCCAAATGTTTTGAGATAATGATGTATCTTTACGAAGAGAGGTAAGTCCGAAGACAGAGACTAGGTTAATTTTATTATTAAAAATTATTTTAATATATTGAAAAAAAGATGTATTTTAATTATTTATAGTTTTAATTTTTAAGTGATATAATATTTATGGTAGAAGAATACATAATATGTTTTTGGTACAATTATATTTATGATATTTTATTAAAACAGCTTTAAAAATAACATTATAATAAATTAAAATTTTAAAATAGATAATATATTATATAATGATTAATATTAACTATCATAATAAATATGATATTAATTAACATAATTCTTAAACCAAATAATATATCTATAATATAATTTACAATCATTAATATTTTAATAATAAAATAAAAATTAATATTAATATATAATATAAATAAATATATTTATCAATTTAAAATTTATATTTTTGAGATGAAATTTGCATCACTATCATAGTTTGTAACAAATATTTTCGTGTATTAAAAAAATACATCAAATATCTTATTTCAGTTAAAAAATTAGATATAAAATTATAAATTAAATTGAATTATATATTTATTATTTCACCTATTTAGTTTGTATTTTAAATAAGTTTAAGTTAAGTTATATGTATTCTAATTTATATATTAAGTTATTATATTTAAAATTAATTTTTTTTTATTAATATGATTTAAAATTTTTAAAAATGTATTTAATTTATATTTTATTTTCAAAGAAATCAAAATAATATACTATTACGTTTATTTTAATTTAAGATTGTTTAAAAATTATGTATGATACACTAGTGGAAAAATAGCTTTCTATGACGGGTTTTTATCACGGTCGTAATCCACCCGTCATAGTATGTGGCGCGGTGGCAATTTTGTAATAAAATCATAAACTTTCTATGTCGGGTAAGTTTTAACCGACATAGTAAGTAGAAAGGTCACTTTCTACGTCGGTTAAAATTTACCCGACATAGAAAGTTAACTTTCTATGTCGGGTAACATTTACCCGACGTAGAAAATGAACTTTCTATGTCGGGTAAATTTTAACCGACGTAGAAAGTGTCTTTGATGACGGGTGTTAGGGCAACCGACATAGTATCTTCTGTTTTGCCCGCGCTCCATTTCATTTCATCACTTCCCCCACTCCATTTCATTTCATCACTTCCCCCATAGCAGAGCTCCCCGTACGTTTCTCCCTACGCTCCATTTCCTTTCATCAGTTCACCCATACCGGAGCTCCCCGTTCGCTTGTATACGTTTCTCCGCACCCACATTTGCTCGTCACGCCACCCGCCAACGCTTCGTGCCGCCTGCTGCTACCGGTGCCCGTCGCCTTGGATACGTTTCTCCCCACCCAGCTTCGCACGTCACGCCACCTGCCACCTCCGTAGGTCTTCAAGTGGTAAGTTTTCGTGCTTGCTTTAGCCAATGTAGGTTTACGAGTATTGAATCTAGTAAGTAATAATGCTTGTCAAGAGAGGGAAACATCACGGGTGCCTTTAGCTAATTTAGAGATGTATTGTAAGTAGTTTAGTCATTTGAATGTGTTTCTGTCGGCATTATTTCGTGATTTTGATTTTGAACATTAGATTTGTATTATAATGTAGTTATTTTGAGAGTGGAGTTGGATTTCGTGTAGGCATTATAATGTAGTTATTTCGTGTTTACGTAGCTAATTTGATTTTGAAAATTAGATTTGTAACAATGGATCGGAGTTGGATCAATTACGGATCGAACAACAAATGAATATGAGAGTGGAGTAGAACAATTCCTTGAATTTGCTAAGATGAATGTTCGGATAATGATGGAAGATTCTATTGCCCTTGTGTTAACTCGCTTGAATGAGCGAAGATTACCGACTCGAAGTTATTCGGGAACATGTTCTTTGTGATGGTTTCCTAAAGAGTTACATAAAGTGGACATGGCATGGTGAATTATTAAACATGCCAAGTGTAGAAGACAAAGAAGAAGTTGATCTAGAGATGGATGATCGAGCTGGAGGAAATGATTCGTGAGCTTGGACAAGATGCCTTCCAACACACACATGTGTACGAGAAGTTGTCCAATGATGCAAAAGAGCCTTTGTATACAAATTGTACTAAGTTCACACGATTGTCGGCGGTACTAAAATTGTTCAATGTGAAGGCAAAGAATGGGTGGATCGATAAAAGTTTCACAGAATTGCTTGAGTTGTTGAGTGACATGCTCCTCGAAGGTAACACATTGCCAACCTGCAATTATGATGCTAAGAAGATATTGTGTCCAATGGGTATGGAGTACCAAAAAATTCATGCATGTCCGAATGATTGTGTGTTGTACAGGAAAGAATTTGAGAAGCTGTCACGAATGTCCACAATGCGGGGAATCACGATACAAGAAGAAGGATGGTGATTCCGACAATGATGTTATGAAGGGTACCCGGCAAAAGTGTTATGGTATCTTCCCATTGTTCCAAGGTTGAAACGATTGTTCACTAATGGAAATGATGCAAAGCTCACTAGATGGCATGCGAGATAGTCGTATTAAAGATGGTCGGTTGAGGCATCCGAGAGATGGATTGCAATGGAAAAAATTGATTCCATCTTCCAGAATTTTGGTAATGATCCAAGAAACATTAGGTTTGGACTTGCTACGAGATGGAATGAATCCATATGGAAATTTAAGTAGTAAACATAGTTCATGGCCTGTGGTGTTAGTTATTTACAACTTACCTCCGTGGTTGTGTATGAAACGTAAGTACTTGATGCTATCTTTGATGATCTCGGGTCCCGGACAACCTGAAAATGACATTGATGTTTTTTTAAGCCCATTGGTTGAAGAGTTGAAGATGTTGTGGGAGGAAGGTGTTGATGTGTTTGATGGGTACACAGGTGACTTATTCAAGTTGCGTGCAATGTTATTTTGTACAATTAATGACTTTCCAGGCATATGGTAATTTGAGTGGCTACAGCACAAAGGGACATAAAGCTTGCCCGATATGTGAAGAAGACACATGTCACTATCAACTACAACATGGAAGGAAAACGAGTGTACCTTGGACACCGAAGATTTCTTCCTTCAAACCATTCATATCGTAAATTAAAAAAATCATTTAACGGGTGTGAAGAAAATGATGCAGCTCCAACACCTTTAAGTGGGGAAGAAGTATATCAACGAGTAAGTGCAATTTTGTGTGAGTTTGGAAAGACGCAAAAGAAAGCCACAGGTATATGGAAGAAAATGTCAATCCTTTTTGTTCTTCCATATTGGAGGGTTCTTGATGTGAGGCATTGTATAGATGTCATGCATGTAGAGAAAAATGTGTGTGACAAGTATCATCGGAACGCTCCTTAACATTCAAGGAAAAACAAAAGATGGTGTCAATGCTCGTTTGGACATGGTTGAAATGGGTATAAGAGAACAATTAGCTCCTCAACCTCATGGTAACCGAACATACTTGCCTCCGAGCATGTCACACACTTGTCTAAAAAAGAGAAAAAAAGTTTTTGTGAGTTTTTACGAGGTGTGAAGGTTCCATTTGGTTACTCTTCCAATGTGAAGAGACTTGTATCTATGAAAGATCTCAAATTGCTTGGGTTAAAATCTCATGATTGTCATGTATTGATGCAACAACTTCTACCTGTGGCTATTCGAGGTATCTTACCGAGACAATGTTAGATATTCCTTAACTCGATTATGCTTTTTTTTTAATGCCATATGTAGTAAAGTTATGGACCCGGATGTTTTGGATCAGTTAGAGAATGAGGCTGCAAGTAATATTATGTCAATTTGAGATGTACTTTCCTCCATCATTTTTTGATATTATGGTTCACTTGATTGTTCATCTAGCCAGGGAAGTTAGAATCGTGGTCCAGTTTTCTTACGATGGATGTACCCTTTTGAGCGATACATGAAAATATTAAAAGGGTATGTGAAGAACCAATATCGTCCTGAAGCATCAATTGTTCAAAGATATATTGCAGAGGAAGCTATTGAGTTTTGCACAAACTACTTATCGAAGTTGAAGCTATAGGGTTACCTAAGACTCGTTACCATGGAATAGGTCTTGGTAGAGGAACTCGAGGTGCAAAAGTTGTGACAATGTGTCGAGATGAAGTACTTCAAGCGCATTTGTACATCTTGAATAACAGTGAAGAAGTCATCCCCTACTTAAGTGCTCATAAAGAGATTGTGAAGCGAAATAATCCACGTATGCCTAAAAAGTGGGTGATCACTGAACACAACAAGAGCTTTTTGAAGTGGTTTAAACAACAAGTTGAAGGTGACAATACAACTTCGATACACTAAAGTGGCTAGCATGTGAGCCAAACTTTGATGTGATATGTTGGGGTGGGTATGATATAAATAACTATTCATTTTATACAAAGGGAGAAGATGAAATAAGCACAATGCAAAATAGTGGAGTCATGGTGGTGGTCGAATCAATGCATTTCTCGAGTTCAAAGGATAAATATCCGATAAGGGCGTCAATGGGCTACTTTGGTGTAATTGAAGAGATTTGGGTAATAGATTACACGATATTCGAAGTACCTATTTTTAAATGCAAGTGGGTTGATTTTAATACTCGGCATCTTCACCGATGATCTTGGATTTACCTTGGTTAACCTTGAAAATACTCGTTATACCGAAGAACCATTTATCATGGCATCTCGGGCAAAACAAGTGTTTTATGTCACCGATCCCGCTAACAAAGGATGGTCGGTGGTTCTACAAGGAAAACCCTTGTATACTTCGATGAGAATGATGAATTAGTACTTGATATACCCGAGACACCATGTTTCTCTTCAAATATGCCAAACTTGAGTGTTAATGTAGAAATAGATGATGTGCATGCCATCCGTTATGACCATATGGAAGGATTTTGGGAGAATGCTCCAACTTGATAGGAAATTTAAGCATTCAATCTTCATAGGAAATTTAACTTGTAACAATTTAGATAGAATTGATTTAAGTTAGGAAATTTACATTCGTTTAAGTAAATGAACTGTCTGGAAGCTGGATCTGTATGTACATATATTCATTTCAATGTGTTTCATATGTACATATCTGCTCTGAATCGAATCTGTCTATGCTTGGATATATATTTGTAGCAAATTTATATATGAACTGTGCATATCTGTCTGTACTTGGATATGTGGTTATTTGTCTGAAGCTGTGATGAATAGGCAGTGTCTACTCGAAGAAAGGTAGCATCCGTAAATAAAATGCGGTATTTAAAAAAAATAACACTTTCTACGCTCGGTTATGTCATTACCCGACGTAGAAAGTACTTCTATGTCGGTTATAATTTTAACCGACATAGAAAGTAAGACTTTCTATGTCGGTTATAAGTGTTAACCGACATAGAAAGTATATGACCGATCGGAACCGAGTATGACCGATCGAATAGCTCATACAAAATAAGACTTTCTACGTCGGTTCCTGACTAACCGACGTAGAAAGTCTTTCCGTGACCGATCGGAACCGGTTATGATCGATCAAGATAGCTCTATGACCGATCATAACCAGGTTTGACCGATCATAATAGCTCAAAGAAATTAAGACTTTCTACGTCGGTTCCTATTAACCGACGTAGAAAGTCTTACTTTCTACGTCGGTTATTAGGAACCGACGTAAAAAGCTTTACTTTTTATGACCCTCGTATCTATGTCGTCGCTTTAACCGACGTCGAAAGCCCATTTTAACCGATGTAAAAAGCCTTTTATGCAGTAATGATATTAAGATGAGTTAGATTGATAAGTGAACCTTCACCTCAACATTCACCGAATGAACTGGTAATATTAATTCCTAAATCTATTTTATTGGTATATTTTAAAAAATATTTATATATTAAAATAAATAAAAAATTATAATTAAAAATATTATATTTTTTATGACATTAAAATATAAATATATTATATTTAAAATTATAAACATTAATAAATTAAATTTAAATTATTATTTATAATTAATTATATTAATACATAAATATAATAATTTTTAATTTATTTAATAAAATTATTAATTAATAAATAAAAATTTAAAAATTATTCATATAATTAATATATATATATATATAAAAAACAATTTTATATAAAAAAATATGAAGTAATCACTAGTTGGGTTAATCTATCTTTCAATAGGGTAAATTACACTGTAATTATATTTTTTCTCAAATTAAAGTGAGACGGAGTAAAATGAAACCGACCTGTTTTGCATGTAATTCAATATGATATTTTTTTTAACGGATATTGAATATTGAGATTGAAGACTATGTAATATATTATTAATAAATATAAAAAATAAAAAAATAAAATTATAAATATATACTTAAATATATTAAATTTAAATTAGACAAAATTATAAATTATATAAAAATTATATTAAATGATAATTAAATTTAAATTAAATAAAATTATAGTAGTAGAAGAGTTTATAATAAGTTATAAGATTTTTTTTAATTTAAAGAATGATCTTAAATTTTTTTATTCGGAATATGGAAATCATTAACTGTTAATAGAATTGTCCATAGTATTTTAAAAAATATATGATAGTTTTAAAAACAGAAAAATAATCACACACATAAACGTTTAATAAAAAACCTTTAAAATGTAAATTAAAAAAAAATGTTTTTTTAAGAGAAAAAAAAATCAACCATTATTTTAATCTCAAATAATATATATATATATATATATATATAAAATACGAACTTTCTCTTATTTTTTCTGCTAACAAAACTTTCATCATTTATAACTTAAATAATCTATAATAATAAACGGGGTAAAAAGTTTTTTTTTGTCGTTTATTTTCTTCAAAAATTAAGAATAGTTTTAACTCTCTTTTTTTTTTATTCTTCATTGATTTTCATTAATTTAAATGATCTTTTTAATTTTTCGCTTATTGACACACAATTTATATCGATATCTATAATATACAACAATAATATCCTTAACTACTCTATAATTCATCCATCATCCTGCTGTTTCTCTTCCAAACCTTTGTATTAAATTAACCATATTAAACTGTCAAAAGATTAAAAAAAAATGTTAAAAGAAATCAAAATTTACTTTTTTTTTTCTTTCTAAAAAGGTATTTTATTATGTAACAAACAGATCAAAGGAGGAAAATTTATAAGAATATCTAATTATTGAGTCTTTCTGACTAGATACTGTTTAATTAAAAAATAAAATATAAATTTAAAATAATGTAAAAAATATTACAAAGTTATGGAAGAACTTATACTGGTTAATATTTGTCTTAATTATTTATTTTACAAAAATACATTAAAGCGTGACGAATTATACTATAATTTGTGATTGTGATGCTTCCTAATCTTCTGAGCCATGTAAAAATGGGCCCTTTTCCTCAGGTGCTAATCGCTATCCTCTGTTTCCTTCATTTTCTACCATTTTCAATCATCCCATCTTATACTCTCTTTTTTTTATCATTTTGGGTTCATCATTGTTCAGGCGAAATTGCTAATAGCTCTGGAATCAATAATCATGGTTCTCCCGAACTGTGAATTTTGAACATTTCAGTAACAACACTTTGGTTGCTACTTTCTCCATGGCTGCTACTCCTTCTTCTACTTACCCTTTTGGAGTTCCTTTCCACTCCCTGGGTCGAAGAGTGGATTCCTCAACCTCCCTGTTCCCCCTCCACGTGGACCTCTCTACAATTTCTATGTCCCCTCGTTCTACTTCAAAGGTATCTTTCTCATTCTCAGTTTTCTCGTTTCATGTTGTTGAGATGAGACACAATTCACCTGAATTTCAATCCATGCTTGTGTGAAAGTACTAGGATTTGTCTATTAGTTAAGTTTGTTAACTCTTTTAACACCACGAAATGTCCGGAGAGAACTGAGATGCTACGGAAGTTAAAGAAAGAGGATTTAGGCAGAGGAAATTTCGTACTGTTGATCAATGTCTATTATACAATAGTGATTGACTCTGGGAATTGGGAGATTTCTATACTTTCTAGTTTTATAAAATCATTCTTTATGCAAATGGGATAGTTTGGGTGACATTATATGATGTTTAGCACAAAAGGGACATTGGGGTAATTCCCCAACTGGAGCTTTCAATGCCTTATACTTCCATACCGTGTTTGATTGCATTTGGAGGGAAAAAACAGAATGAAGAGGGAAGAATGGAGGGGACTAACGTCCCTTCTCACTTAGTTTAGCCCCATTATGAAATTGAGGAATTTGAAGGAGAGAAACACTCGTTGGATCAAGCTCTTACTACTAGATCAAAAAGATATAGATGATAGGCAGGGTGAAACTCGTTTTCCTCAAGAGCGTAGCAGTCAGATATCACATTTTGATTGTAACTTGACTCACCTGTCCTACACTATGGAACAAATGATGCACCTTGCAACATTTTACACTATATACCCTAAACTATCATCAATGTAATAGCTTTTTATTTATTTTTTTACTATTGTAAGTAAATAATATTAACTTTGTTTATTTTCCCTCCCCAATGCTTGTGAACCAAAGAAGTTGCCACTTTTTCTATAAAATCATTACTCCTCTTCTGTCCTTTGAACCAAACTATGAACTATGTTTTATAGTAAGACTCGTTGGTCTTTTAGTTCTCCATATAATTGGGAATTTGGATTACATGGACAATTTAATCTGCTGGGCAATTAAGTTGCCTGAGTATTCAGCAGGTAAGAGTCACCAATTGCCAAATTGGCTTTAAAATTGCACTAAATGTATCATCATTCTCAGGTGACAGACCAAAAGGATAATCCTATTTGTCCTAGTTTTTAGAATCTTATGATTCATGATTCGAAATCCTATTATTTGATATGATTCCCCTACCTATTGACTTATATCACGAGATCAATCTCAAATGACTTTGTATTGTACAACACATAAATGAATCAATTCAATTTATCATTGACATGAATCACACATGATTTTTTTTAATTTTCTTTTATCAATTCCCATTCAAGAAACTTAAAATGCATAACCTTAAATTGTTAAATGAAAAGCAATTGAAGGAATACTACTAAACTCATCCTATTTAATCATTCTGCTGCTTTATTTGTCACCCACTCATCCAATGCATGCACTCTATTTTGCTATTTCATGTCACTGTTCCCAGTTTTAAAAAAATAGAGGCTCCACAGCTGATCCAGATCTAATGAACTGGTTGGATAACACTTTTACAGTTAAAATTGTTTCATATATTTCTATTTTTAAAATTATTTCATTGAACACTATATGATATATTTGAAGTTATTTTTCATTGCTTCCGAATCTTAAGATTGAATACAAATTATGATTCATGATTCAAAAATTAACCTGGCAATTTACGATGTGAATCTCAACTTGATAAACCTTTGGTTGAATAATGATGTCTTCCACGTGTTTTTTATGCCACTTCATGTTGGACTTTGAGGATCCTGTAATATTAGAACTAAGGGTGCATTTTAAAATAATAATACATCAAATCTTAGCTTTACATTACCTTCCCGGTTGAAAAGTATTACAGCAAAAATTTACATGTAATTAATTGCTGGATGAGTTGGTAGAATCTAATGGGGTTGTGGATGCAGGGATTAGTTGATCGAGTATGTGCACAGCTTGATAGTGATGATTACTACTGGGAGAAAGTTCCAACACCCATTCTTGACATGGTTGAAAACCCTTTTTGCTTGAAGAAATTATCTCTTAAGGTTAACTGTAAGCTCGAAATCATTCGCATTTTGCTTTTACATTATTTGTTCTTACAATCCTGAAGTACCTCATTCCATTCCCTAAATATTTGTCTTTACAGGAGCTGAAACAGCTAGCAGTTGAAATCCGTTCAGATTTGTCTTCTATTATGTCAGGTACACAAATATCACCTAAAGCAAGTATGGCAGTGGTGGAGCTGACAGTTGCAATACATCATGTTTTCAATGCTCCAGTGGACAGAATATTGTGGGATGCTGGGGATCAAGTAAGATTCTGAATTATATGCAAAAGAAATTGCCCCTCTCGTTTTAAATTTTCCTCACTCCTTTTTGGCGTGAAAGTTGAATCCAAATTGCAGATTGTTACTAGGAGTTCATTTTGCAACAAAACAATGAAATTCTAATTTCTAAGAATTCAATGGCTGATCTTGATTGGATAATGTAACCATTTCATTATTCGTGTGCAGACATATGCACATAAGATTCTTACTGGAAGGCGATCTCTCATGAAAACAATGAGAAGAAAGAATGGTCTTTCTGGTTTTACTTCCCGATTAGAGAGTGAATATGATGCATTTGGTGCAGGTCATGGATGCAACAGTATTTCTGCTGGACTGGGTAGTTTGTAAATCCTTTTCCCTTTTAATAATATTTGTTTCTGCAAACACTATTCAGACTTTGTTCATATGTTTTTCTTGTCATTCACTTGTCTGAGTAAATTTTTGGGTAGATAAATTGAACTTTTTCTGTATTTTCCATTTTCAATGAATAAATGAAATTTCTAAAGGTGAAATTTAAATGACCTCAAAGTCATATGTAGATTGTTTTATTTCAGGCATGGCAGTTGCCCGGGATATTAAGGGGAGGCAAGAACGTGTAGTTGCAGTTATCAGCAATTGGACAACTATGGCTGGTCAGGCGTACGAGGCAATGAGCAATGCAGGATATTTGGACTCAAATATGGTTGTGATTTTGAATGATAGTCGTCACTCTTTACTTCCAAAAATTGATGAGGGCCCAAAGACATCTGTCAATGCCCTATCTAGTACCCTGAGCAAGCTTCAGTCCAGTAAATCTTTCCGAAGATTTAGAGAAGCTGCTAAGGTATGCTTCTTTTCGTCGTCCTCTGCAAGAAAAGAATGCTAGCTAGTTTCAAATTAGTCTTTCAGTATATGTTTGCATGCCATGTCCATATGATAATGCCTTGTCATTCAACTAAAAATGAGCCTACTTAAAAAAGCATTTTTCAATGGTAAATAACTCGTAACTTTAGTACAAAATGGATCAAATTAGTACATTAAGAGCAATATATTATGTATGATAGGTGGCCTGAAGAAAATATTGTAACGACTAAGATTTTCCTTCGTGTGCATTAAGTAAGATAAATGAATTTCCACTCCCCCAAATGTGTGGTTGCACGTGCATATTTCTCTGGCATTTATATTTTCTTGTGTAAAATAACAATTGATATACCTAATCAGTAGTAATGATGGTCCTTCATTTAGATCCCAATCTGCTTCATTTTCAATTTATGTTCAACTGACAATTTGTCTGCTTTATAACAGGGTGTTACAAAACGAATTGGTAGAGGTATGCATGAGTTGGCGGCTAAAGTTGATGAATATGCTCGTGGTATGATAGGTCCCCTAGGTTCTACTCTTTTTGAGGAGCTTGGGTTGTACTACATAGGCCCAGTGGATGGACACAATATTGAGGATCTAATATGTGTTCTGCAAGAAGTTGCTTCCTTGGATTCAATGGGACCCGTGTTGGTACATGTGATAACTGATGAAAATATTCAGAAAAGTGATATAACAAATAGGCAACAAAAGGATGGTATTTCTTTCGGTAACCTATGATAATCATATGGTGTTAATTGTTCCATGACATGTTATTTCTTCTAAAATAGCTTATGTAGCCATAATGCATTTACCCTATAGTTCTTTTCTTTTTATGGTTTTCCACTTCTTCCCCATGGTTGTGTTCTTAGTTTAAATACTTAAGCCTTTCAAGAAAATAAAATGAATCTCATCGTAAACTGATTAGTTTATAGACAGATTCTATGCAGTAGCTTGAAGATAACTTGCGTATAAAGGATATGATACTACATAAATAACAATAACAAACTGATGAACCTCATCCCAGTAAGTTGAGTCTGCTATATGGATTAATGGACAGACACCAGTGAACTCTACCGAAACAAAAATTTCAGTAAAATCATTTAGTTATATTTTTATCAAATGTTTTCATTCGTTTTCCTCTATCCCTTTTAATAGTATTCCCATGATTTTTTAGCTTATTTTGGTACAGGTTGAAGCCAGCAGTGCATATATTTGGCTTCTTATCTGAATTCCAGTATATAATTATTGTTTAGGTGCTCTGTCATATCTTCTGAATGTCAGGAGATTATTGTTTAGCTGCCTTATGGAATTGAACTTCTCATTATTTTCAAATTTTGATTGTGATTTGGCCACGTAATTATTATTGAGTAATTTTGTTTAATTTTCAGATCCTTTTAAATCTGATTCGTTAGATAATGTTGTTCGGCCTCGAACATATGGAGATTGCTTTGTGGAGACTTTGGTTGCAGAAGCTGAGAAAGACAAAGATATTGTGGTTGTTCATGCAGGAGTAACGATGGAGTCATCCCTTGAACTGTTTCGGGGGAAATTTCCGGATAGGTTTTTTGATGTGGGAATGGCTGAGCAACATGCTGTCACATTTGCTTCTGGTTTGGCATGTGGTGGCTTGAAGCCATTTTGCATTATACCTTCTTCCTTTCTGCAAAGAGCCTATGATCAGGTCCAACCTTATATCAGCTTAAATCCTTAAACTACCACGATAACCACTATGTATTGTTCATAGACCATTTGGATTTCTTTCAGAACAGAATATTTGTAGTTGATATAAACCATTAAATTCAATGGAATTTAGTACTATTGTCATTATCAGTTTATTGTTTATTATGAAGTGAAGAAATGTGGTAACAACACTACATATCTGGTATGTGCTTAGGGTGTCAAACTATAAGTGATTGTACTGTAAGAAGTATGAACCTTCAGGAAGTATGGTACTTTAGGATCTCTGATAGTGTTAACAGAAGTAATTAGGTCTCATTATACCTTTGTGTGTAATTTTAGTAAGCGTATATGTGGGTGGGTGGAAGTTGCGTGCCTAGTACCCACTTGCATGCAGAATATATAGTTAGTTCGCATTGCATAATAATTTGATACAAGTAATTGTGATTTTTAACATGTTACATATCACATATAGGTGGTACACGATGTTGATCAACAGAGAATTCCAGTGCGCTTTGTCATTACAAGTGCAGGGTTGGTAGGTTCTGATGGTCCCCTCCAATGTGGAGCATTTGATATAACCTTTATGTCATGCTTACCAAACATGATTGTCATGGCACCATCTGATGAGGTTGAACTCATGCACATGGTAGCCACTGCTACTCATACCAACAACCAACCAGTCTGCTTTCGGTATCCAAGGGGTGCCCTGGTTGGGAAAGGCTACACTGTAGGCGATGAATTCCCCATCAAGGTAAAATAAGGCGGCACTCTATTTTCTTGTTCCAGTATGAGTTATACTGGAACTTTGAATAGGGTAAACTGATTGACAAACCTAAGGAAGTGCCATTCATTCCTAACTTCCCCAATGATTTGTCATAATATATTTTTAATTTATCTTCCTTCTTTAACTTTGGCGTGGCTGTAATCTATTCATATACAGATAGGAAGAGGCAGAGTTCTTGTTGAGGGTAAAGATGTTGCTTTCCTAGGATATGGATCGATGGTTCAGAACTGCCTAAAGGCTCATTCGCTCCTTGCAAAACTCGGCGTTGAGGTGACTGTTGCCGATGCAAGGTTTTGCAAGCCCCTTGACATCAAACTTCTGAGGCAGCTTTGTAAATATCACTCTTTTCTAATTACTGTTGAGGAAGGATCTATTGGAGGATTTGGTTCCCATGTTGCTCAGTGTATTGCAGTTAATGGACTACTCGATGGAAGAATTAAGGTAATAGGGTCAAGCTTTGCATGTGGGAACGCTATACTTGTTTTATGGTTCTAAGAATATTTTGGATTATGAATGCGCTGTTGGCTATTGATAATTGGCGTAGAGATATAGAATTAACAAATTTCTCTGCCTGTTTGAATTTCTTGGCGAGAAGTTATACCTTTAATTTTTTTTCAGCACTAAAATATTTCTGTTCTATTGTGTGTGATTGCAAAGATATTTTACCTGACAGCTGCATCTTAAAAATCTGGTGTACACACATGCAAGTAACTTGGTGTCCCTTTCATGCAGCAAAATTGTTTATTTTAGTTTTACATTGTTTTAAAGATGATATAGAGATTTTATATTGTATTGGTGCATTTCTAAACACACATGGCCTTGACATAGCTTGTCTGCATGGTATGACTAGATTTTGTTTTTTGTGACCACAAGTTTGTGATATGTTTTTTGTGGATGAACTATTCCAGTGGCGACCAATTGTCTTACCTGACACATATATTGAACATGCATCACCAAATGAACAGCTTGACCAAGCAGGGTTGAGTGGACATCACATTGCTGCCACGGCATTGAGTTTGCTAGGCCGTACACGGGAAGCTCTGCAATTTATGTGTTCCTGACTTGTTATATGCTTCCTGTCCTGCCCTTTTTCAGATTCCATGAATTGAAGTTGGATACCTTCGTTTTGAAAGGGAACCAACATAGGAAAGATGTCAAGAATGCCATTTTTTTGTATAGAGTGTAACTTATGTTCAATAGTGAAAAGGTAATTAACGGAAGTTTTTGTGTTTTAGACGTCTAACAGTGTAAAGTGTGGAGAACGTGAATATTAGATGCAGTAGTTTTTGCTGGAAAGTTTAAGATAAGAATGTCTATGCGATGGATACCAAAAGTATAAAAGTTGTTCCAAGTGTTTTATGCATCTTTCATGGCGAGAATGTTGAGGTTTTCGGTGGGTGGGTTAGGATTCATTAACGAAACATAATTAAATCATATAAAAGAATATAGCTTTATTTTTAACTAAAAATTTTAAAATAATAAATTTATTAGTTTATCTCACTTGTATGTGCGATTGATTTTTTTTTCCAATAATATATTATTAAATTTATAATTCAAATATAACATTATTTTATTAATATTTATCTATTTAAATTTATAATTTAAAAATAATATTATTTTATTAATATTTACATGATATTAAATTTATAATTTAAAAATAACATATATTTACCTAATGTATATATAATTTCATCATTTTTATTCAAAATTTTAACAGACTTAAATTCTAATATAGAAAAAGTATTGTGAACGTGCATTTTAGATGCAATAATTTTATATTTTCGAACTAAAGTACTAAGACCTGTGTTTTTTGTTTTAATAAAACTCTGCATTATATTTTTTGTATTGATTATTTTTGTACTAAAATACTAAAGTTGATGAGAGGTGTTATTGGCAAATATTAGAAGGCACTAAGAGGTATTAATAACAGTGATAGTTTAAAAAAATATAAATTTAGAACATATATGCTGTTACTAACTAAATCACCTTTCTTAACTTTAATTAATAAAGTAATTTGATCTGATAAATACAGCCTACGAATAATGATGTTACCAAACACGATCTCTGATTTTTTTATTTTATTTTTTATCATAAGGGCAAGCAAGAACAGGAGAAAAAAAAAATAGTAAAGGACAAGAGCAGCAAGAGTGTCACGCTAATTAAAGTTAAAGTAAAAAAAAAATGTATAATTAAGATGAAAAGATGAGAACACAGGAAAGTAAACTAAACCATTTTGGTTTTGGGATGGGATGGGACAGCTATGCTAATTTGCCTCCTCACGCGGCATTCAAAGAATGAAACCAAAAGAGCGAAAAAGGAATGTGGAATGTATGTTCCAAATTCCAAGCGAAACACTAAAATCCAAATCGACCGACTCAAGCCAGATGCTGAGTTCAAACGCGCTTCCTAATTCTCTCGCTCTGACTTTCACCCACCACTTTCTGTCTTCCAGCTAAGACCCCTAACAATCACATGCACAATCAATCTCTTCCTAACCTACACAATTTTTTCTTTTCTCTAAATTATATTCTTTTAAGGATAAACTATACTTTAATACACAAAACATAAACTACTATACATTATCCTAAAACAAATTGCATTGTTTGGTAACTTTTAAACAAGTTTACTGAATAAACCTCACATTTTGTTTTAATGAAACTAATATATTATTTTACATGTTTTAATAAACCTATATAACGAGTAATATTTTTCAATTAAAAGTAGAGTTACTAGGTGTGCATGGGACCACAGCATAGACCCCTCCGAAATCCTGGGATGTTCAAACGGATCTCCCTTATTTGGGACCCACAGATCTTGGTTTTGAGTTACTAATTTTTGCATTGGCATTTGACTGTGAGACCCTCTCCAGAGAGAGTGAGAGAAAGGGTCCTACCACTGCACCCTTACACCATACATTCATACGTATTTCTCTTATTTCCTCAGGGTCAGTGGACCCTCTTCCTTCTTCAAGTGTGTCTCTCTTCACAGTTTCTCATTTATCTCGCTCAATTAATCATCACTATAATTGTTAATTATGCAGCACTAGTCATGGTTTGTGCCCTCCTCAAACGCCTTATATACATGCCATTGCCGCTGCCTAGCTTCTCCTAATTCCTCATTGGCTACATTGGTGCATTTCCGTGTCTTCAGAACCGTGAGCACCCCTTCACATTATTCTTCTTTCATCATCTACATCACCTAGTTTAAATTCACGTTATAATTGTATCTAAGCCTGTTTTATGTTGAAGAATCGATTTTGATTTCACAATGTATTTATCTTCACTTGAAACAATTTTAGATATCGTTTCCCTTCAATCAAACCTTTATAGTGGATCTTTTTTAAAATGAAAATATTGGTCATGTCACTGTTACTGTGTTTTGGAAAGTTTACTTTTTTAATTTCAATTGGTTTTGTATATAAATAAGCTGAATGTTTGTTCATTAGCTGAAATTTAGTAAAAGTTTTCTCTTCTGAGAAATAAGTTTAAAACTGACTCTGATTCTAATTTATTATCACAATAATCAATCAACCATATAATCCATTATTGAAATAATCTAAATTGTATACTTGTCCAAACACATCCTTCATATTTAATTTTGATTGTGACTAATTTTGCAACCACTGACCCAAAATTTATGTAAAGTTGTTCATATAAAAAAATTGCCATTTTGTATACCCCATTTTTATTATTCAATTATATGATTTTTTTGTTCTTGGTTATGCTTCTGACCACCGTCAAGTACTAGCTGATCATCATCGAGCATGTCATGTTCATATGTTGTGTAAGCTTTGTCTTGTCCTTGATTTCGTAGATTACCGTAAAAGCTAGAAATGGATTCCAAAGATTTCCTATATTTTAAAATGTGGTTTTTGTGGTGTACACACGCGCAAACTCAAGAAATGCATTTTTATCACATGTATCCAACTATTGTGTCAATTTTGTCGCTTCTTAATTGTTTTGCTCTATGTCTTTCACTCAATTATCTATGTCTCATTCCCTCCTTTCTTCTTATTTAAATGCATGCTAATAGACTTCACTAACCAAAAAGTTCCTCACATTTCATCACACTTTCTGAGTATCTTCAGATGCAATCAGTTTTCTGAAAGTTGCCAACTGGTATATCTAATCTGTGCTGTGCATAATTTCCTCCATCACCAGTGGGAAACATGGGAGCACCATTTAAGGGAATAATTCAAGATTTCAAGCGAAGAGCTCAATACTATAAACAAGATTGGGTTTGTGCAATTTGTTCTGGTGCCAGGTAACTTGGATATCTTGGGAAACACATTGCATACTTACTTGGGTTTTCCTTTTTCTTATCTTAAAATGTCGTGTATTTTATCAACAAATTTTGATTCATGCTTCCTACGCAGCATATTGGCTCCAACTTTCTACATATTCTTTGCTTCTGCTCTTCCTGTCATTGCTTTTGGAGAGCAACTGCATAGGGATACAGGTAAAACAATCTCTTTTTATCAACACCCTCATATCTTTGAGCAAATAGTTATTTTCAGGATTTTGGTGGATATATCAAAGCATGGTTGATGTTCAATGAGTGAGCTTTTGAATGGTGTCTTTTAACAGATGGAACCTTGAGCACATCGGAAACATTGGCATCTACTGCTATTTGTGGAGTTATCCACTCAATATTTGGTGGCCAACCTCTGTTGATTTTAGGAGTTGCTGAGCCGACCGTCATAATGTACACTTACCTGTACAGTATTTGCAAAAAAAAACTGGGTCCGGAGCTCTTTCTGGCTTTTGCTAGTTGGTACGGCAGTTTACATTATACTTCTGATTCTGATTTTCACATTTCCTGAACCATTGTACATTACTGATTTGTCTAACTTCAATGCTCACATGTGTTGCAGGGTTTGTGCTTGGACGGGATTTATGCTGATTCTGCTTTCAATTTTTAATGCTTGCACAATTATCACAAGGTTTACAAGAATTGCGGGGGAGTCATTTGGCATGCTCATAACTGTTCTTTTCCTTCAACAGGCTATAAAGGTGTTGCTTTCTCTTCCTAGCAAAATAGATTGTGAATTTGGTTCTGCAGAACTCAGCATGACTGTTATTTAAACCTTGAACCACAGGGATTGATAGGGGAGTTCAACACAGTCAAGAATGAAGATCCTTCCTCAGTGGAATTTCAATTCCAGTGGCTGTATATAAATGGAATACTTGCAGTCATTTTTTGTTTTGGATTACTTGTCACTGCCCTTAAAAGCAGAAGAGCAAGAGCGTGGCGATATGGAACAGGTAAATGATGCATAATATCTTACAAGATAGAGCTTGATTTATCATGTCAATTCTTTATTTCTTATTCTGGCATTCGATGCAGGGTGGCTACGAGGGTTTATAGCAGACTATGGGGTTCCATTGATGGTAGTGTTATGGACTGTACTATCTTATGCTATACCAGGCCAATTTCCAGATAACGTTCCTAGAAGGCTCTTTTCTCCCCTACCCTGGGATCATGAATCTCTCTATCACTGGACAGTAGTGAGGGTAATGTTACACATCGAGTACAATTTTTTCCATCCAAAGTGCATTTTTTGTAATTGTTGGCTTAGGTTGCTTAGCAAAATACATTGTTTTTGTGTTTCTATTGTTGTCCATGCCACGTATGCGTGCTGCTTTTAGGTTAGATGTTGATGTTCATCATTATGAACAGAAAGCAGTGATCATTTTAATTCAGGCAAGTCCAAACATCCATCTAACAGTTACAGCAAAATGCAGGATATGCCGAAGGTACCTGTGGCTTATATATTTGGGGCAATTATTCCAGCTCTGATGATAGCAGCCTTATACTTTTTTGATCACAGTGTGGCTTCGCAGATGGCACAACAGAAAGAATTTAACCTTCAAAGACCATCTGCCTACCACTACGATGTTTTCCTGCTTGGAATAATGGTACGTTAATTTGTCTCTAATACCCTTTTTAAAACTTGGCCTTTGTGTTATTCCATGTTGATAATAGTTCCTGAGGTATCTTTACTGTCCTCAGACTGTGGTTTGTGGGATGCTTGGTCTTCCTCCTTCAAATGGAGTCCTTCCACAGTCTCCCATGCATACAAAGAGCTTAGCGGTTCTTAGGAGGAAGGTAAGGATCATCTATTGCGCCCAGACTCTGGTTCTTATCTTCTAAATATCAATGAATTTTAAACACCGCGTTATCAATTTACAGTTGATCCGAAAGAAGGTGGTGAAGAGCGCCAAGGAATGTATTAAGCAACATAAGACCAACACTGAATTGTATGGAAAGATGCAAGCTGTGATTCTAGAAATGGATACAGACCCTACGGTAAGTATTTTTGTAGTGATAGCTGCGTGTCTGTGTATGCTGGATGTCCAAGAGTAATAACAATGTTTTGACATGGTGCAGGTTAAAGAATTGGAGACTTTGAAGCAAGCTGTAATGAACTCTGATAACAAGGATGATGTAGAGAAAAATTTTGATGAGAGACACATAGATAAATATCTACCGGTGCGCGTTAATGAGCAAAGAGTGACCAACTTATCGCAGTCCATCCTGGTCGGTGCATCAATCCTAGCCATGCCTGTAATCAAAAGGATACCAACCTCAGTTCTGTGGGGCTATTTTGCTTACATGGCAATTGATAGTCTCCCAGGAAATCAGTTCTGGGAAAGGATATTGCTCCTCTTCATCACCCCAAGCCGGCGTTACAAGTAAGTATATATATACAACCTTGTCTAAATTATTTTCAATGCATAATGGTTTTGAAATTGAGAGATTAATCATGGCTTTCAATAAGCAAAACCAATAATATAATACCTGGGTGCACCATTACATCTACATTTTGACCAGGCATTTTCATATACTGTAAGAAGCTAATGACATATTTTGTCATTGTTATTGTCTGTTTGGCCAGAATTTTGGAAGGTTCTCATGCCTCTTTTGTGGAGACAGTACCATTCAAGACCATAGCTGGATTTACAGCCTTGCAGTTAGTATATTTTCTGATATGTTTCGGGGTGACTTGGGTACCTATTTTTGGAATATTGTTTCCGGTAGCATTCTTCCTTCTCATAATCATAAGAGAACACTTGCTTCCAAAGATATTCCAGCCTAACCATCTTCAAGAACTAGATGCTTCTGGGTATGAGGAGATTGCTGGTGCTCCACAAGGTTCACTGAGGGTACGACTTATCTTCTTCTCTTGTTTTTATGACACATCCTGTGTTTTGTAAATTTGTTTGTATATTCCAAGTTCTTCAACTTAAGACCTGAAAATCTTTTTATCAGGATAAGGAGACAGATACTGATACTGACGGAAGCTCAGAAGACTTCTACGATGCAGAGATATTAGATGAGATGACAACCAACAGGGGAGAGGTGAAATTAAGAACCACAAGCAGTTTCAGTGATAGAAACCAGAGCTTCAGTGAAGACAGGCATATTCAGGTAAATTACTTAAATAGAATCCTTTGAGGTTTCAACTTACTATACGTGCTAGTATTTACTTTGTTTGTGTTATGGACTTGCACAGGTTTGTCCTGAAGATGCCGTCTGAATATGGTGGAATCTCTCAGCATCTTCCATTGTTTAGGATTAAGGGTTTGATATGATAGTGTGTTACTCTGGAAAGGAGTTCTCATAATAAATTTGTAGTCTGTCAAGGTTGAAGATGATCTTCTGTGAAACAAGAAAGGATTCAATCGGTGGAATCTGAAAGAAATGAAATGGCAAGGGAAAGAGAAGTGGATAAAAAATGCATAAGAAGTGTCAGAAAAAAGAAAGGGGGAGAGCAAAGAACTAAGAAAAGCCATTTATTAGAATTAATTTTTTAGTTAAAATAGAGATAAATGTGAGTAGAACATTCTTTAGATTTTAGGTAGCACCAATTCTTTTGATGATAGAATAGTTTGTGAGAAAATCTTCAGTTTGTAGCAATCAACAAAGACCAAAGGTAAAAAATGTAAGAGAATTTGGTTATTTTTTTTTTTAGGGTAAATGTGTATGTACCTTAGTACAATATCATAGAAAAATGATTCTTTTAGGTGTTTATATATAAATTCAAATTTTTACTACATTTGTTATGCATATATTTAATTTTAGTACATGTTCCATCATTCCCTTTCACAGTTTCAAAACAGTCTGATAATAAACTAAATGAGACATATGACACATCTCCATTAATATAGTTTGCAAATTAATCTATATTTTTAAATGGGTGATAATTTTTTATCTAATTTATTTTTAAAATAAATTAAAAGATAATTTTGATTTAATTAATTTTTTAAAATTATAATAATTAATATAAATAATTTATAAAAATTAATCAAAAAATAAAAATATAATTTTAAATAAAAATAAAAAATTTAATTTATATTAAAATATCTACAATAATAAAAAAAAAATATGAATTGAATTCTTCTGTATTTGTTAAGTATATCATAAATAAATCTTATCTATGATAGGCATCCAATTATATCAATAAACATACATAATAAAAATAAAACAAAAATATCAAACAACATCTTAAAAAGAGTAACATACTAACATTACATTTTAAAAGCCAAGTAGTTGTTAAGAGAAATAATTTTCATTTTTTCCTTACAAGAAGACTTTATATTATTGTCATAATGTTATACTTACAATATTATTATTCTTTTTCTTATTATTATTTTATGTTAAATATAAAAATATTTCTATCAAAATAATATATTTTTTTATTTGTATATAATATTATAATTATATTATTAATATATAAGACAAATATTTTTGTTTACATGAAATATTATAATTATGTTATTATATTAAATATAAAAATACTTTACCAAAAAATATATCTCTTTATCTTTATCATATATAATATTATATTTATTTTATTTTGTTATATATGAAAATATATTTGTTGAATAATAATCTTTTTTATTTTTATCATCGTATAATATTAATTATATTTATTTTGATATTAATACATCATTTAATATTAAAATTTATTTTACTCTAAAAAGGTTTTTAATCATTAAATTTTCTATTATGTTTTCTATTATATTCTTTTTATGTTTGACCAGTGTTATCATGTCCAAATAAATTTTAACTATTTTTCATTGTAATTTTTTTATTTGTTTGTTTACTAGATTTTATCATCATGTAATAATAAATGAAGAAGGTAAACAAATTGTATGTATCTATACAACATTTTTTTTCATTTTCATAAAATTTCGAAGTTGCTAAACTTTAAAAAATTTTAAAGAAAGAAATTGTAAGTTTAATTGAATCTCTTTTTTTATGTATTTGTAAGAATATGATAACTAATAATATTTTTAGATTAATTAAATTTTAAAAAATAAAAATGAGAGATTGATTGATTCTTTTTTAATTTATGATTATTCTGTCTAGGATAAAAAGTGTTTCAATCTCGTGTATACGATAACATTATTACGTATTAATTTTCTAATTCGAGGTATGATTGATTTTAAAATTCTTGTTTATCACGATTATATTAAAAAAAAAAAACGTTTCAATCGATTGGACCAACTCCTAAATTATACGACACTCGACAATGATTTTAAAAATGGTTTTCTAAACAAATTTTGTTATTCTATTCGGTAATCAATTTCTCGTTCAAAAGTTATGAAGTTCAGAAAATTGTGTGTGTTTGAGAAGACGTGTTAGAAACTAAAAGACAAAATAAATTGTTTTTCCTTTTTTTGAAAATGACTCAATTTTTTTCGTTTTTTGTCCCTATCGTAAAGATGAAATAATTTTATTTTATATCATAATCTTGAAATAACCTTTTTTCTAATAAAAAACGATTTAATGTGCATTTTGACTAAACATATTGTTTATTATTACAAATTTGTGTATATGAAATTTGCATATAACACCAACCAAGTTTTCATTTTAAAAAATTCACTCAAATTAATTTTTTTTAAATTATTATATATTAACATCTAACTTAGATAAGATTTAAAGTTGGTTCTAGAATAAATATAAATAAAATTCCAAATTCCATCGAAAAAGTAAAACTAAACATACCTCTTTCATTTTCAGATGTATCAGTTCTATTTTATTTTTGGCTTGAACCTGAGTTTGAAACTGAAGTAAAGAAAGGATTGCTTGCAAAAGAAGTTATTTGGAACTTCATTTACATACTTCAATCAAACAAACCCAAACGTGAGGGGACATTTTACAGAAACATGTCACCATTCACAATGTCCGAGTAACATTTCTATACATTGAAAAGCTCCTTGCTTTATTACTTGAATCCCAAGTGAGAGAGAGAATTGCGAAATGCAATAGTTAACCTAATCACTTTTGCTTATAAAATTTGACTTTATTTAAGACAAAATATGAATACAGAAAGCAACATACATATCCATGGCCGAATGAAATAAACAAAATTTGCTGGATGTATCCATGTCCTTCCACCAAAGGATTCCTAGGGTTAAAAACATTTATTTAGTACCATGAAAATATAAAAGAGAGAAGGAAGCAGCTATACCGTTACCAATATACCCCACCACACCACTATCTATTCTATAGCGCCTCTTTCATTGCCTAATTAAAACTATGGTTTTATATGTGAGACCTCATTCAACTTTTCTTCTCTAGTTCAACCGAAACCCCTCCAGTCCCAAATTTGCAGTTAGCCACCTGCAAACTTCATCAGTCTCTTCAGGGACTGTATAGTGACCCAACCTGCAAAGCAAGAACATACTATTCATTAGACTTTTGCCATTTACAAATATGATTACTGATAACCTTTACAGAACAAGGCAGAATACCCGTTGTAGCTCCTAAATATAAGATTTGGGAATCCTGCTGAACTTAAGGCCATTGCAGACCTCTCTCCGTGTTCATATGCAACCACATCATCACCTGCAAAAACAATTCAAATGTTGATCCGTAATGAAATCAGGTCTATCCTCCATCATTGAAGATTTCATCATATGACTTCAAAGTCTGAACTACAACTTGAGAATATATGTCTAATATGTATTTACAGTTTTTCAAATATTGTTTAGATAAAGAGAAAGTCATATTAGATCATCTTTTAGGTTTAGGAGGTTAAGATTAAGATATTGTTACCATTTAATTTCTTGTCATATTTTGCTCTCTCTATGTACATAAATGAAATATTGTTGAAACTCCTCAATGTAATATCTCTTATCCTTCTAAAATATATTTTCTAAACATAAAAACCAACAATAGAATATCGAAGCTAAGTATATTGCAGTGACTGGTACAAGCTCGCATACATGTGTAAAGAATGAATTATAATTTTGTTAAAAGTTCATATAATTCATAGAAACCAGAAAAAATTTCAAAATGTTTAATCAAATGAAGATCTTGACATAGTGAATTAAAGAACTGGTGATCGCGACATGTTCACTTCCCCAGTCAGTATTAAGTGCAAGTCCAGAGTTTTGACAGTGGCTCCTACAAGGCATTCTTGGATATACATGTATCAAGAAGATGTTTAATTTTGAAATAATGATTGAAAAATAACAAGTATAGTCCTTTGAGTGGAAACTGGAAAGGAAAAGATTCCCGATGATAACAATTTGAACTTTAAGCTATAATGATAATGGATAGAACTTACGAATACCTTTTCCATGGCAGAGAAATAAGGGCAACGATGCTGCACGCCCTGTGGCATCACATGATCGTTCAATTTGGTTTTTCAAGGTCCTGGATCAATTAGAAGCTTCTGAGTGGCTTACATAATGTATAGCTTAAGGAAAAGGAAAGGAAAGTATTGGTGGATGTGTCATTTTAGTAGATCATTTACATATTCATTATGGTAAATGGTAAAAGCCAAACCTTGAACAAGGAAGCCAGCCACTTAAAGAAACAATAGCACTTAAGTTGATAGGGTAAATGTTTCCGTTCCCATAGTGCCCCAAAACATGGCATGTAGCTGAGTAAAGTGCAGTTGCAGCACCCATACTGAAGCCCCCAATACCAAGTTTGACTGTACGGTATACAGTAGAGTTTACATTAAATTACAAGCAATTTGAATTTAGTCAAAACATTCACATGAATGCAATATGAACGAATAACTGGCTTTGCTTTTGTGGTTTACTAAATACTACTCTACTCAATATGTAGAAGTATATCAATCTAAGCACCTTATTGATAGCAAATGTGGAGAATAACTGGCTTTGCTTTTGTTGATTTACTAAATACCACTCTACTCAATATGTAGAAGTATATTAATCTAAGTACCTTATTGATAGCAAATGTGGAAAGTTATTTCATAGCCTCAGGAAATCGCTATGGACTTGTAAGCATGCAATTTTTCATGTTCTGCCTCATATACTAAATTCTGTGCAGCTGAATACTTGAGAATAATTTTCTGCTGCTACTGAAGCAGACATCTAAACAAATTTTTGTGGTGCTTGTTGTTACACTATGTGCTAACAAGGCAACAGTGAAAAGATAAAATAAATTGTTTTCCTTACTAAAAAAAGCTCTCTCTCTTTTCCCCCAAACAAGTATGGATGTAATTAGATGGTACTCACACAATCAATACTTGCCAAAGAATACAGAGAGCATAAACATGCTGATTACTTCAGGAGTCTTCAAATATTGCTGATAGTTTCATTGAAACTTCTGGAATAAAGGAAAACCCTTTTCTTTCACTTTATAATGCCATAAGCAACTGCCAGTAGAGGGATTTATTCTGTATTTGTGGTCTTAGCAACTAGTATCATGTTTTCCATTATGACATTTCCTATTATAGATTTATCTAATGTAGTGAATTGAGAATGGATTCTCTCATTTTCAAATTTCACACCACTATATCATGAACACAAGTTCCTCAGGATAGATATTAAATAAGTGGGGCCCTATAAAAATTAACAAGTAGAGAGACACGGCAAAACTAGTATATAACCGATTATAATGTCAGGGTTCCTTTCCTATAGTGAATGATACCCATGAGCAAAAAACATATGGCAGATCATATCAGTGAGTTTCTTGAGTGATCACAGAAAACTTACTGTTTGGAGGCTCTGTTGACAAAAGATTGGCAACATGTGCTGCAGAAGCATCTAAACCCTCCAAATCACTAGGAGCATCTCCTGAAATCTCCGCAACATCAAACCCTGATAGAGATGCCTCAATCAGATTAGACTATTCTTGACAGTTATAAAGGAGCTGGCATTATAGTTCTACATTGAATATACAGAATGTTAGCAAAATATAAATATATTTTCACTTCAGTGAAGAAGAAAAATTTGTAGTTAAAAGGAAATGGTAAATGAACAATGGTTTTTGCGAGTTCATTATGCATAATTTCAAGCATTGAATCTTACAAGCAGTGCAAGGAAATCCACCAAATATAGCTACAGGCCGTGTAGGAGCAGTTGGGCAAATCCATTTAATCTGCAATATAAATTACAAGAAAAAAGATGGTGACTGATTGAGTACAAGAGTCTGTTTGGACGAGTTAATCTATACACTCTTCCTCCTAGGAGAGAAATTTAAATTAGATTTCCATAAGCTAAAATTAGCTTATACATGGATTAATTTGTAGAACATTTCTCAAACAGTTTTTCATATTTTTTATTTTTAACTTTTGCATAAGCTAATTTTAACTTATGAAGAAGTCAAAGCCATTTTTCTCTCCTAAAAAGCTCATGGAAAATCTGGTCCAAACATGCCAAGTGATTTCCAAATATTGCATACTAGCATGTGGTGCAACATCATATGTGCAGTAACTACTGAAAATAACTCCAAAGTATGCTTATTCTTACATTTGGAAGAGGAAGAGATTCCAAGAGTTGGGACCAGCTGCAAAACAAAATAAAATCCAATTTATTCACCATAGGCTAATCTGGAACTTGTCAACTAGCTATACAAACATGTTAAAGTAAAAAACTATTAGGACTATTTTTGGACTAAAAGTTATGCTATTGCAGATTCAATACACATTAGAATTATATCACCCGTACCTAATTTGGGCCACACATTACATTAATAAATGGCATAATTTGCATTATATGAATACAGGCACTTTTCAACCTGGTTTCAAATTTATGAAAATCAAGTGTTTACTACTTGAGCATTGGGACTATTTGTATCCTTGTTCGGTGATTAACACCTCATACCTTTAAGTTTTGGTAAGAGCATAGCAAGTGAAGTGGTCCCCTTTCTATTTTTTGGCATATAAAAATCTCAAGAGTCTAGGTTTCCTTTACTGCAAACTTTCAAGCTAGAAGATGAAGTAAAATGAATTTTATAATACTTTTTTGGTGGACAGTACCTTTGTGTCAATCAATTGGTAAGAATCTCCCAAAAGAGGAAATGGAGTCTAGGAACTTATTTAATAAACAAACTTCACCAAGATAGGACAAGATATTGACATTCCCTTACCCCCTCCCTTAAATTTATTAAAAGAAATCAAATCCACTATTTCATTGAAAGCATATTCTCAACCATGAGGAGAAGGTATCCACTCAACTGAGTCTGCCAATAGAAAAACGGAATAAACCTATACAAATATTAAAATTCAAAACATCACTAACTCCAAACTGTTCAGCCATGCAAATTGACAAGGACGGTCATTGAGAAAGTACATGGCAATTTATTGCCAAGTATAATGAGTTTTTTTTTTTTTTTTTCAAAATAGAACCTTTTTGTTTCATTTGCCAACGAGCTCAAAAAGAAGAAAACTTTTGCCTTAAACAAATCTCCAGACGTGTTCCAATTCTAATATTGCATCCCTCATTAAACCATGACTGCATAATATATTAATGTTATCGATATACCTCGAGCCATTGTCACCAAGGCCATGTAGCCAAACTATAGTTGCCTGGTGTTTCCCTTTAGGTCTGACCACATGGGTCCTCCCAAACTCCAATGTCCTTCTAGAACTCCCACTACCTGAAACGTGACGGAAATAAAATTCATTTGAAAAAAGGCAGAAACTCAAGATGATGTAGTTGCTAGAAAGGTTCACTAGTAAATCAATGAATGCAGTGTGTAAGAAGATGGAATGGGAATGTGGAATCACAACTGACCAGAACTCATCGAGGAGCTGCTGTAGCTCATATTTTCTACTCAAACAGCTAAATGACCAGGTCACTGCCGCAATGCTTAAGATGAGCTTCTGCAATGAAGAGCACCAACAACAGCAATCTCTATTTATACCCAAATGAGAGGGTGGCAATGGAAAATAAAAATATGAATGAATCTGCATCTGCTACCCTGCTTACAACACTAGCTAAAATCTCGTTGAAATTTGACAGAAAGTGAAAGGCACTTAAGAAAAGGAGATAGAAACAGAAGCAGCCAAAAAATCTTCTTTTAAAAAAAGTCTAAACCCTTTTGTCAGCAAGAATCCACAACAAATGTAGCACAAAAATGCAGAGAAGGAGCCAAAGCAAGTATTTTACTTTGTAATACACGGAGAATAAGATTGGAGAATCTATTCTCGTAGAAATTGAGTAAAGCGAGGAAAGCACTTGGCCTAAGACAACGAGAAGAATATTTGGTTATTATAAAATCCATTTTTTTCAGCCATTTGACATCTTGAATTTTCGAAAGAAATAATGTGCAAAACAGCATTAAGTAAATGAAGTTGAAACCTTTACTTTGGAATGAACTTGCTGGTATATTTCTTATATGATAATATATATATATACCAGAATCTTACACAAAAAAGAAACTAAAAGAAAAAAAATAAAGATCGAAAGGTGAAAAGGAAATGGAAAAAGTGAGCAAAGTTTTGTTCTTTGCACAAACCTAAACAACTCTAGCTGGTGAGAAACAAACCCAAAAAAGCATAAGGGCTGTTTCCTTTTCTCCTAGCTTTGTCTTTGTAGGCTTCTTCGTTCCCACGACTTTCCCCCAGCTCTTTTTGTTGTGTAACTTCACTCTTCACTCTTCACTCTCCACACTTACAACACAAAGCCCCAAGCATATAGATGCTTATTTTTCTTACAACCTCATGTTGACCATAATGCCCCCCTTTACTCGGTACTCATCGTCACATTCACACTCAGCAGATACTAAAAAGAATGTGAATGGGTCTAACTTTTTATTCTATTTATTTACTCTGAAATTTTGATCAAAAATTTATTTATTTTTATTAAATTTAATTAAGATTCTATACTATATAAGAAGTAAAATTGAGTCCATCCAATTTATCTCCATAATACATTAAATTTAATATTATGTTAGTTATACTGCACTAAATAATTTTTATATAATTTAAATTCATATGTTTTCTTACATGTAATTTATGAAAGTTCATACATAACATGTTTGTTTTCTTAGAAAATCCAATAATCTAACGTATTCTTATCTTTACTCATCTTGTCTTAGATAATGATATAGTCATTATTATTTATTTGTACGCCATAGCATATCTGCAAAAGGATCATTCGAGACATGAGTTAATCATACCAAATCATGAGAACCTTTGACTTCTTCGATTATCGATCACTCTTTAGATTGTAATCTTCGTTTATTAATCGCCTCAACCGGAATTATCTCACCTCTTATTTTTACTTTACAATTTTCTTTGTAGTTATCCTGTCATTTCGGTTCAGTTTAATTTGTGTTGCGATATTGAAATTAAGTATTTTACTTTTTTTAATTGGAATCAAAATAGTTTGAATTGAAAGAATTATGGATTTATTAAAAGAAAGGTACACATTATACCTAAAGTACATCAACTGTGATTAACTTTTGTCGTTTTCTGAAACAGAAACATTCGAGAAATTGATAATCTTCTTTTCAAGACTGATTTTTTAAAAGTAAAGCATGTTTGGGCGCGAAAAGAGTTTATGGTCCTTGTGTTTCTTCATATGCATTACGAAATGAACAGTTGCTTTTACAGATGAAAAGAGAGTAAAGAATATTAAATAAAATACATGAAAATGGCGAGTATTATGGATTAGTTAATATAGAAACTGGAATCTGACATTTAGTAGGAAATCGAGAAAAGCGATCGAAAAATGAAGGAAAGAAAAATCGAGAAACATGTGATTGATCGGTAAAGTGAAAAGGTGGATGAGAAACCATTCGATGTCCAATTAGAAGGGCATGACACATAAAATCGAGAGTTAGAGTCGGAATCGGAGAAATAATAGTCAAAAGTTTATTGTGGAACAAACCAAGAAATTAGAAGTATACGATGCTAAGGTTAAAAGGAATCAAAAGTAATCCAAAGTTCTCGATAAAATTGAAGTCTAAATCAAAAGAAAGGTTAACCCGCATAAATATCAAAATCGTGGTCAGATCATAAAGAGAAGGAGTTAAACACGCACATAGGAAACAATTTCTAAATCGTGGCGGAGGTTGAAGATCATGGGAACGTGGGTGCAGTTTTGACACCACAGAAGAAGAAACTGCAACGCGCACGAAGAACGTGGTAGCAGTTTTGTTAACTGCTCCTAGAAGGCTTGAATGATGCCCTATAAATAAAGCAGAGGAAGAAGGAATAAGGGGGCGGAAATTGGCGAGAGAACGGGATTAGTAGTGAAAAAGTCTACCGGAGAAACGACGAACACCATGAAGCTTCGGCAATCTGGATTTCTATGCTCACGGAGTACCTTTATCGCTTTCTTTATTTTCCTTGGTAATTTATTTTGATGCAATTTATATTCAGCAATTTTATGTTTATGTATTTTCGATTCTTGGTCATTTCGATTCAATGCAAGTTAAGTTTCCGTATTTAAATTCCCTAGTCATTTTACATTAATGCAATTTCGATTTCCAGTCATCTATTGCACCTTTGATTTACTGTCCTTTACATTTCCGGCAAATTAGATTTCTCGTTATTTACATCGTTTCTATTTCGATTCCCTGTCTTTTACACTTAAAGCAAATTTAAGATTCTCGTAGTTTACATTTCTTTGCAATCTAAGTTTCAACACTGATTTTCGATTCCATATATTTTCTGCTTTCTTTACTTCGAGTATTCTTAATACAAAACACTAAAAATAGTATCTTTAAAATCGGGTAAAATTCGATCCTCATACATATTTTGATTGAAAATTAATTTGCTAGCCTAAGCAAAAAGAACTTACGTGGTAGAATTTTGATTAGGGTCAAAATATCTTAAGAGTCGAAATCGATCGAAATTCCACCGAAACAAATTGGCGCGCCGAGTAGGGGACCGACTTGTGTTGAAAATACACAATTGGTTAGTTCGAAAGTGTATGAGATTAAGGAGTGGGAGGGTTATAAGAATGAGTCAAAATTCTTCAAATAACCAGAGTAATAGTGAGGGTCTAAATGGTGTACATTCACCAAATACTGGGGGACAAAGTCATAATGGGAATATGCCTGTAACATCGACAACTGCGAGTATGTCGACACCTGCGGGTAATGAACAAAATTCGGGCACCTTAGCAAATACCCAAGTAGGATCTAGTGTGGTGGTACCAAATAATATGCAAGCTGTGGGAAACCCCACAACCACATATGTAGGGCCATATATGAGTGTAAGACCTCCCGGGTTTTCACTTAATAATATGAGCGAGGCTGGAACTTCTTCAACACGAGAGGAATTCGAGATATAACTTAGGAATGCCTCAAACACTAGGTATGCCGCGAGAATTTCGAGTCACTCCAAATTTAGGGACATCTCAAAACTTAGCAATCCCCCAGAATGCAGGAAGTGGACATAATTTAGGTACACAACAAACACCTCCAAATCTAGATCATAAAGGAAATCTGGATCATGGGAGACATATATTCGATAGAGATCGATCCAATTTCGAAACTATCGAAAACACGGATACTGGAATATCTAGTAATTCATTAGGGGTACTTAGACAACAAATGGATGAGAGTAATTTTGAGATGGTGAATATGTTATCACAACAGTTGACTACAGTCCTAAATCCATTAGTTCAAAACACTACCGCTAGTTTCGAGATATTAGCAGACCAAATGTCACGAATCGGGGATGCATTGGCTATACCTCGACAAACAAGGGTAGAATATCATGCTAACCAGAATACTAATATCAATCCCCCGTATCTATTGAGGAGAAATAGAAACAATGATCAACATCAGCATATGGGGAATGAATACCAACATGTGAGGAATGATATTTATGGGAATTTGAACGAGGGATTTCAAAATATACACAATCAGAATAACATGTTAGGACAGAGGGTGAATTTACAAGGGATGGAATTTAGACCACCCAATCAAACATACTTTGTGTCACCCTTTCCAAATGCGATTCTCGAGACAGAATTACCTCGAGGATACAAAGTACCTAAATTCACCAAATTCGTTGGAGAGATTGGTGAATCAACTATCGAGCATGTAGCTCGATATCAGATCGAATGTGAGGATTTAGCGATAAGTGAGAAATTAAAAATGAAATATTTCCCTAGTTCTTTGACTAAGAATGCTTTTACTTGGTTTACTTCGTTACCACCCAATTCAATATATAATTGGCTACAACTGGAAAGGAATTTTCATGAGCAATTCTTTAGAAGAGAAACTCAAGTAAGTCTCATCGACTTGATGAATATAAAAAGATACAATCACGAAAGCATAAATGATTATTTGAATCGATTTAGACAAATGAAATCGAGATGTTTTACTCAAATTCTTGAATATGAATTAGTCAGAATGGCCTCTGCAGGCTTAGAATTCTCGATTAGGAAAAAGTTAGTCAATTTACCATTGAATGATATGGCTCAGTTAGCTGATAAAGTGAAAAGAGTAGAACAAATTGAATATGAAAAACAAAGATATAAGAAATTTGAGAAACCGATGAAGAAAGAAAGAATAGCATATATAAATGATGTGTATGAAACAGATCCCACGACAGAGAATGATGTGGAAGAGACTATCGATGAGAAAGTAAATATAGCAGAGCTCAAAGTAGGAGCTCCATATATTTGTAAATTGCTACAAAAGAATGAAGTAAAGGATAAGATGGCAAATCGAACATATACTTTCGATGTGACAAAGGCTGATAAAATCTTCGATATTTTATTAAAAGACAAACAAATTAAGTTGGGTGAAGATCATAAACTGCCTACGGCAGAACAAAGGAATGGTCGAAAATATTGTAAATTTCATAACGTTTTTGGACATTGGACTAACAATTGTATACATTTCAGGAATACAATCCAAGATGCGATTGACCAAGGAAGACTGAAATTTGAAGAGATGTCGATGAAAGTGGACACGAGTCCATTCGAAGTGCAAGTGGGATACATTGAATCCCAAACGGGCATGACTGAGGATGTCCGAATGACGAATTCTGCCTTTGTAGGCATGGTCGATGTTACTGAAGACATTGATCCTAAACATGTTAGAATGGACGTGTCTGAAGAAGATATGGAATTCGATCTGAGTGAATTCGAGAAGGAGTTCGAAAAGGAGATCTACCCTCGGTCAGGAGATTCCCTCATTGAGTTTTTGAATAGAAAGAAAGAAAAAGACGAAGAGTGTCGTTATGCCCACGATGCAGTGCGGTGTTCGATAAATCGGCTGCCAAAGCTTTCAGATTAATACAGATAAAGAAGATCGAGAGTCAGAATAAAAGGAAAAATGACAAAGTGGATCAAACCGCCCGACTAACGATCGAAGAAAGTCAACAAAAATCCGTTGGTTCTGGTGTTAGCGGAAATCAAAGGCAATGGGTCAGAAGAGAGATGCATCCTTCTCGAGGAGGAAGAGGCAGACTTCAGAGCAATGATATCTTCGAGAGATTGTCATATGACGAAGGATCGAACATTGGATTTCCAACATTCCAAAGGAGATTCCGAGGAAGACCCTGGAGAAGAGGAGGAAGGATCCCTTATTGGAATAATTATAGAAACTTTGAAGAGAATATTGTGCCGATGGAGAGTCAATATGCAAGAGAATTTTTCGATGATAAGAATGAGGGTACTTGGGATGAAAATCAAATCGGGGTAATATCAATTCTACCCGCGGAATATGTTAGTGAATATCAAGAGTACCAAGAACAGAGTGATGCCGATCGAGAAGATGACTTCTACTCAGAAAACATAAAGCCAAAGGTAACATGAGTTACACAAACATCATGTGAAGTACCTCATAGAGATGCTGTTTTTATTGATCCTCCATCCGAGGAAATGAGATTTCACCTGAAGCCCTTATTATTGAATATCAAGATTCAAGGACAAATGGTGAATAGAGTCCTTGTCGATGGTGGAGCAGCGGTAAACATACTGCCAATTACTATGCTAAAGAAATTTGGCATTGAACTAAAAGACTTAGTCAAACACAATATTATGATTTCCGATTTCAGTGGAAAAACATCAAGTTCAGAAGGCATGATTGCCTTAGATGTGAAAGTGGGCACTTACTCGAGGCCTACTGTGTTCGTTGTGGTCCAATCACATGTCAACTTCAATGCATTACTTGGCAGAGAGTGGATTCATGGAGTAGGAGTCGTGCCTTCGACGGCTCATCAGAAATTATTTATGTGGAATCGAGACGGACATCTCGAAGTAATCCCAGGAGACCAGCATGAATTTGTAACATTCGTATCTCAGGCTGGTCGGGCGCTGCAGAACCTGGCGCTTGCTCAACCATTCACCTTCGAAACTGTCGAAGATTTCAATTCAAAGTTACATGAGGAGCGATTCTTAGAGATGAATGAGAAGAAAAGATTTGTTATGATCAAAGAGGGGGTCAACCTCAAAGTGGCCGAGGAAGATGAATAGAGATTACGAAGGATTCTTGGCTCGATTAAGACAATACGAAGATGAAAAGAAGAGCCAAGAAAGTAGTAGTAGTAGTAAGGTAGGACTAAATAAATCGATTCATTCGACTTTAGTTGCAAATAAAAGCGATCAAGTTATACTTGATTGTATTTACGATAATTCTCCGTTAGGTTTTGAAAAATCTATTACATCAAATCACAAAAAGGTTGAGGCTCAAGACCCGTTAGAAGAGATTAACTTGGGGAATACCGAGGATTAGAAGCTTACGTATATCAGCAAATATCTCGAAAAAGAAATGAAAGAAGACATGATCTCCTTGTTAAGAGAATATAAGGATTGCTTCGCTTGGGAATATGAAGAAATGCCTGGATTGGATCGAAGTCTAGTCAAACATAAACTTCCCATCATTGAAGGTAGAAAGCCAGTTAAACAAGCACCGAGAAGATTTGCGCCTGAGGTGATGAGTAAGATCAAGGAAGAGGTCGAAAGACTCTTGAAAGCAAAATTCGTCAGGACTGCCAGGTATGTCGATTGGATTTCTAATATTGTACCTGTTATTAAAAAGAATGGTAAAATGAGAGTGTGTATCGATTATCGAGATTTGAATTTAGCTACTCCTAAAGATGAATATCCTATGCCGATAGCTGATATGTTAATAGATGCAGTAGCTGGTAATGAAATGTTAAGTCTTTTAGATGGTTATTCAGGATATAATCAAATATTTGTGTCTGAGAATGATATAGCCAAAACAGCTTTTCGATGCCCGGGGGCATTAGGTACGTATGAATGGATAGTAATGCCATTTGGATTAAAAAATGCTGGTGCAACATATCAGAGAGCAATGAATCTAATTTTTCATGATTTGATCAATGATTTTATGCAAGTTTACATAGATGATATTGTGGTTGTATCGAAAGAAAAATATCAACACTTAAGCAATTTGAGGAAATCTTTCGAGAGAATGAGAAAATATGGATTAAAAATGAATCCTTTAAAATGTGCCTTCGGTGTATCTGCTGGTGAATTTTTAGGTTTTATAGTACATGGAAAAGGTATTGAGATCGATAAAAATAAAGCAAAAGCTATAATAGATACTTCCGCTCCAAAAACTAAGAAACAGTTACAGTCATTTTTGGGAAAAATAAATTATTTGAGACGATTTATTTCTAACTTGGCTGGTAAGACTCATGTTTTTTCTTCTTTGTTAAAGTTGAAAAAAGAAGCAGAGTTTAAGTGGAAGGAGGAACATCAAGAAGCCTTCGAGCAAATTAAAATGATGCTGACAAATCCTCCGATTATGATTCCGGTAAAAAGAAACAAGTTATTGAAGCTATATGTATCAGCATCAGATCGAACAATAGCGAGTCTATTAGCACAGGAAGATGAGAATGGTGTGGAATGTGCTGTGTATTATCTAAGCAGAATCTTGAACGATGCTGAGACTCGATACAGTGATATCGAAAAGTTAGGATTATGCTTGTATTTCTCTTGCACAAAACTCAAGTATGTAATGAAGCCTCATGATGTAATGGTTTATTCCAGAAATAATATTTTGAAGTTTCTTTTGTCGAAACCAATTATGCACAATAGAATAGGAAAATGGGTGTTAGCTTTGACAGAATTCTCATTATTCTTCGAATCTTTAAAATCGATAAAAGGTCAAGTAATCGCCGATTTCATGGCTGAGCATACAGTTGGTTCTACTGATAACTTGTTTATTGAAATAAGTAAATGGATAATGCATTTCGATGGTTCAAGTACATCGAATAAATCTGGAGTAGGAGTTCTTATTATTTCTCCAAATAATATTCCGACTAAGTTATCATTTGAAGTTCAACCCATTTGTTCGAATAATGAAGCCGAGTATGAAGCTTTGATAGCGGGTCTCAAAACTTTAATTAAGTTAAAAGCTCGACATGCGATTATAAGAGGTGATTCGCAATTAGTGGTCAAACAAGTGCGAAAAGAGTATAAATGTATCAATACCAATTTGATCAGATATCTAGAAAGAGTGATGACCTTAAGTAGAATGTTCGATGATATAACATTCGAGTATATTCCTCGAGAATTCAACCAAGAAGCCAATGACTTAGCACAAATACCATCTAAATATAAAATATCTCCGGAAAATTTACAGGAAATGATTCAAATTAAAGAGAAATTACCTCAGGAAAATGAGATTTTACAAATTAATGACTTAGATGACCAAGATTGGAGAAAATCGATCATAGAATACTTGCAAAACCCCAATGGGAAAACTGACAAGAAAATCAAGTATCGAGCGGTAAAATATGTGTTGTTAAATGATGAGTTATATAAGAGAGGAATCGACGGAGTATTACTTAGATGCTTAGGGAATGATGATGCTTACTTAGCAATGGCTGAAGTACATAATGGAATATGTGGCGCCCACATGATAGGTCAGAAAATGAAATGGACATTAATTCGACAAGGTTATTATTGGCCTTCGATTTTGAAGGATTGTATCGAGTATGCTAAGTCCTGTGAAGAGTGTCAAAAGTTTAGTCCTATACAACAGGTGTCCGCGAGCGAATTACACTCGATTATCAAACCTTGGCCTTTTAGAGGTTGGGCTATAGACTTAATCGGACAGATCTTCCCACAATCATCGAAAGGACATAGGTATATAATTGTTGCTGTCGATTATTTTTCAAAATGGGTAGAAGCAATACCATTAAAGGATGTTGATCAGCAGGATGTAATTGATTTCATTGAAGAATACATCGTTTATCGATTTGGGATCCCACAGTCTATCACTACAGATAGAGGGACGGTGTTTACTGGCAGAAAGATAATTAGATATGCTGAATCGAGAAACATTCAATTATTAACATCAACCCCATATTATGCTCAGGCTGATGGGCAGGTCGAAGCAATTAACAAGGTAATTATTGGGTTAATAAAAAAACATGTAGGTAATAAACCCAAAACATGGCATGAAACGTTGTTGCAAATTTTATGGGCTTATCGGAATTCACCAAAAGACTCTTTACAAAATACTCCATACAAGCTAGTGTATGGACACGATGCAGTTTTGCCCATCGAGATAAATATTGAGTCGAATCGAATACAGAGACAGAATGATTTACCCAGTTGTGATTATTGGAACATGATGTATGATGAATTAAACGAACTCGATGAAACAAGGTTACAAGCGTTGAATAGTATGATTTTACAAAAGAATCAAATTGCTCGAGTTTACAATAAAAGAGTTCGAAAGAAAACGTTTAACGAAGGTGACTTAGTATGGAAAACAATTTTACCCATGGATAAGAAATGTAAAAGTTATGGGAAATGGTCGCCGAATTGGGAAGGACCTTTCGAAGTTATTAAAGTATTATCGAGTAATGCTTATTCGATCATCGATTGGTATAACAAAGATAAAGTGTTATCGATAAATGGTAAGTACTTGAAAAAATATGAGCCTCGAATAAAAGAAGTAAACATTCAACATTAAGTGAAATACGGTAATATTTACAAAGAAATATATCGAGTTTTTAACTCCTCAAAATCTATCAATAGTTGTGTCCAGGACGATGAAAGCGAAGCCTCTTCAATGGTCAGCTTATGTTTATGCTCCATACTCTGCCCGAGAGACAACGCCACTTCCTTCGCAGAAGAGTTGATCTTGTCCAGCTTTGACGTCAGGAACCCCTTCTGCGACTTCAGCTGTAGTAGCCTCTTCTCTAACTCTCCGATTTCTCTATCGACTGAAGCCATCTCTTTCAGCGTCTCCTCTCGATCGAGCTTCTGGGTCTTCAATAAATTCGACTTCTCGATCTGGAAAGAAGAGACGTCAGACAACTTAGTCGTTACCGACTGCTTCTTCTTCCTCGCAACATAGGCCTGGTTGAATAGATCAGTGGCTGCCGCGACCTCTGCGTCGAAGCCTTTTGGAAGAGCCTCTTCGGGGAAAGTCTCGATAGAAGCCAAAATCTCTTTGAAAAGTCGTTTCTTTTCAAAGGACTCTACCAAAACCTCCAGAGGCGAGGAATAGAAGAAAGTCCGGAAACGCTGCTTCAGTTGATATACTCCTTCAGTCGAGGAAGAAGGCGGTTGAGAGGAATGGCTTGAAGGGGTGGCGCCGCTCGATACCAAAATATCGAGGATCGAGAAAGGATCTTCCTCGATGACAGCTCGATACTCGGGTACGTCGCTTGAAGTAGGCTCGTTCAGCACAGGCAACGTAGCCGAGAGCAACTCAAATTCGGGCAAAGCGAAAGGAGGGGAGCCCACTTGCTCTGCGGAATTTGGGGAAGGAGAGTCCTGGACATGAACTATTGGGATATTTACTGAAAAGAAAGAAATCGAAAATGTAAATCGAAAGGTCCATAATAGAATGAAATGAAAAAGTAACAATGAACGAAAAGTATAAATACCAGGGGGAGGTAGAGCGAGGAGTGCTGAGGAAGGAGGAAGAGCCTGTATAGCCTCAGGTTGCTGAAAATCGAAAACAAATGTCAGAAAAGGAAGTGCATAAGTCAAATAAACATACATATAAAAAGTTGAGGGTTGTACCTCGGGAATAGGGACTGATGATTGGAGTTGGGAATCGACATTAGTCGATATAGTCGCTGACGGATGGTCCTAGAAAATATCAAAAATCGAAATCAGGTAACAGGTCCTATTGAAATCCAGGAATATAAAATGATGTAAAGAAGGCACTTACGTGACTGGAATGTGTGGTAGGGGTAATTTGACCCACTTCAGTAATTATATTGGAGTCCGTCGACAATGGATCAATGACAGGTGGTTGAATAGATCGAGGACTCTTCGATTTTTGTTTCTGAAATTAGAAATCGAAAAACAACAGAAATATGTTAGAACCCAAATGAAGCGACTATAAACGAAAGGTTAAAATAAACAGGGAATCGAAAAGAACCTTCGATTTTTTAGAAGAAGAAGAAATGGTGGCCGAGCGTTTGCGCTTTCTAACAAGGGCCGAAGGATCAGACTCATCAGAGGACTCCCAGTCCTTCTCCTTCCCTGCCTCAGCAACGGCAACCTTAGAGGACTTTGAAACTGTCGAAACAAAGAAGACAGTTAGCTTATAATATCAAGAATTAAAAAAAATATCTAAAGAGACAGTAAAATCTCACCAAAAGGTGATGGAGTCAAAATCGTGACTCGATCGATATGTACAAGCCAAGATGGTAGGAGAATTTGAGGGAGATGTAAGTAAGGGAAGTAAGATAATTTCGATACAGAAATATCTTTGTTTTTTGGTTTAGGACGGAGTGTTTCTTTCGAGGTTCTTAATTCTCGAACCCATTTGGGATGAGTTAAAGGTTTGGCAACCCCAAAGGGTGCTGTAGGGAAAGTAGGAAGGCGATCGGGACAATACATTTCAAAAGGAGTTTTTCCTAAGGGATTGACTATTTTGTGGTTCGATCGATTAGTGTCTGTTTTATAGGATAAGGAGATAACAGCATCGTAAAAGGTCGATTCTAATTTCAGTGGGTTATAACATATTTGATAAAAATTCTCGAATCGAGATATTTGGAGACAGTGGAAGTGTATACCTTTCTTCGATTTCGATTTGTCCTGCAACACAAAAGAAGGATGAACAGTCAATTTCTGTCGGACCTCGTCAAAAGCAGCATGATTACTCGAGAACCAAATAGCCCACCATTGAGAAAAACCCACAGTCGATAAATAATTTGATTCAAAAACATAGGGGTAAAAATGCATCGGAGTTTTTGGCAAAAACTTGACAAGTTCCCGTCCGATTGTCGATTCAGTTAACTTGGACCTTGGGGAAATATCTAAGGGGAAGAAGGGTAAGGACTGACTCAGACCAAATTGCCTCAAGAAAAGTTGAGGGTAGTAAGTAATGAACTTGAAATTTTTGGATTGGAAACCCGATACTAGTATATCATGAGTTAAATAGTTATTCCATACATCTACCAACTCTAATTGCAACCCAGGAGTTGAAGCAGGGAATTTCGACTTAAACCAAATTGGCCCCTTGAGTTGGTCACTTATTCGTCCCAGATGTACGGTAAAAGGAGCCAAAGTCGAATCGAAATTAACTTTAGTTAACAAAAAGTTGAGGTATCTACAATAAGCAGCTTCATCGGACTTTTGGTGAGGATGGCGAGAAGACAATCGGGCCCCTTCTATATTTACACTTGGGGGGACGGTAGAAGTTGGGGGAAGGATGCTCTCAAAAATCGAATTTAGCCACAACTGTATAAACCAAATAGGGCCAGAGAAATTTCCAGAAGCTTTAGGAGTACTCAAAATTTTGACGGCCTCGTCGAAAGCAGTATATACATGTGCTAGCAAAAATTTGGCCAAACATATTCTAGGTTGGCCTAGGTGAAGGAGATATGCAAGGTCAAACAGATGGGAGAAGATTTGGATCGATCGAGGGCAAAAAACGTGGGTACACAACCAATACACCAAAAAGGCGATATGCTCTTCATCAGTTACAGTTATCGATTCATCATCGACGAAATGTTTCTCAAGGAAATGCCCATAAGCTTTCGATTCCCAATCGATTTTAGATCTTAGAGAGTTATCCGAGGGACATGCACCTTTAAAATATCTTTCCCCTATAGGTTCTAATCCAGTAATGGCCGCGACTTCAAAAAGGGTAGGCGAAAGAGGACCGCAAGGTAATTCCAGGGCATGTATTTCCTTATTCCACAAGTGTACGGCAGCCAAGAACATAGCCATGTCCAAATGAGATAAGTCACATCGGGACAGGTGCAAAAAATCAAAAATTCCCACGCTTCTCCAATGATCTCCGAATTTAGCTTTAACCCTATCAAACCATCTAATGTACAAAGATTTTTTGGAAGGAGGGCCTGTCCGATACACCTTAGAGACAAGGTTCAAGAAATCAATCCTAACTTCAGGTTGGTGTACAAGAGCCGAACTATTCGAGAGGTTGAGGGGAGAAAAGGTTCCATCAATAGGACGAAGAGGACCCCCAAAAGCGTAATTAACACCATCAACAGTGTAAGGAATAAGTACCTGCGTCTCAGCAATTTTCCGAGAAGCTTCCTCCATCAGAGGGACTGGAGCGAACTTCTGATTGTTGATCTCCAGCAGGTTCGATGCCAATGAAGGAAGGGGTGGAGCGGAAAAGTCAGAAGACTTGGAAGAAGTTGCCATTTCAGTAATTGGTAGATTAGAGGAAAACAAGGTAAGAGATGGAGGCACAAGGATGAAGACAAAAGCTCAAGGAAGAAGATGAAGTTGCAAAGGGATAAAGGTTCGCGTAAAAAACCAGAGTAAAAAAATCAATAGAGAGTTTAAAGGGAAAATAGCCTAGGGGGCTGGAAACGACGGAGGTGAAAGGTAATTAATGTAGCGTGTACAGTAAGACAACAGACTGACGCGATGACGACATAAAGCAAAAGGAAACTTGAAAACCCTGTAAACCCTAGAACCCCAAAAAACCTAAACCCTAAGTTTTGTGGGCCTCCAACAAGCAAAGGCGGGAATCATGTTGAAAGAATATAAACAGAAACTATTTATATTCTTCAAAGGGGGCATTTTGTTAGTAGGAAATCGAGAAAAGCGATCGAAAAATGAAGGAAAGAAAAATCGAGAAACATGTGATTGATCGGTAAAGCGAAAAGGTGGATGAGAAACCATTCGATGTCCAATTAGAAGGGCATGGCATATAAAATCGAAAGTTAGAGTCGGAATCGGAGAAATAATAGTCAAAAGTTTATTGTGGAACAAACCAAGAAATTAGAAGTATATGATGCTAAGGTTAAAAGGAATCAAAAGTAATCCAAAGTTCTCGATAAAATTGAAGTCTAAATCGAAAGAAAGGTTAACCCGCATAAATATCAAAATCGTGGCCAGATCATAAAGAGAAGGAGTTAAACACGCACATAGGAAACAGTTTCTAAATCGTGGCAGAGGTTGAAGATCATGGGAACGTGGGTGCAGTTTTGACACCACAGAAGAAGAAACTGCAACGCGCACGAAGAACGTGGTAGCAGTTTTGTTAACTGCTCCTAGAAGGCTTGAATGATGCCCTATAAATAGAGCAGAGGAAGAAGGAATAAGGGGGGCGAAAATTGGCAGAGAACAGGATTAGTAGTGAAAAAGTCTACCGGAGAAACGATGAACACCATGAAGCTTCTGACAATCTGGATTTCTATGCTCACGGAGTACCTTTATCGCTTTCTTTATTTTCCTTGGTAATTTATTTTGATGCAATTTATATTCAGCAATTTTATGTTTATGTGTTTTCGATTCTTGGTCATTTCGATTCAATGCAAGTTAAGTTTCCGTATTTAAATTCCCTAGTCATTTTACATTAATGCAATTTCGATTTCCAGTCATCTATTGCACCTTTGATTTACTGTCCTTTACATTTCCGGCAAATTCGATTTCTCGTTATTTACATCATTTCTATTTCGATTCCTTGTCTTTTACACTTAAAGTAAATTTAAGATTCTCGTAGTTTACATTTCTTTGCAATCTAAGTTTCAGCACTGATTTTCGATTCCATATATTTTCTGCTTTCTTTACTTCGAGTATTCTTAATACAAAACACTAAAAATAGTATCTTTAAAATCGGGTAAAATTCGATCCTCATACATATTTTGATTGAAAATTAATTTGCTAGCCTAAGCAAAAAGAACTTACGTGGTAGAATTTTGATTAGGATCAAAATATCTTAAGAGTCGAAATCGATCGAAATTTCACCAGAAACAGACATATAAAATTGACCCAGCTTTTTAAGTAGTCAACTCTGAGGCCAAAGCCCAGAATGAGTAAAAGGAAAAATCGAAGTTAATAGTCAAATTCAGTGCGAGTGATAGGAATGAATATGGCGTGAAGCAAGGAAAAACATTAATGGTGTAACATATGCATATGGAATAAATAAAATCGAAGCATTGTCTGTGAACAGTTCGAAAGCAGAAATTCCAGCTAGTATTTTGAAATTGTGTTTGTCAGGAATCTACAGAGATTTAAAACTATTATCACGTCGTCGATATTCTGTATGCCACTTACACAAGTTCCTTCAGACATATATATGTATTTTATTTTATTGGTCTCGAAATTACTATTTTTCAAAACAACATTAAAATAATGCTTTGTTTCTGAGTGGACTAGGGTTGAGAAAGCTGTGAGGTAGGCTTAAAAAAAAAGTTATTACGAGATGTTGCTGCTTTGCTGTAGAATATATTGGATGTTGGACAACTTTTATTACTTCCAAGAGTATTTTAAAGGTAGACACTGAAAAGGTGGAAACTTATATAATTCTTAACTAACAAGATTAAAAATAAATACATCATTTTTCGAACGTATGGTTAAATAATTATAATTTTAAGTAGTTTTTTCTTAATTAATAATTATAAAAATCGTTTTTTTAATTACGTGAATACCGTAGCTGACAGTGGTCATGGATGCTTTCGGCCGAGTAGGCCCAATAATCTAAGGTTCAACACAAATTATTTCGCACTCAAAAATTCCATTGCTGAAATAAGTTTATTTACAATTAAAATCACCTAAGGTTGAGATAAATTAAATAAAATATAGAGTGAGGCATATTTAAATAAAAACATGTTTTTTTTTTTATCATCGTATATTTAAATTTGTGTGCATTTGACTAATTCATTAAATATGTAAGGATCTGTTAATATATTATAAAAAGAAAATAGATGATGCGTCTTTACAAATCATTTTTTTATGTCGGTTTACATTTTTAAACACTTTCCTTGAAACAAAAAATATCGATGCATATTTAACAAATTAATAAAGTATATAAAAATAACAAATAATTGTTAAATCTTACCATATTTTTTTAACAATTATTTATAAATAATAGTCATTAAAACATAATTTAAAGTATGTTTTATATTAATACATAGAAAATAAATTTAAAAATTTATAACATTGCATGGTGAAACATTAAGGTAATTATTTTTCACAACTATAATAAATAAAAATAATTGTTTTTTATGCCCTTATTTTACTCTGGGTAGAAATGTTTTTAAAATTATCTTAATACATCAATATCATCACTCTCTCGCTCTCCCCCCATTATCCTTCGTATTCTCCGTCTTTATCCTTTCACTTTTTCATTATCCACCTTTTCTCTATTCTTTCTTCTTTCACTCTGTGTTCTCTCTTTATTGTTATTTTTCAATTTTATAATAATTATCGTAATGTATACCTACATTATAAAATATAACTTACATTGTTATGTTGCCCAAGTACATAAAAAAACTAATTGTATTGTGAATTTTGTCAAAATAAAAATAAAATAAAATAATCTTGTATATCTTTATCGAATACACGATGAAAAATTGTTTTGGTTTAATAAGAATATTATTTTTGTCAACTAAAGCTAAACACACCATTGGGTGAAAATAGAAAAAGAAAAAAGAGGTGAAGATCGTGTAGTTGTGGGAATAAGGGAAAAGCTTTTTAAAATGGAGGTCCACAGAGAAGGATGAGTAATATAAAATTTACAAAAACAAATGAGGAAGTGAGAAGAATAGAAAGGGTGCGGCAAATAGAAAAAATATGCAAAATGTCCACATGTACATGGACCCAAACTCAACTTATATAAGAGTTGTTTACAGAGATGCGTAGACATTATAATGGAGTTTTTAATAAAAATTGTTGAAAAATAAAAATAAATATTTTATTATGGGTTAAATTGGAGAGTTGTGTAAAATTAGATAAAATTGTTTGTATAAATAATTTGAATCAAGTTTTAAGTAATTCATTTATAAGACTCATAATAAAATATTGATATTTATTTTCAAATAATTATTGCTAAAAATTTGAGATACTCTTAAATAAAGTATTAATTATATGAAGTAACTTTTTATTTGAAAAATCTCATGTGTTATAATAAGTGCTTAATTTTTTTTATATTTGTTTCATCAAACAATTTATAAAAATAAGAAATTTAAAATAAATAAGAAAAGAGAATAAGAGAGAATGAATTTTTTAAAATTTAGTAAGAAAATTTTTAATGAAATAAAATAAAGATTAAGTTTCTTAAAAATGATGTGATATTATAAACCTTTCTTTTACATTTTTTTTAAATAAGAAATAACTCATATGAGTTGTTATATAGTTCAAAATGTTTAGATATTTCTAAATCCAAAAAAATTGTTTAACAATAAAAATAAATATTTTATTATAAATCTTAAATTTAAATTATTTAAAATAAAAAAGTTATTTAAGGAGCTAAGTAGTAATATATAATATTTATAATAAAATATTCAATTTTATTCCTAAACTCTTTTTAAATACTCTTGCTAATGTAACTTTTTTTTTAACCCTACTTAATCTGTTACTTTCGATAATCCACTACTTCCGTGTTCATAAATTTAGACTTAGTAACATAAATTAGAGTATAAATAGTTCAAAAAAATATCAATCCATCGTTAACTCAACTTAAATTCATTTAATGTGCAGTAACGTGAGTCAATTTTCAACTCAAAGTGACTTAACTTGCCATGGCAATGACATAAAATTCAATTGTCTAAAAGTGTTATATATTTAATTATTCTTCACCAATTGTAAAATGAAAAACTTTCGAGTTAACCATGAAGGGAGCATACTTCCATATCAGAGTCGAAGCTCAGCTCTGCCATCTTCTTCATCAAAAAATCTGCCTTATCACGAACTCTCACTGAACCCCTTACACAAAGATCAGCCAACACCGTTGAAAATTCTGGCAATACCAAAGCCTCAGTGACACACGCTTCACTGTCATCAAAAAGACGAATAAGGATATCAGTTGCACCCTCCTTGCTCAGCAAAGACCTACCCTTCAATACACTCAACATTGTCTCAACTATCTTATCCGTTTTCTTCAAACCATTCAACCCTTCATCAAACCTCGCAAGGAGATTAAGAATAGTAAGAGAAGTTCCTGCCAAGTCCTCGTTATCAGTGTCCTTCACCACCTTAAGTAACACTGGCACTACCCGAGCTCGCACTGCTAAAGTGCAGTTTCCATGAAAATGAACAAGCTCGGCCAGAGAACTCAGAAGGTGGTGCGCATAAGAATCATGAGACCCTTCAATTGCTTTCACCAGCAGTTGAACTGTGCCTGCCACCCCAAATTTGGCCTTGTTTTTATCATGCATGGCCAAGCTGCAAATCAACGAGGAGGCCAATTTGGAGGAGCCAAGAAAAAATGATGAGTTGGTGATGAGAGAGTTGAGGTAGTAAATGGTGTCCATGTCAGCAAGAGATTGCTTCAAGTCAGGATTTAGAGATAGGTTGAAAAGAGTTAACAAGGAAAGTGTTTGAATGATAGGGAAGGAAGAGTTTGTCAGTGTGGCTATTGTTGAAATAGCTCCTTCTGTTTGAGCTAACGAGGCTCTGTTATGGGAACTGACCTTTGTGATAGAAACCAACACTTGAAGACCTTTCTCTTGATCTTCAATTGAGTTTGACTGAATCAGAGAAAGACATTCACTAATAACATAAAAAACACGAGATGAAGATGATGAAGCTACGGATGACATTTTTTCTGTTTTTCAAGTAAGGTGTGTTGAATATCACCTTTCAATAACCAAATTTTTTTGTTGAATTCAAGCATTCAATAAGTTTAAATGAGAAATGTGAGTCTTTGGTAATGTAAATTATGTATATATGTAGATAGTTTCAATGTTATATTGGCATTGGAAATGGCTTCACTTTTTTTTTTAGATTTTTGTCCTACTCTTGGGAGTTCTAGCACATAATCATATATTTGTCCTTTGTTATTATTGACGGCAAAAGAATTATTAAATTAATGTAATAGTTTTATCAATGGCACATTTATATAATTTTTAAGGTTTTCATATTTTCACAACCAGCTTTTTTTTTTAAATATCTAATGATCAATTTTCAGATTTTTATATTATTATTTATTTATTTTACTTCTTCTTCTTTTTATTAATAGAAAATAATATTTTAGAATTGTTTACGAGATGTTTGAAAAAACTGGGTATAAAGAAAATCTTTTGACTAGTTTTTAAGATCCGAAGGTAATTTTAATTTTTTATCTGAGTCACCAAATTTAGAAAAAGTGGATAACATATTAATCTAACTAGGGAGGTTTGTGACATTAATGGTCTCAAATTAGAAGAAAATATTTTGTTCGATTAAATATTTGTTCCAAATGCATGCATATGTTACTCATAACATATTACTAAGTATTGTAGTAATTTTCATTACCGAAACAAGTTTATTTAATATAAAAATCACCTAAATTTAATTTGAGGTCATTGCGTTATATGATAAATTAAACAAAATATAGAGCAGCAGAACAAATTAATAAAACAAGCAAGATAATAAATTGAAATACTAATATCTTTCCTTTCCATGTTGTTCTTGCAGTAATATGTTCATAAATTTAGGTTTAATTACACATTTTAATGTTTTTTTTAAGAACGTGTTTTAATTTTCATTTATTATTATGTAAGGTTTTTTTTTATCATCAGAATCTCAAATTTTCTGGATTTGACTAATTTGGTGAAATAGATAAGAACATGTTAATAAATCATAAAAAATAAAAAGAACATCATCTTTATAAATGATTACAAAAATGTTGCTTTATAAATAATAAAAATGTATTCAAGTCAAATAGTTAAGGGAGGGGAATTTCGTCGCTGTTGATATTAGAAATCCCATTAAAATATAATAGAAAATTTATTAAAAAAATTAAAAAATTATCATATTGGTATTGGAATTTCTTAAAATCTATTTTTTCTTTAAAAATTTGTTTGAATCAACATTGAATTAAAAATAAAAGTTTGCTTCATATATTTAATAAAATATTATGTATTTTAAATTAATTTAAAACTAATATATATATATATATATATATATATATATATATTAATGTGTTTATTTGAAATGATTTTATTATTTAAATTATATTTTATTTATGATGTATTTATATTTGTCAAAACATGTTATAATTTATATTCTAATTTTTCATTTTAATATATAATGTAACAATAAACAAATAAATAAATGAAACTATAAATATAACAAAACAAATAAATAAAAATTATAGCATGACTTTTTTATATAAAATATTTAACAATTTTATAATAACAAAACTAATCCAAATTATAAGAAAGACTATTCCAAATCTAATAATAAAATATTATTTTAGTTTAATTTAATTTTTATATTTAATGAAATTAAATTAAATCGAACTATGATTAATTTTATATTTAATTTAAATGTTTATTTAATAAAATATTAAATCAACTAAATGGTGACCGTGGATGATAATGAGAAAGATATAAAGGCACAGTAAAATCTAAAATTTGGAGAAATGGAAAAATATCAAGTTATAAAATAATTAGTATTAGTATATGCTATTATATACAGGACTTTCATCAATTATGAAATTTAGTATGTATATGTTATAGGTTTTACAAAATATCTTGAAAGACAACATTAATTATTATATTTAATTATTATTTTATTCACTATATATTATAAATCTTTATATTGAATTTATGAAATAATAAGTGCAATATACCCAACAAAATTGTATTTATTAAATTATAGTTAACAATAAAAAAACTAAATGTTAATTAGAATTTACATTAAAAATTATTATTTATTTTAAATTGAAATTTTCAAAAACATCAAATATTTTATTGAAACTATGAAATAACAAATCTATAATCTTTATTTGTTGACTATTGACTCTTAAAATTTAATAACATGACTAAAATAAATTTTGATGGTTAACTCATTTTGAAATAAAAATACTATATATATTTTAAATATTTATTAAATTATGGAATATGTAATGTATTAATAGATATCACTATTAAAACTGATGAGTAGGATACATTTGATCTTGGTTTTCATATAAAAAAATTGAGTTGATGGGTAAAAGTTTGGGTTTTTTACTATTTGTGGTTTAAAAAATTAGACAAAAAATTTATTCAATCCTGATTTTATATTTAAATTTAAATTTTAAATTATTAATTTTTTTATTTTTTTAATTATATATATAAGATTATTTATTTGATATTTTTTATTTTTTATTTTTTCTATCTATTTTTTCTATTTGTTTTCAATACTTTCCACTAATTGGTTTATTATATTTTTTTTATTAGCTTAGTTCTTTTCCATTTCTTCAATTAATTTAATTTTTTTAATTAATTTAATAAATACAGAATTTTTTATATATTTTTTAGAATATTCTACATTAATTTTAATAATATATAATATTATTTTATATTTATATTATTATTATTATTATTAAGTTTTATTTTTATTTATCATATATCAAAATTTATTTTAATAAAATAATTATATTTTAAAAATTAAAAGAATTAATAATTAAATATTTTATTATTTTATAATAATTAAATAAGATTTAATTTATTAAATATTTTCTCATAATTTATATATTTTATATTTATTAATATTTTAAAATTTCAACTTAAAAATAATTATTTATATAAATAATTAAATTTTTACATAGTGTTATAATAATAATAATATTATTATTATAAGTATTTATCTCCTATAAAAATATTAAATATTTTTTATATTTTAATATAAATATAATAAATTAAAAATATATTGAATTCATAGTTAAAAATTGTTAAATTTATAAATATTTCTTATTATAAAAAATATTAAAATTATTTAATTATAAATATTAAAAAATGATTGAAATTTTATTTTCAGTAGTTTATTATATCTAATATACCTAAAAGATCGGTTCTGAATGAAAGAATCTGGGAATAAAAAATAACAATAAAGGAAGTGACATTATATTTTAACTAATAAATACCAACGTGACCAGAATAAGTATAATATATCTAGTAAAATTAATTTATTGTTTTCAACAATTTAAATTTATTAATAGAAATATTAAAAATTTCATTTTTTAAATTTAAATTAAAAAACATATTAATTTTAATATTTTAAAGTTTTAAAACGTATTATAAATACCTTATTAAAACTACGAAATAATAAGTGTAATATATATAGTAATTTTAATGTATTAATTTTTAATACATATATGTTTTGTTTATTAAATCATAACTATACAAATTTTGTTATTCATATTAGAAAAATAAAACATTTTAAAAACATAAAACCTGTATTAATTATTAAGAAAGATTAAAATCAAATTATAGTTTTTATTCGTATAGATATAGGATAAGAGGATATATATATATATATATATATATATATATATATATATATATAAATAAAGTAGATAACATAAAAATATATGATAATCAATATTTAATTACGAAATTAGTCATCAATTGGGTGGAAAAGTTGTTTCATAATATTTATCACGTCATATGTTGTTGTAAATGCAACTTATGAAGTAAATGAAATAATTTTGACTGTTTTTTTTTCTATATTTCCATAATTTTTTCCTACATCCTTAAAAATACAAGCCTGCAATTGGCCCAATTCTATGCGGCCCATTTACCTATTTTTATCTTCTCTACGCCCTTAAATTGCACAAATATGCCATTTTTAACAATAAATTCTCAGAAACCCTAATTTAATTGCATTTTCAATACTCTTCCCCTTGGAAAAATCAAATATTTTTGCAGGCGCAGCGATTAGTTCAGAGATTATAAGCGATCTCACATCGTGAATCGTCGATAAAGGTTGGTTTTCATCTTCTTCGGTTATTAGAGTTGTTTCGGTTCATGTCTTCTTTCACAATTTACACCCTGCAGCTTCTGTTGTGATTTCTGCTCTTAAATTTTGATCTGTTACCTCCATTCCAGATTTGGTCTGTTTTGTGCTGTACGCATGTGTATTATGGCTATTTTTGAAATTTAATTACTTTCCAATTAACCGCGTTTACAATTTTCATTGGAATTTTTTTTTTAACTGCAAATTTATTGGGAATTTATTTTTGTTTCAGTTAGCAATAAGTTTGTTTTTTATATTTTATAATAAATTCATTCGATTGACACACCTTTACTGATTAGTGATTAGGGATACTGATAAAGGTTTTAAATTATTGTTGTTGCCGTCATGGTTTTGTCTCGGGAAATTGTCGGTAAATGCAGTATATGCAGCCACAATTGTGGTCAGAATTGCGATGGCAAAGATTCAGAAAACCTTGTCTTTGCTACCGTCGTGAACTGTTTTCAAACTTTGATTGTGATTCTATTTTCATCGTTGGCGGAAGTTGTTGAATATTTTATTTGATTCTATTGAATTTGATTCTAGAAGCCTTCAAGGGTATCTGATATAAACAATTTTGTGATTTTTTATTCTGTCATAGTAAACATATATTTATCAATGTCACAGGTTCGTGTCTGAGTTGAAGTAGTCATCATCATGAGATTGAGAAAGGGAAGTAAAGTTGAGATCCCTGGCAATACTGATGGACTTAGTGTGGAATGGCGATGCGCACGAATAATTTCTGGTAATGGGCACACCTACAGTGTCCAATACGACCGTGCTAGCACAATAAGCGAGGCCAGCATAGAGAGAGTTTCAAGGAAGGCCATCAGACCATCCCCCCCTCTTATTAAAGGTATTGAGAGTTGGGCTGCAAATGATCATGTGGAGGTTTACAATTTTGGTTCTTGGAGAGCTGCTACAGTTTTGAAATTCATTGATGGAGACTTCTACTTCGTAAGGTTGTGGGTATCTTGCAAAGAGTTGACTGTTCGCAGAGTAAACATGAGGGCGCGCCAGACTTTGCAAAATGGTCAATGGGTTGTCATGTCAAAGGTAAATTTCTATTTGCTCAACATAAATAGTAGAGCTTTGCTCATGATTTCATTTCTAATTTTAGCTAATATTGTCAAATTTTGGGATATTTCCTTAATAGTTGAATTCCGATCATTTTCTTTATGAAGATTCCTTGATTACTCTGAAATTGAATTCCATCCTTGTCCTGACATTTGTTCATGCTTGTTCCAGGGATCTGGCAAGTCTCCAGTTGGAAAGTCTAGCTTGATTTCAAACAGTTCCAAAGATCAGCCTGAAAATATGAGCAGGACTTTTTTTTCTCCAGGATTAGATGCCAGCGGTCACCAGGAACCTTGCCTGGCCTCATCTTCAAGATTGAAGAGAATGGCCCCTTTTGTCTCCTCTCCTATCGACTCGTATCCCAGAAAATTAAGGGCTGTTTCGAATATGGGTGAGTGTGAAAGATTCAAAGATGTAACCACAGTCCCCTTGCTGCAAAAGGTATATGCTGTTGCTTACCCACAAAATAATATGGGTGAAAAATGCATGCATACTTCCTTTACTAACGGTACCAACAAATATTATGAAACAGGAAAGGAGAATCATAATAATGTTTCAACACACTTTCTTGAACGAATTGAAGAACCTGTTTATTCTAGTAGTGATCTGAGTTCTGTTGGCAGTTGTAGTGTGATAAGTAGTAACTCAAATAAAATTTCCAGTGATACCTTAGCAGGTTCTTGCCAGGATGAAGATATCCTTTGCAGTGATGCAGAATCTCTAGATGTTAGAGATGTGGATAAAGGATGCTCCACTTCTCCCAATGAGGTTGTAGCAGAAAGAATTCATAGGTTAGAGTTGGATGCATACCACAGTACCCTAGAAGTCATGTATGCCTCTGGTTCTTTAAGTTGGGAACAAGAAGAATTGTTGACTAACCTTCGTATTTCACTAAATATTTCAAATGATGAACATTTGATGGAGATAAAGAACTTAGGTTCATCTGGTCAGAATTTTTAAATGTATACATTTTAATTCCTCAATTGTACAGCCTTATTAAGTTCTGAACAAGAGTACATATTTTTGAATAAATTTTTTTCTTAATATTTCAATATTGGGGAAATTATGTTGCCATATTCATTATGATTACATCAAGTTATGATACTCTTTATATATTTGCACTATTATATTCTCTCTTTCTTTATATTTGATGTTATGATTATCATTTTCAGTGGTACTAGTTCTTAGCTTCTCTTTCCTTATATCTCTGATTGTCTCTTTAACTACTTCCTTATGCTTCTGTATATCATTTAATTGCCAAGTAATGATTAACCACTTCGGGGATTTACTTTGACAGCTTGATTATACTACCAAAATTTAATATAAAATCTTGCTGAAATTAGATAAAATATATTAGCTGTCTATTTTATGGCATAAACTTTTCTGCCATTTGAATATTGACAAATCAACTACAATTTTCCAGGGCCAGTGTAGGAGGCTTGCATGCCTTGCTTCCAATGGCTAAATATGATGCTAGGTTTGCTTCTATTCTCTCTGCAAATTAATTTGGTCACGTCTACCAATAATTCTCTTACGTAGATTAGAAATTTCTGACCACTGCTTTTTCACTCTCGTATCGCACCAGAACATGAACTTACTTTTAAACTGTGGATGTAACCCTCTTATGGTAGATCTTATAGTCAAGTATTCAGATATTTATTTGATTTATTTGCACATCGTGTGAATTATCTTCACTGTTAAATGTCCTGTCAGCTGAAAAAAAGTGATGCTAGGATGTTTCAGAATGCGTTATATATCAGGTAGCTAATTGCTATGGATTTCTGTCAAGTGGCCTCACCATGATGCATAAACGGATGTGTGGTGTGTTGACATGGCTGCAAATTGCAGCCATTCTTCAGACGGGTAAATATCTCACATTTCCTCCATTTTTGCATCATCGACCTTGTTATTTTAGGGTCTTTTCGACAATATCTGTCCGGTCCCCCTCTTATGCAAAAACGTTCTATCCATTCTCTAATTCCACTTCACCATGTCTGGCAACTGCCCTTATGTGCTAAGCAATTTGCATTTCCTTATCTTCTGTTTTCACTAGTCTATGCCAGCCTCTGTCCATTTTGGTTTTTCTTTGCTTCTTCATTTTGTGCATATTCCACCTTGGTGTCCAACAGTAATTGACTAGTTAATTATGCCTTAAATATATGGCAAATGTGTATCTGGTAGACCATGTCACTAATTCATTATGACTTTGATTATAAAAGATAAGCATATGATTTTTGTGTCATCCCATTATATGCTGTCTCGTTATACCTATTTTGAACTGGTCACTTGGTGCTGCTTATTTTCTAAACCTTGTTAGGGTTGGATTTTTAAAATTTCCATCAGTTCATCAACAGTTTAATTTTGTTCTCTTGACAATGTTGAAATTGGCATTAGACAGGATAATGATACTTTTTTAACAAGTCTTGGGAAAGTCAGTAATTTTGTACTGAAACTTTTACTTAAGAATTTGTGAAGAAACGTAGGAATATGCATGCAACCCATCTTCCTCAAATCAATAAGCTCATTTCCTCTTTTCTTTCTGTAGCAGTTACTGTGCATGTATGCATTAGTTCCAAATGTTGACTTCTATCCTAAGCCCCTCTCTTTATTATCAAACATACTGGCAATTGACCATTATCAAGAAAGTGCTAGAACATCCATTGAATGCTTTGACATGGAACAGCATTTGTCTCTGTTCTCGTTGAGGTTAAATTTATGTTTTATTCTCTCTATATATTATTGATTTTGTCTCCAAATATTGTGTGTTGGGCTTTTATAAGGAATGTATACTGATAGCTAATGAGATCCGTTGATTACATTATGTTAACTATGCAGCCTTAGTATCATTTTGATTCGTAACTGTGTATTTTGAAATGTTTGGTAGATAACTAAATATAAATCGGCTATTCATAAACATATTTTCCCCTGTATTTTAATCCAATGCACTTTTTTTTTTCTAAGTCCGTTGAGGCCATTCTGATTAGTCTTTCCTGTGGATAATTTGGATGCCATTTGCAAATCAAGAGGCATGTGGAAAGGAAGTACCTGAGAAGATGGTGCGAATTAGCAAATCTAATACATATTTTGTTTGCCTGTATATGTATGTGTGTAAAGCGTAACTTGTTTTCCGTATTTGAATTTGTTTGATAATGTTTCATTGCCTCTAGTCATATTTATCCGCTTTGTAGTCAATCTGTTTAAATTTTGTATGATTGCAGCCTGTGCTGTGTATTCAAGTTTGACTTAAATGTGTTAAATTTAGATCATTCACACGTTTCATATTTTTCTGTAGTATGCCAATTGAATGAATAATTAACCTATAATCTACCAAACAGTTGTAAACAATAATGCAATTATGTTGCTCAGTGTAAACATAGTTTGTTTCTCATATCAATGTAGCTTATGTGTACATTTAGATTTCCAAATGCGTATCGTCCTTTGATAGAGTTTTGCACTTTACCTTAATGTTAATCAAGGAATTATTGTTGTAAAAAAATGGGAAGTTTGGGAAATTAACTTCTTCTTTTTCTGATGTTTTAAAATTGATTGTTAGATTTTTTTAATTTGTTAAACAAATATCATCAAAAGTAAACCAATTTTTAACTATAACTAACTAAAGGGGTGTATTAAATGTCATAATATTGACTAGAAAAAAGATAATATAATACATGATTAAATTAAAATGGTGTGAATGTTCCTACATAAATTTATCCTATAAATTGATTGAATATTACATAAAAAAATCTATATAATCTTGACGAAAATCAATAAATTAATTATGCAATATTTCGAGTAAAAAGGAATTATAAAGTAATTTACAAAGTATAATTGGTATTCGAAGTTATGATTTTCAGATAAACAAATTGTTAATGGATTTTAGTTGCTTTAATAGTTGGGATACTTGTAATTTTTTCTCCAACTCTAAATATCTATTAAGATTTCTGCAATTCTACTCAGATTTATGGGGTATTTGTCAGAGTCAAAGAAGAATAAACCAACTTGAATTATTTATGTACTTTTAATATTTCATTTAACTTTAAAATATAACTATATATTTGAGCTTTGTGATAATTTATTTTAAAGGGATTTCACTATAGACATTCAATCAAATGCTCCAATGAAAGATAATTATGAAGAAAGTTAATAAATATTTATTGCATAAAATATTAAATGAGAGAATGTTATACGAGTTAAGGAAGACCAAAAGTAAGAAAATTATATTTCGTGACTAAAGTCTTTAAATCAAACTCTCACTTGTGGTTAAATAAAGTTAATCTCAAACTAATATTAGTTTCGTCTTAAATTTATATATAAAATAATAAAATTCGGTATTTAAACAGATTAAAAAGTATATAATATTAATACATTACATAATAAAGAATAATACTTTAAAACATATTTTAAAATATATAAATTACAATAATATAAGACATAAATATAAAAATACTTTAAAATATATATATAATTCATCTTAAGTATAATAATTTTAAGTATTTGTATAACTTATCTAGCAATATATATTTTTACAAATTTAAAATAATTGATACATTTTATTAAAAAATATTAGAGTTTTTACTAAACTCTTGCTACTCGGGTTATTGCCGAAGTAACATAATATTTTTTTATATTATGTTAATATTTTTTATAAACCAATAGATTGTAAGATTAATATTATAAAGCAAAAGAGAAACTTGTAACTATCAAAGTTTACATAGCCAGCTATGAAGGAAGCTGATTGTCTGTTAAGACATAAAGAAATTTTAGTAAACAATTTAAAAAAATTATTTTAATAATATGAAAATGAAAAAAAAAGATTGTTTGATAAAATTGTTTTAAAACAGTTTATTTTTATTTTTTACAAAAAAATATCAGTTTGTCATTTATGAGAATAATAAAAACAATTGAAAATAATAAAAAAAATCCACCTATCTAAAATGAATAACGCTTTTATGATAACTAGTTTGAGTGTTATTCCAAATAAAAAATGTTGCTTTTCAGCTAAATGGCTTAATAGAAGCTACAGTTGCAGAGAAATTTTTTCAAATCTCAAACCTATTATGAATAAAATGGAGGAAGGATTAATGAAATATTTTTAAATGTGAAAATTTCAAGTTTTAATATATTTACAATAATGTCATTGATGAAAACTAAAACCTATCATTCTCTCCATATTTTTAATTATTAAAGAACAAAAATTAAAATTAAAAAACAAAACATATTTTAACAGTTTTTACTTTTTTTAGTTTATAATAATTTTTAAAAAATATTTTAATAATATGATTATCCAACAAAGTTGTTCGATGTTCGATATTAAAAACTGTTTTCAAAAGACAAGTTCTTATTATTAACGAAATTACTTAAAGAAATATCACCAACTTGGGTTTAAGTATGTCTCGAACTTCAAGAAATGTATGTTGTTCCTACTTATATTCATTGTTTTTAGTTTTAAAAACTAAAAAATTGAAACAGTTTCTAAATTATTTTAATAACATAATTATCAAACAAACTAAAATATTGAAAACTGTTTTTAAAAACAAACTCTTGTTATATGCGATATTCTTTAAAGAAGTAAGACGGACATGAGTTTAATTATGTTTCAAACTTGAAGAACATCAACATTCATCATTTGGATCAAACGAGTGAAAGTGTATTTCCAACACAACTCTTGCGGGATGTTGCAAAAATTACTTATTTGGATATTTGCTGATTGGTTGACTGTTTAATATCATCCACTAAGTTTAATATCATTGAATCAAATTTTTTTTACCACAAAATCAAGTATAAAAGTGTAGGCAATCCTTTGTACATATTATTTTGATACTACTAACATCAAGATTAAATCTAACATAATCTTAAAAATTAGTAAATGAAGTGAAAATATCCTTTATTTTAATTATGTAGGCAAAACGTTCCATGGACACATTAATCAATAATTAAATAGAGAAATATAATTTTTTTCTGATAAATTTATAGGAGATATAATATGATAAGGATAAATTTACATAATAATAATAATAATAATAATAATAAATTAATAGTAAGAGATTGACTTATATGTAATTTAACTTACTTTAATAACAAATAAAATTAAATCCTATATATTATACTAGATGAACCGGACTAATAATATAAGAGACAGCACAAAAAAACAAAAATGAAGAAAGGAGAGGGAAACCAAAAGAGAAATATTTTAGAAAATAGAAACAAATATAAGTTCTAAAAATATAATTTCAACTTAATTTTTTCATAAAAAATAATTAAGTACTGAATATTTAAAATTCTCTAAGAGAAAATAAATAAGCATATCTTATATATATAAAAGGCTTGAAATATTATTACTTGTGCAACACTTGCTAAACACATCCCATTCAGCAAGGACAAACTAGAACATTTAAGTTAAATAGACAACAACGTTATTTTATCGACTAATAATGCCCTCTAACATAGTCCCTTTCAAGCACTCTGTATTATTAAATTTAAATTATTGAGAATTACAAAGCCATGAGACTAATTAAATAAGACATACACATTTATAGGTACCAATAAAATTCAGCCAATAACAAATAATGTTAGGAAAAATGTGAGTTCAGAAGGCATTACAAATATAACAAGTGATTACTAGATAAAACACTGAACAGTTTCTTCTTGTGTGATTAAAAAAAAAAAAAAAAAAACCTATCCATACACGAAAAGTGTAGCGTGTCGGGATGCGTCAAAAGAGACTAAAAAAAGAATGCCCAACTAAATAACAAAAAAAAAAAGCAAAACACCTCATAATGATTGAATTTAAAACCTCAAATCCACGTCCAAAAATGTCAATAATACACAACCCCAAAAACATTGTAGCATACACAAATACCAGTAACTACTAAGGAAAATGATTCACAGACGCACAATTCCCTACTCAAATGTATCATCGTCGTCGTCTGGAAGGGGCTGACTAGCAGCTGCAGCAAGCTCAGCCTCATGCCTGCAAAAGCCACCAATTCATATATAATAAGATATCTCTACAAATAATCAATTCCGGATGACCAAATACAGTAATACTATCAGTTTGATCTCTATGAAACAAATCTTGGGCTTTGCTTAAAGAAACTAAAATAACACAACTTTAGAAACCCAATATCCATGACAACAAATCATTAACACATCTTTAAATTCAAAATGCAACTCCGCAGTCCTATAAATTAATTTTTGTCATGCTGAAGAAGCCGTGACTAAGAACTAAGGTTGCTGATAAAGAACTAATTTGCTGAATAACAGGTAACTTACTGTTGTTGTGCCGCTAAATCAATTTGAACTTCAGGTGGAGCCAACGCAGGTGATTCTACAAAGTGCAAGTTAGGATCTCTGAAAATTGACAGAAATAGGAAAATTTAAGTTGAAATGATTCAGAAGTATGTAATTGAATAATTTGGAACGGAAACAAAATTTAGCAGCTCTGCCTATACCCTGCAAGTTTCCTAGCCAAGTACAAGAATGGCTTTTCAAAATTATAGTTGCTCTTTGCAGATATCTCATAATACTGCAAATTCTTTTTCCTGTGGAATGTAACCTGCTTTGCCTTCACTTGCCTGTTCTTTACATCAACCTTGTTACCACAAAGAACAATTGGAATGTTCTCACAAACCCTGAACAATCAGTTGGGCAGAAAACGTCCATGATCTAATGCAAACAGGTTTTATGATAAAACTGATATACAGGTTTTAATGAATTCATCTACGAACCGACAAAGATCACGGTGCCAGGTAGGGACATTTTTGTAAGTTAGCCGGGCAGTAACATCAAACATGATAATCGCACATTGCCCATGGATACTGCAGTATAAGGAACCGTGTTAATCATATGTATGGAATCAATGTCAATGAACAACAATAATTGTTCACATGTAGCAAAATTTACATTTCAAACATGCAGAAAAATCATGTAGCTATCTGTCAGCACAATAATGATAAAAGAAATCAAAATCTTAGGTTTCGGTTAGACAAACAATGTAGATATTCAAAACAGACCCAATGAATTAATCATCAACAAACCAATAATCAATGCAAGAAGCATAAATGAATAGATGATAAAAGCTCATAACATGCAAACAAACGAAACAATGCTATTTAATTCAAAGCAATAAAAAATAAACAAATTCTCATTTTCCCGTTGGGTGCAAATGACCACACAAGCCAAGTACATGTAAATATTAAAATAAAAAAGCCTGACATGACATTATGAATAAAAAACAGAGTCTATTGTTCTTGTTGCTAATTTCACGCAAAAAACAGAATCCATCTCCAAAGTACAAATAACTTACTAATATCCATCCCTGAGACCACCAAACTTCTCTTGCCCCGCAGTATCCCAACAGTAGAAGCGAATCTTTCCACAGTTCGTGAAAAAATCCAACGGGTGAACCTCCACACCAATGGTCGCTGTTTGGGACAAAATCATGAGAACAAAAGACACAAACGCGAATTAAGACGAACGCATAAGCATAAATCCTTAACCACAAAAGTAAATAAAGAACAAGAATCTGACGTTCATATTTCTTCTCAAATTCACCGGTGAGATGCCTTTTCACGAACGTTGTCTTTCCTGCAAAGATTCAACACAGTTTAATAAAACACTAAACTCAAATTCGTGATGAAAAAGTCGGCCGAAAATTTATATTTCATAAAGAACCTAGATCGTTAAGAAAGAACAACAAAAACCAGAAAAACAATACCAGTTGCGAAATAACCCTAACCCTAACGATTTTCTTTTCATAAAGAATGGAAGTGGATCACTGAAGAGGAGGAAGAGGTGTAATTCACCTGTCCCACCGTCACCGACGATGACGAGCTTGAAACTCGGATACTCAACCGTTTGCTGATTTGGCAACGCCTGCGACGCACAAATTACGTTAATGGACTGTAGAGAATAAAAAAAAAATCAAAAGCTGGGACAGGGGAGAGAGTACCATGGTGAACGCAGTGACTGAGAGGGGAGAAGAAAGAAAGTGATGTTGGAGAGAAGAGAGTGACAGAAATGAAACGAAGTGTTTATAAAAGTTCGCGTTTCTTTCTGGAGAGTCCCTCTTAGCGTTAACTTCACGCACCTCTTCCACTTGGACTTTGGTTTTTTTATTTTCAAATAAATGGGCCTCCAAATATAATACATCGACAGCCCAAACTGCCGATCCCCTTTTAAACGCAAACCAGCCCACCACATATAAACATCTTTTCAATTCAACATTTGACTTTTTTTTTTTAATTGTCGTTTTGTCTGTATTCTAAATTTAAATTGTAATTCACTGCATTTAAACTAGTGATATACTCTTTTATGGTAAACTTACCAAAAAGTTGGCAACTAAATTAATAATAAAAGATATTATTAATATTAAGATATTTTGATTTGTTACGAAGATAAGAGATTGGACAGAGAAAAGTATTAATGTCTGATTTAAAATTAATTTATGAAGTAACACGAAATGAACAACTTCAAATTAATACTTTATTACATTAATATTTAATAGAAAGGTAATACATTTTAATTTTTATATTGCATTCTGTATATTATCTAATATGCCTCCATCATAAAAGATAGTAAAATACATAAAACATGTATTCGATGAGAACGTTTTCATATTTAACTTTTAAATCAATATTATTTTATTTTAAGCACCAAAGAATTCCTAAGTGAGGATTTGACGAAGTTTGATGGAAATAATGTTTTGTGCAAGATTTGTTGAGCATTACAAAAATCACAAATTGCCGAATAATTTCTTGCTCAACTCGTTAAAGACAGTCTAACGGAAAAGTTAAAATATACGAAGGGAGAATTGAATTCTCGACGTCATTAAATACCAAAACGTTGGTTCAGTGTCGTCCTCTCAAGTGTTTTACACTTATTATGATTAAAAATTTAATAAATGTTTAAAAATATAACATCACTTAAAACCATATGGATTCCCCTCCTTAAAATTTTCATTAATAGATTGCTTATTTCATTTAGACTAGATCCGAGTAAATGGTCTACTGTTATATTTGATACGGAAATTAGCATAAGTTTTTAAAATCGTTGGCAAGAGTTATTTAAAAATAAAATGGATGTTTTATTAAAAACACATGAATTAAAAATATAAAGAAAATCTATATAAATAACATTTACACAATTTTAAAAAAATAATAATTTTTAAATAAAATATTTGTATTTATTCTTAATCTCAGAATTACTAAAAGCTCTTAAGTGCATCATAAAATAATGTGTTATACACATCTGCCCACTGAACTACAAAGGAATTAAAAAATTGGTGGTGTACATTAATCAAGTACAGCAGGGACACTAATTTGAAAACCGATTTGGACATGACCAATCAAAAAACCACAGCCAGCGAACAAAATCAGTTTGAATTCATGCAAACTCAACTAACAAAAAATCATCTAATTACGAATAATTTTATTTTTTAAAAAAATCATCTAATTACGAATAATTTTAATTTTTTTAATCAATATGCTTTACGCAAAAACTTACAAATTAGAATTGATTGACAAAAATAATACTAAACTGAGTTAATAAGGATTTTCATTTTAAAATTTCATTAAATTTTTAAATATATATATACATATATATATATATATATATAGAGAGAGAGAGAGAGGAAATTAAGAGAACTTACATACTTAACTCATTAATCCATTGTAGTAAGTCAGACCGAAATGACTTTAAATGGTCAATAAACAAACTCATTTTGATTTTTCAATTGAATTTAAACATTTTGAAGAAAATTTAAAAGGTACTTGAAAATTACACCGGCAGATATTATATCGTTTTCAATTTGGCGTAAAACTTACTGGAAATCATATCCTTTATTCTTATTGCTAGATCTAAGAATACAGAGTTAAATTACATGTGAAGTAATATGTATCAAGGTGACCGAAAATAAACTGGATCAAAATGATCGAAGTCGCGCATCCTTGAATATTAAAAGACAATATTCGTTGAAACAACCACCAGTTCACATCTTTCTAACTCCCATAATATAGTAAAAATGAGATTTTTAATTTAAGCAACAAGATGTCAATACCACAACCCCAAAAGCAATTATAGGTAGCTTAAAAATACCAACATTAGTTCCATAGACAACCTAGTTCTCTACTCAAAAGTATCATCATCATCGTCAGGAAGGGGCTGACTGGCAGCTGCAGCAAGCTCAGCTTCATGCCTGCAAAAGCAGCCAATAGATAATCATAGGAAATGTAAAATGAGCAATCATTATCAAATGAGATCAATATTAACAAGCACTGGATTTATTGGGATTTATAATATATGAATGGGATGGAGGTTGAATTATTTCACTTTGTCTGCTGGATGTTAATGTTGGCAGAGCAGGAAGAAGGAGTGAGTGAATATGGGAAACAATTTCCAGTCCCCGTGATTAATTAAATTTAGAAACAAAGTCTTCTCCGTCCCAAGATCCCAAAAATATCAATACAAACTCTTTCCTAACTTTCCTGTAATTATGGTTGGTGGCAATTCACTTTTATAAAGCATTTTTAATTCAAAACGCAACATGGCAAATCTACAACATATCTTTTTCTTATCATGCAAACCATAAAAGGCAAATCAAGTAAGCCGCTGATGAAATAAGAGAAACAATTTAGCACATGACAGATAGCTTACTGTTGTTGAGCAGCTAAATCAATTTGAACTTCAGGTGGAGCCAATGCAGGAGATTCTACAAAGTGCAAGTTGGGATCACTGCAAAATTGACACAGTACCAAAAAATAAGTTGGCATTCGTTTAAATTGCAAATATAATATAAGAAGTAAAAACGCAGTGGCTCTACCCTGCAAGTTTACGAGCGAGATACAAAAATGGTTTCTCAAAGTTGTAGTTGCTCTTAGCTGAGATCTCATAGTACTGCAAATTCTTCTTCCTGTGGAAAGTAACCTGTTTTGCCTTCACCTGCCTATTCTTGACATCAACCTTGTTACCGCAAAGAACAATTGGGATGTTTTCACAGACCCTGAAAAATAAGTTACGCAGAAATCGCCCATGATGTCAAATAAACCACATAATTCTAATGAATTAGAGACAACACATCCAAAAAGGTGTAGGGGTCGACATTTACGAACCTGCAAAGATCACGATGCCAGGTAGGGACATTTTTGTATGTTAGTCGGGCAGTAACATCAAACATGATAATCGCACATTGCCCATGAATACTGCGACATAAAATACCATTTAACAAGCATTAGGGGTTGGTATAACAGCATAATACATAAAAATCTTGCACAAACATTTCCAGTGGAACAAATTAAAGATCTCATTGCAGTTCTACATATATCTAACAGTCGTTGTAAGATAAGCAAAAACTACAAAAGCCGATAACTGGCATGCAAAACTACAACACTAGCTCTGATATTCTAAACCAAGAGAATCAAACAGCTATAAACAAAGTAATCAATTTCATAAAGAAAAAAAAAATGACAATTGAAAAGGCATGTTAAGTGTCATGACCCACGCAATCAGTTACACTTACTGTCCATTGTTAAATACGAAAATTGTGGACACACGACTTACTAGTATCCATCTCTGAGACCACCAAACTTCTCCTGTCCAGCGGTATCCCAGCAGTAGAATCGAATCTTTCCACAGTTGGTGAAAAAATCCAATGGGTGAACCTCCACACCGATTGTAGCTGTTATGGACAAGCAGAGATTAAAAAACAAGTTGAATTTGGAATATGTTAGGCACACATCCTTAACTTCAATTATTTATAAACGAATCTTACGTTCATATTTCTTCTCGAATTCACCGGTAAGATGCCTTTTCACAAAGGTTGTCTTTCCTGCAAATTTCATCACAAATAAGCTCATATGCCAAGGTATAACCTAGATCGTTCAAACATACTTTCAATTATTGAAAACATAGGATAATCGGCGAAAAAAAAGTGAGAAACAAAAAAGAAAAGCTTACCTGTGCCACCATCGCCGACGATTACAAGTTTGAAACTTGGGTACTCCACAGTCTGCTGATTGGGCAAAGCCTGCATCGGAAAAGATGAGTGATAAATCGAAGGGCGGAATAAAAGTGAACATCAAACGTTGAAAGGAGAGAGCAATAGCATACCATGGAATGGGAGGTGTAGCTACGCTGCGTTGGGTTGAAGAGAACGAATGGGAAATTATCGAAGAGAACTGAGTTTATGAGAGAACACACTCAAGCGAGGGTTTATATATTGGGAGGGTTTGAAGTTCTGTAATTTGAATGAACGCGTTAACCTAACGCAGCTATGTCCACCCTCTGGTTACGCTCTCTTTTATTTTGAATTCAATATTTAACTGGGCTCGGCCCAGCGCATATGCTCTCTAAACGTCCGGATTTTATATTTTTTTGGGTCAAAATATTATTGTTCCCAATAACTCATTTTATTTTCTCACCTTCATATTCTGAAGTTACCACAAAAACTTTCGATTTCGATTCGTAACGGTGTGTTTGGTATTTATACTGGGTTTGTTCAGTTTGTTGAGATATATATTATAGCAGGTGGCTTTTGTTTTATTTTTTTATCAAATGGATGTAATTTGCCCAGTTTTTTACCAGACGGCTGCACCATTTTAAAAAAATTATTAAGATGGGTAAGTCGTGCCATGGACGAATTCGTAACAAAAAATTCGTAGTTTTTTTTTTTTAATTGTGTTTAATGGTACGAATTTAATTATTTTTTATTTGTTTAAATGAGATAAATAGTATAATTTTTATAATAAAAAAATATAATAAAATTTTAAAAATATTAATTAATAAAAACATTTTCCATTATACAAAGTTAAACTGATAATTATTTAATGTTCAAAACTTATTTTATTAGATAGTTTTATTTTAGTTCATTTAAGTCTTTTATTTTATTTAGGTCAATGTCTATTATGTTATCTTTATTATCATTACCATCGTCTTCATCTTCCTAAATTATATTTTGAAGTGTAAATATTATTGGTTTATAATAATCTATGTATCAAACTTGTTGATAGTGATATCATAAAAGAAGTGACAACAATATTTGATCAAGAATACATCATATTAAATGTATATGGAACATGTTTTCCAAAATAATTTTCTCCGAAAAATTTTGAAGTTGACCCACATAATCATAGAATGAACCAAGTTATTGATAACTTGATAGACGAGATTGGTGATAGCGGACAATGTTGAAGATAAGTAGATAAACTAACATGTGAATAAGATGGTTGATATCATACTATATATATAAAATTAATATTTGTGACAACAATATAACTAATTGAAATAATTAATATTGATATTTACTTCATCATTTGTATGTTGTGCTTATTTATATGTTGTATTGTGCGTTGAAAATATCATTGTATATATGATGTATTTTCATATAAATATCTATTTTAGTTGAATTGTTAACCTTCAATTAATCGATTATATCGGTTGTTCCACAATGCAATCCATAAGTGTAATTAAACATTTTCATATTGAGCAAGATTATAAATATTTTGTAATTGAGAAAGTCTGAGAGATATGTTGTTCGCTGAATCCATTACGAGAATAAATGTCAATGGAGACTCAAAGTTTCATGGAGTAAAATTAGACAATAATGGAAGATAAAACACAAATTAAAGCAAATCATACATGTTTCTAACTAAGTTATTTATTGATTATCAAAATTTAGCCTCAAATGAAATTACTCGTATTATTTATGAATTAATAGAAGAAAATCTCTTTATTCCTATTGAAACTTTGATTGTAAAAATTAAAAGTTATCATTATTATTTAATTAACTATAAAAAAACATGAATAAGGAAACATAAAACACTTGTTATGACTTTTGGTGATTAAGAAAAATCATACAATCATTTTCTTAGATGGTTCCAAGCTCGGTAAACAAATTTTTCCTAGTACAATTGTCTAATATATGATTACTCCTTCTATTATAGATGAAGTGCAAGATCAATCATGTTACATTATAAAACGTGTTTTTTGATCCTTCAAAACATGTATTGAAAATTTTAATTATTGCAAGCCAGTAATTCAAGTTGACGAGACATTCTTAACTGAAAGATATCATGAAACTTTATTGATAATTATTTCACAATAAGAAAATTGAAATTTATTTTCATTAGCATTTACAATAATTGAAGGAGACACAAAGGAATGTTTGATTTGGTTATTCTAATTGTTAAAACAATATGTTGCACCTCAATAAAATTTATGTAACATAAGAGGAAGAGGAACAACACTATTAGCAACATTACAATTAGAAGAAGTTAGGTGAAACACAAATCAATCAGTATATTGCATTTGACATATAATTTCCAACTTCGATAAAAAAATTTAAAGAATGTTGAGTTGAAAAACCAAAAAATTAAGATGAACAATATATATTTTAACTAAAACTTTTTTATTTTTTGTCATTAATTTTCATATTTATTCACTTTTCATTTATTTTTGTTTTTTTAGCATATAAGATGAAGCAGTCAAGACTTTTAGCTAAATTATCTACTATAATATTAGAGTTTCAATAAGCTGCTTTTTGATTGGATCAAATTTCATTGAAAAAAATGAACAAAAACATATGGTAGAGAAAAAAGATACAACCATATATGATTATCAATTTAACAAAGTGCATGAACTCAAATTTAAAAGGTGAACAAAACTTACCAATATGTACCTGTTAGTGAAAAATCGATACAAAGATCGAAAAACGGAAGAGAGAAAATCGAGGATCATATGATTGGTTAAAAAATTGAGAAATCGGAAAGATAGTTGGAAGACATTCGATGACCACGAGACAGTATGAACACATAAATCGAGAATTGGAATCGAGAATCGAAGGAAGAATATTTGATGTCTATTGTTGAAGAAAATCAAGAAATTAGAATCAAGTGTAATGTTAAGGTTAAGAGGAATCAAAAGCAATTTAAAATTCTCGAGATTTGAAATCGAGATCAAGGGAAAGGTTAACCTACATGACTATCGAAATTATGTCTAAGTTATAAATTGAGGATCGGTTAAACATGTGTGGAACGTGAAAGCAATTTTTTAAAACCGTAGAACTAAAGTAAAACCTCAAGGGGCATGCATGTAGAACGTGGTAGCAGTTTTCGTTAACTGCTCTCAGGAGGTTACTTGAAGGAGGCTCTATTAATAGAGTGAAGAGTGAAGGAAAAGAGGAAATTGGCAGAGACAACAGAAACACAAGGGAAAAGTCTACCGGAGAACGACGAATCATGAAGTTTCTGACGATCTGGATTTTCATTCTCATTGACTGTTTTTACCGCTTTCTTTACTTTCCCTGGTAACTTATTTTCAGGCAATTTATGTTCATCAATTTAAGTTTCCACACTTTCAGTTACTTGCCAGTTATCTTAAATGCAATTTAAGATTCTGTATTTTCAAATGTTTGCCATTTACCGTTTCTGCAATTTCGACGTCCTGTCATTTACTTTCATGCAATTTTAATTCTGTCATTTACAGTTAATGCAATTTCGATTTTTTCACATTTACAATTCCCTGGATTCTAATATTTCGCACTGCTTTTGTTTCTTTTCAATACCTTTTACTGTTTTCTTTACTTCGCATTTCTTAATAAAATACCAAAAAGAGTACTTTCGATTTTCAATTTGTATGATCAGTTGCATCGATAACATTTCTCGATCTTGTGACATTTTCGATTCTCATACACGTTTGGATTGAAAACTGTCGCTAGCCTAAGTAAAAAGAATCTACGTGGTTGAAATTTGATTAGAACCTAAGAAATCGAAATCGATCAAATTTCCGCCAGAATCAAATTGGCGCGCCAGGTAGGGGAGACGTTGTGTCGAGAAACACAAAAAGTTGGCTAGTTCGAAAGTGTATGAGATTAAGGAGTGGGCGAGTAATAAGAATGAGTCAAAATCCAACGAATAGTCAGAATAACAGTGAGATTCTAAATAGTTCACATCCACCAAACACTGGGAGGCAAGTTCACAATGGGAATATGCCTGTAATATCGACAACTGTGAGTGCATCGATGCCTGTGAGTACTGAACAAAGCCCAGACACATTAGCAAACACTCAGTTAGGGTCTAGTACTGTAATGTCCAACAATATGCAAACTACGGGAAACCCCGTAACAACATATGCAGGTCCGCATATGAGTGTAAGGTCGCCTGGTTTTTCGTTTAATAATATGAATGGGGCTGGTACTTCTTCAATACAACAAAGTACGAGATTTAACCTAGGAATGCCTCAAAACTTAGGAATGTTTCAAACCTTAGGTATGCCTCAAAATTTTGGAGTATCCCCAAATTTAGGGGTGTCTCAAAATTTAGTAACACCCCAGAATTCAGGGAATGCGCAGAATTTAGGAACACAACAGACGCCTCCAATATCAAACCTAGATCACAGAGCAAATTTGGATCACGGGAGATATGCATTCGATAGAGATTATCATTGATCCAATTTTGAGACTATCGAAAACGCTAGTACTGGAATTTCCAGTAATTCATTAGGAGTGCTTCGACAACAAATGGATGAAAGCAATTTCGAGATGGTTAACATGTTATCACAACAGTTGACTACAGTATTGAACCCATTAGTTCAAAACACTACCACTAGTTTTGAGATATTAGCAGACCAAATGACACGTATCGGGGATGCATTGGCAATACCTCGACAAACGAGGGTAAAAAATAATGCCAATCAGAATAATAACCAAAACGTTAATATCAATTCCCTTTATTTATTAAGGAGAAATCCAAACAATGATCAACATCATCATGTGGGGAATGAATATCAGCATGTGAGGAATGATACTTGCGGAAATTTAAATGAGAGATTTCAAAATATGTACAATCAGAATAACATGCAGTACAATCACATGTTGGGACAAAGGATAAATCCCCAAGGAGTGGAATTAAGACCACCCAATCAACCGTACTTTGTTTCTCCTTTTCCAAATACGATTCTCGAGACATAATTACCTCGAGGATACAAAATACCCAAATTCACCAAATTTACTGGAGAAATTGGTGAATCCACTATCGAGCATGTGGCGCGATATCAAATCGAATGTGGAGACCTAGCGATGAGTGAGAAATTAAAAATGAAATACTTCCCTAGTTCGTTAACAAAGAATGTTTTCACTTGGTTTACTTCGTTGCCACCTAATTCGATATATAATTGGTTGCAACTGGAAAGAAATTTTCATGAGCAATTCTTTAGGGGGAGACTCAAGTAAGTCTTATCGACTTAATGAATATAAAGAGATATAATCATGAAAGTGTAGATGATTATTTGAATAGATTTAGACAAATGAAGTCGAGATGTTTTACTCAAATTCCCGAATTTGAATTAGTCAGAATGGCCTCTGCAGGCTTAGAATTCTCGATTAGGAAGAAGTTAGTTAATTTACCATTGAATGACATGGCTCAGCTAGCCAATAAAGTGAGAAGAGTGGAACAAATTGAATATGAGAAATAGAGGTACAAGAAATTTGAGAAACCTATGAAGAAAGATAGGGTAGCGTATATAAATGACATATATGAGGAAAATCCCAAGATAGAAGTAGATATTAAAGAATCTGTCGATGAGAAAGTAAATATAGCAGAGCTCAAAGTAGGAGCTCCATATATTTGTAAACTGCTACAGAAAAATGAAGTAAAAGACAAAATGGCAAATCGCACATATACTTTTGATGTAACAAAGGCAGATAAAATCTTCGATATTTTATTGAAAGATAAACAGATTAAGTTGAGTGATGATCATAAATTACCTTCTGCAAAACAAAGAAATGGTAAAAAATATTGCAAATTTCATAATATTTATGGATACTGGACTAATAATTATATACATTTCAGGAACACGATCCAAGATGCGATCGACCAAGGAAGATTGAAGTTTGAGGAGATGTCAATGAAAGTGGATACGAGTCCATTTGAAGTTCAAGTAGGGTATGTCGAATCCCAGATGAGCATGACTAAAGATGTCCGATTGATAAATTCGACCTTTATAGGTATGGTCGATGTTACTGAAGACATTGATCTCAGACATGTCAGAATGGACATGTCAGAAGAAGACATAGAGTTTGACCTAAGCGAGTTCGAGAAAGAATTCGAGAGAGAGATTTATCCTTGATCAGAAGATTCCTTCGTCGAATTTTTAACCAGAAAGAAAGAGAAGGACGAAGGTGTAACATTATGTCCACGATGCAGAGCGGTGTTCGACAGATCAGCTGCTAAAGCCTTCAGGGTAGGACAGATCAAGAAAATAGAGGATCAACATAAAAGTTGCAATGTTAAAGAAGATCAAACAGTCCAAGCAACGGTAGGGGAGAATCAGTAGAAATCTGTTGGTTCTGGTGCTAGTAGAAATCAGAAACAATGGGTTAGGAAAGAAATGTATTCTCCTCAGGGAGGAAGAGACAGACTTCAAAATAATGATGTTTTCAATAGACTTTCATATGATGAAGGATCAAATACTGGATTCCCTACATTCTAAAGGAGATTTCGAGGAAGGCCTTGGAGGAGAGGAGGAAGGATCCCTTACTGGGGAATGATCAATAATTACAGGAACTTTGAAGAAAATAATATACCAATTGGGGGTTAGTATGTAAGAGACTTTGTCGATGGCAAAAATGAAGATAGTTGGGATGGACATCAGATTGGAGTAATATCGATACTACCCGCGGAGTATGTTAGCGAATATGAAGAGTTTCAAAAGTAAAGTAATGTCAATCGAGAGGATTTCTATTCCGAAGAAATGAGACCGAAAGTGACATGGGTGACACAAACGTCATGCGAATTACCCCATAGAGATGCTGCTTTTATCGATCCTCCATCCGAGGAAATGAGGTTTCATTTGAAACCCTTATTGTTGAACATCGAAATTCAAGGACAGAAGGTGAATAAGGTCCTTGTTGATGGTGGTGCAGTGGTGAACATATTGTCAATCATTATGCTGAAGAGGTTTGGTATCGAATTGAAAGACTTAGTCAGGCATAATATCATGATTTCTGATTTCAGTGGGAAATCATCGAGAAGGCATGATTGCCTTAGATGTGAAAATGGGCACTTATTCGAGGCCCACTGTTTTTGTAGTTGTCCAATCACATGCCAACTTTAATGCGTTGCTTGGCAGGGAGTGAATTCATGGAGTTGGAGCCGTACCTTCTACGGCTCATCAGAAGTTGTTTATGTGGAATCGAGATGGACATCTCAAAATAATTTCAGGGGACCAGCATGAGTTTGTGGCATTTGTGTCTCAGGCTGGTCGGTCATTGCAGAATTTGGAGCTCACTCAACCATTCACTTTCGAGACTGTCGAAGACTTTAATTCAAAATTGCACGAGGAGCGTTTCTTGGAAATGAATGAGAAAAGAGGATTTGTCATGATTAAAGAGGGGGCCAGCCTCGAAGTGGCCGGTGAAAATGAATAAAGATTATGAGGAATTCTTGGCTCGATTAAGAAGATATGAAGATGAAAAGAAGGAGGGACAAGAAAGTAGTAGTACTAAGATAGAAATAAATAAGTCGATTCACTCGACAGTAGTAGCAAATAATAGTGATCAAGTTATACTTGATTGCATTTATGATAATTCTCCTTTAGGTTTTGAAAGATCCATCACATCAAATCACAAAAAAGTCGAAGCCCAAGATCCATTAGAAGAAATCAACTTGGGAAGTATAGAGGATCGAAAACCTACTTATGTTAGCAGGTATCTCGAGAAGAAATGAAAAAAGATATGATTTCATTATTAGAAGAGTATAAAGACTGCTTCGATTGGGATTATGAAGAAATGCCTGGGTTGGATCGAAGTTTAGTCGAACATAGATTACCTATCATAGAAGGCAGGAAGCCAGTAAAACAAGCTCCGAGGAGATTTGCACCTGAGGTGATGGGTAAGATTAAAGAAGAGATCGAGAGACTTCTTAGAGCAAAGTTCATCAGGACTGCCAGGTATGTCGGTTGGATTTCTAATATTGTTTCAGTTATTAAAAAGAATGGTAAAATGAGAGTATGCATTGATTATCGAGATTTAAATTTAGCAACTCCTAAAGATGAATATCCTATGCCAATAACCGATATGCTAATAGATGCAGTAGCTGGTAATGAAATGTTAAGTCTTTTAGATGGTTATTCAGGATATAATCAAATTTTTGTTTTCCAGAATGATATAGCTAAAACAACTTTTCGATGCCCGGGGGCATTGGGTACTTATGAATGGATAGTGATGCCATTTGGATTGAAAAACATTGGGGCAACATATCAAAGAGCAATGAATTTAATTTTTCATGATTTGATCAATGATTTTATGCAAGTTTACATAGATGATATTGTTGTTGTATCGAAGGAAAAACATAAACATTTAGGTAATTTGAGAAAATCTTTTGAAAGAATGAGGAAATATGGATTAAAAATGAATCCCTTGAAATGTGCCTTTGGTGTGTCTGCTGGTGAATTTTTAGGATTCATAGTACATGAAAAAGGGATCGAGATCGATAAGAATAAAACAAAAGCTATATTAGATACTTCTGCTCCAAAGACTAAAAAACAGTTGCAATCATTTTTGGGAAAAATAAATTATTTAAGACGATTTATTTTTAACTTGGCTGGTAAAACTTATGTTTTTTCGTCTTTGTTAAAGTTGAAAAAGGAAGCAAATTTCAAATGGAAGGAGGAACATCAGGAAGCCTTTGAGCAGATCAAATTGATGTTGACAAATCCTCCGATTTTGATACCAGTAATGAGGAACAAGCCATTAAAGCTATATGTATCAGCATCAGATCGAACTATAGTCAGTCTACTAGCACAAGAGGATAAGAATGGTGTGGAATGTGTTGTTTATTATCTAAGTAGAATCTTAAATGATGCTGAAACTCGATACAATGATATTGAAAAGTTAGGGTTGTGCTTGTATTTCTCTTGTACGAAACTCAAGTATGTAATGAAGCCTCACGATATGATGGTTTATTCCAGAAATAATATTTTGAAATTTCTTTTGTCGAAACCTATTATGCATAATCGAATAGGAAAGTGGGTGCTAGCTTTGACAGAATTTTCATTATCTTTCGAGTCTTTGAAATCGATAAAAGGCCAAATTATCGCTGATTTTATGGCAGACCATACAGTTGACTCAATTGATAATTTATTTATTGAAATAAGTAAATGAATAATGTATTTTGATGGATCGAGTACATCAGACAAATCGGGAGTGAGAATTCTTATCATTTCACCAAGTAATATCCTGACTAAGTTATTATTTGAAATTAAGCCCACTTGTTCGAATAATGAAGCTGAGTATGAAGCTTTGATTGCAGGTCTTGAGACTTTGATTAAGTTAAAAGCTCGACATGTAATTGTAAGAGGTGATTCACAATTAGTGATCAAACAAGTACAAAAAGAGTATAAATATATCAACACCAATTTGTTCAGATATCTAGAAAGAGTAATTACTTTGAGCATAATGTTCAATGACATAACATTCAAATATGTTCCCCGAGAGTTCAATCGGGAAGCCAATGAGTTGGCGCAAATAACATCTAAGTATAAGATATCTCTGAAAAATTTACAAAAAATGATTCAAATAAAAGGGAAATTACCCTAAGAAAGTGAAATTTTACAAATTAGCGACTTAGATAATCAAGACTGGAGAAAAACGATTATAGACTATTTGCAAAATCCAAATGGGAGAATCGATAAGAAAATTAAATATCGAGCAGTAAAATATATTTTGTTGAATGATGAATTGTATAAGAGAGGTATCGATGGAGTATTATTACTTAGATGTTTAGGGAATGACGATGCTTATTTAGCAATGACAGAAGTACATAATGGAATATGTGGTGCCCATATGATAGGCCAGAAGGTGAGATGGATGTTAACTCGACAAGGATATTACTGGCCTTCGATTTTAAAATATTGTATCGAGTATACTAAGTCCTGTGAAGAATGTCAGAAGTTTAGTCCTATACAACAAGTTCCTGCTAGCAAACTACATTCGATTATCAAACCATGGCCTTTCAGAGGTTGGGCCATCGATTTAATCGGACAGATCTTTCCACGATCATCGAAAGGACATAGATATATAATTGTAGCCGTCGATTATTTTTCAAAATGGGTAGAAGCAATTCCATTAAAAGATGTCGATCAACAAGATGTAATTGATTTTATTGAAGAATATATCGTTTATCGATTCGGGATACCACAGTCTATTACCACTGATAGAGGGACAATTTTTACTGGCAAGAAGATGGTTAGATATGCCGAATCAAGAAATATTCAGTTATTAGCATCAACCCCATACTATGCTCAGGCTAATGGGCATGTCGAAGCAATTAATAAAGTAATTATTGGTTTAATCAAGAAACATGTCGGTAATAAACCAAAAACCTGGCACAAAACGTTATTACAAATTCTGTGGGCCTATCGAAATTCGCCGAAAGATTCCTTGCAGAATACTCCATATAAGTTAGTCTATGGGCATGATGTCGTTTTACCCATCGAAATAAATATTGAGTCAACTCGAATACAAAAACAAAATGATTTACCCAGTTGTGATTATTGGAACTTGATGTACGATGAATTAAATGAACTCGATGAAATAAGATTGCAAGCGTTGAACAATATTATTCTACAAAAGAATCAAATCGCTCGAGTTTATAATAAGAGAGTTCGACAGAAAACATTTAGTGAAGGTGACTTAGTTTGGAAAACGATTTTACCGATGGATAAAAAATGTAAAAGTTATGGTAAATGGTCGCCGAATTGGGAAGAGCCTTTTGAAGTTGTTAAAGTGTTATCGAGTAATGCTTATTTGATTGTTGATTGGTACAATAAAGAGAAAGTCTTGTCGATAAATGAAAATACTTGAAAGACTATAAACCTCGAATAAGGGAAATAAACATTCAGCATTAATTCAAATAAGATGTTCTACAAAGTTAGATATTGAGATTAAAGTTGATCAAAGTCTATTAACAATTGCATCCAAGAAGAGAAGTTTGAATTTTCTTCGACAATCACTTTTCGTTTGCGCTCCATGCTTTGTCCCAAAGAAAGTGTCACTTCTTTTGCTGAAGATTTGATCGAATTCACTTCTGTCGTGAGGAAATCATCTTGTGATTTGAGTTGCTGAAGTCTTTTTTCGAATTCTTCGATCTCACCTCTAACCAAAGATTGTGCCTTCAACGCCTCTTCAAGATTAAGCTTTTAAGTTTTCAACAAGTTCGAATTTTCAGTTTGGAAGGAAGAAATGGTAGCCAATTCGGTCGTTATAGATTGTTTTTTCTTCCTGGCAGCATAAGCTTTGTTAAATAAATCGGTGGCCGCTGCGACTTCAGTGTCGAAACTCTTTGGAAGTGCGTCATCAGGGAATGCCTCTATAGAAGTAAGAATTTCTTGAAAAAGTTGTTTTTTTTTTCACGCGATTCCACCAAGACTTCGAGGGGTGAAGAATAGAAGAAATACCTAAATTGTTGTATCAGTTGGTGCGCTTCTTTTGTCGATGTCGCGGGTGGTTTAGATGAATGACATCTTCAGATAACAGAATATCGAGAATTGAGAATGGATCTTCTTCAATAGCTATTCGATATTCTGGTAAATCCTCTGGGGTAGGATCGCTTATTTCAGGCAATGTCGATGAAATTAGCTCGACAGACGGAACCTCAAAAGGAGGGGAAATTGGTTGCTCTGCAAGAGATACTTGGATTGTGGGGATATTCACAATATTATCTGAAAAAGAAATGAATTTGTTCAAGAAAATTAGTCTAAAATCCTAATAGAGATAAGGTAAAACATAGGCAGCAAGGGAGAAATTATTACCAGAAGGAGAAGGTGGGTTGAGGTGCGTTGGTGCGAGAGAAGGGTTTTGTACAACCTCGGGTTGCTGCGGTTCAAAATATAGGTTAGAGAAAGGAAATATGTGAAACGAGTAGAGAAAAATAAGATTTTTAAACTTTACCTCTAAAATTGGTATTGTTGATTGAACCAAAGAATCGACATTTGTCGATTCTGTAGCTGATGGATGGTCCTGAAAATATCTAAATTTGGAATCATGTTATAAGCCTTGTCGAATTCTAGATATACAAAATATATATGAAAAGAAGGGAAACTTCTTACGTGACTCGAGTGAGTGGTATGTGTCGTTTGACCTGCTCTGCTGACCGTATTAGAGTCCGTCGATAACGGATTTATGATAGGTCGAGTGGCTCGAGGACTCTTTCTTGATTTTTGTTTCTGAATAAGAAGTAAATCAACTATAGAAAAAGAAGTCAAATAAACAAGATAATAGGGAATCGAAAAGAAACCTTTGATTTTCTCGAAGATGAGGAAATTGTAGCGGAGTGTTTTCATTTTTGAGTAGGGGCAGATGGGTCTGATTCATCCGAAGACTCCTAGTCTTTCTCAGAGATGGTGACTTTATGAGGCTTCGAAACTGTCGAGAAAGGAAAACAATTAGATTACAATTTGAAGAAAATTAAAAATATTTCTAAAAGAGGCAATAAAATCTTACCAAAAGGTGATGGAGTTAAAATCTTGACTCGATCGATATGGACAAGCCAGGGAGGAAGAAGATGTTGAGGAAGGTTTAGGTAAGAAAAGTAGGACAATTTCGATATCGAAATTTCTTTGTTCTTAGGTTTTGGTGAAATAGTTTCTTTTAAGGATCTCAACTCTCGAACCCATTTAGGATGGGTTAAAGGTTTGGCGATTCCAAAAGGGGCTGTAGGGAAAATGGGAAGATGGTCACGACAATACATTTCAAACGGAGTGTTTCCTCGAGGATTGATTATTTTTTGGTTCGATCTGTTGGTGTTTATTTTATTAGCTAGGGATATAACAACATTGTAAAATGTTTCTTCTAATTTAAGAGGGTTGTAGCATTCTCGATAAAAGTTTTCAAATCGAGATATTTGGAGATAATGAGAGTATGTACCTTTCTTTGCCTTCGATTTATCCTGCAACACGAGAGAAGGATGCGCAGTCAATTTCGATTGGACGATATCAAAATCAGAATGAATGCGTGAAAACCAATCGTTCCACCATTGAGAAAAACCAAGATTAGACAAATAATTCGATTTAAAAGCATAAGGGTAGAAATGCACCGTGCTTTGTGGTAACAGTTTGGCAAGTTCCCATCCTACATTCGATTCATTTAACTTGGACCTTGGGGAAGTATCGAGAGTGAAAAAAGGTAAAGTTTGACTTAAACTAAACTGCCGCGAAAAAAGTTGAGGATAATAGATGACAAGTTGGATATCCTTCGATTGAAAGTCCGATACAAGAACGTCCTGGGTCAAATAGTTACTCCATACATTTACTAGTTCCGATTGTAACCCTGGAGTAAGAGCGGGAAATTTTGATTTAAACCAGGTTGACCCTCGAAGTCTGTCACTAACTTTTCCATGATATACGGTAAAAGGGGTCAGACTTGACTCAAAATGAAATCGAGTTAACAAAAACTTCAGGTAAGTTCGATAACTAGCCTCATCGGAGGATTTTTGATGAGAATGTCGAGACGATAATCGAGCACCTTCTAAATTCAAACTTGGGGAAACTTTGGATGTTGGGGGAAGGATACTTTCAAAAATTGAAGTGAGCCATAATTGAATGAACCAGATGCGACCTAAGAAATTCCCTGAGGGTCTTTGTGTATTCAGAATATCGACAGCCTCATCGAAAGTGGTATAAACATGGGCCAGTAAAAGCTTCGCCAAACAAACTCGGGGTTGACCAGTGTGGAGAAGATAGGCAAGATTATAGAAATGGGATGAGATTTGGATGGATCTAGGGCAAAATACATGGGTGCAAAGTCAATACACCAGAAAAGCAACATGTTCTTCGTGAGAAATAGCTACCGATTGATCATCAATAAAATGTTTTTCGATGAAGTGTCCATAGGCTTTCGAATCCCTGTCGATTTTTGATTTGAGAGAGTCATCTGAAGGGAAAGCACTCTTAAAATATTTTTCCCCTGTGGGCTTTAATCCGGTGATCGCAGCGACCTCAAAAAGAGTGGGAGAAAGGGGACCACAAGGGAGCTCCATTGCGTGTAAATCTTTATTCCATAAATGGACCGCGGATAAAAACATAGACATATCCAAGAATGAGAGATCGCATCGAGATAGATGTAGAAAATCGAAAATCACTACATCTCTCCAGTGATTCCCAAACTGGGTCTTTACTCTATCAAACCATCTGATATATAAAGGCTTTTTGTGGGGAGGGCCCGTTCGATATACTTTTGAAACAACATTTAGAAAATCAATCCGGACCTCAGATTTATGAATAAAGGCTTTACTTTCTGAAGGAAGACAGATAGAAGAAGAAAACGATCCACCACAATAGCGGATGAGACCACCAAATGCGTAATCTACGTTATCAACTGCGTAAGGGATAAGTACCTGATTCTCGGCAATTTTCTACGAAGCTTCTTCCAACAAGGGAACTGGAGCAAACTTTTTACCATTTATCTCTATCAGAGTCGAAGTTACTGATGAAATTGGTGGGGTGAAGAAGTCGGAAGATTTGGAAGTCGCCATTACAGTTGTGAAAAGGGTGAAGACGGAGAAAAGGTGTGACGAAGAAAGATGGGTTAAGTTATTGGTAAAAAACAAGGGTAAAATTGATTGAAGTATTTAAAGAGGCCGACTAGGGTATTTGAAACGACGAATATGAAGAGGGTAATTAATACGTGGCATGCACGTTGTGATAATGGGAGGTGATGTGATTTGATATTTGACATAAAGCAGCAAAAACCCTAAAATCGCTAAAAAACCCTAGAAACCCTAAACCCTAAAAAGTTATTTTGAGCTTCAAGAGTGTTTAAGGGAGGGAGTTATTTTTGAAAGAATATAAAATTGGTACAAATGTTTATATTCTTCCAATGGGGCATTTTGTTAGTGAAAAATCGATACAAGGATCGAAAAATGGAAGAGAGAAAATCGATGATCATATGATTGGTTAAAAAATTGAGAAATCGGAAAGATAGTTGGAAGACATTCGATGACCACGAGACAGTATGAACACATAAATCGAGAATCGAAGGAAGAATATTTGATGTCTATTGTTGAAGAAAATCGAGAAATTAGAATCAAGTGTGATGTTAAGGTTAAGGGGAATAAAAAACAATTTAAAATTCTCAAGATTTGAAATCGAGATCAAGGGAATGGTTAAGCTACATGGCTATCGAAATTATGACTAAGTTATAAATTGAGGACAGGTTAAACGTGTGTGGAACGTGAAAGCAGTTTTTTAAAATCGTAGAACTAAAGTAAAACCTCAAGGGACGTGCACGTAGAACGTGGTAGCAGTTTTCGTTAACTGCTCTCAGGAGGTTACTTGAAGGAGACTTTATAAATAGAGCGAAGAGTGAAGGAAAAGAGGAAATTGGCAGAGACAACAGAAACACAAGTGAAAAGTCTACCGGAGAATGACGAATCATGAAGTTTCTGGCGATCTGGATTTCCATTCTCATTGACTGTTTTTACCGCTTTCTTTACTTTCCCTAGTAACTTATTTTCAGGCAATTTATGTTCATCAATTTAAGTTTCCATACTTTCAGTTACTTGCCAGTTATCTTTAATGCAATTTAAGATTCTGTATTTTCAAATGCTTGTCATTTACCGTTTCTGCAATTTCGACGTCCTGTCATTTACTTTCATGCAATTTTAATTCTGTCATTTACATTTAATGCAATTTCGAGTTTTTCACATTTACAATTCCCTGTATTCTAATATTTCGCACTGCTTTTGTTTCTTTTCGATACCTTTTACTGCTTTCTTTACTTCGCGTTTCTTAATAAAATACCAAAAATAGTACTTTCGATTTTTAATTTGTATGATCAGTTGCATCGATAACATTTCTCGATCTTGTGACATTTTCGATTCTCATACACGTTTTGATTGAAAATTGTCGCTAGCCTAAATAAAAAGAATCTACGTGGTTGAAATTTGATTAGAACCTAAGAAATTGAAATCGATCAAATTTCTGCCAGAAACAGTACCATAGTTAAGACTACATTTACAAGAATAAGATTGTGACTAGGACATGAGTACCTTCAAACACATTCTTCAAATAACACTGACAATAAGCAGACATATCTCATATCCAAAGATATACAGTGAAATCACATTAATGATGGTGTGATTTGTGGATAATTTCAAACTCTTTGATTACCTTACCCCCTATGTTATTATTGTATGTTCTTTATGTAATTTACAAATTGATACATATATTGATCCAATATATTGATCCAATATATAGGTTAGACAGAATTTTAAAACTTGTGAATATCAATTTCATTCAATACAAAATATAGGTTATTGATCTCTTGATCCAAATTTTATTCTGGACCCAATTATGTAATATGAACAATAAGAAAAATATACTATAATACGTATCTACAACAAAATGAATTGCTCAAATTCAAATAAACAAAAAAATATTTATGGAGAGTCATAATTAAAATAATTATTAATATTAATATATTTTATTTTTAAGTATTCTTATATTTTCTATTACAATTTTAATTATAATGATTTATAATAAATTATAAAAAATTATAAAACTAATTTTAATAAAAAAATAACAAGAAATTTGTAAAAAAATATTAATTAAACTCGTATTATATAACAAAATTTTCTAAAAAACAAAAAAAAATCATACATTTATTATTAAAATCGTCACATATCATGATTTCTTTAAAAAAAAAATCAATAAATCATGTTGTAAAACATAATTTTTTCTTCGATTTTGTCATAAATGACACGATTTACCTTTTTTTTTAGTATACTAGTTTCGAAATATCGTTGTCAAATCGCACCCATATGTTTTTTTTTTTTTTTTTTCAATCTTTTTTATCTGCACACCAAATCCACCGTAAAAGACCAAAATATCCCGATTCCAGATAGTGTGCTCTCAAAGAAAATTTTGCAAAATGTCATAATTAAGATAAGGTATTCACGTGCCTTTAGGTGTATATAAATCAGCTTAGTTAGGAAAGATTAACTATGAAGAAGGCGATTAGAGGAAAGTTGCAAGTTATTTTATGTTGTTATATACTATGAAGGTGCTACACTGCAGCATCAAAGCAACAAGCTCATTTTTAGGTATTGAATTTTTGATATTTTTTATTTCAATTTAATTACCGTTTTTAATTATACCTTTCCTTCCACTTAATATTTACTAGTTAATTTACATATTACATAATATGTTTTTTTTACGATGAAAAAAAATTAGAATTGTTTTACATTTACCCAATAATCTATGTTTTTTGCAGTGTATTTGCCCTCTAAACAAATTTAAAAAAAAAAAAAATACAGCACAACACCCGACATTAGTAATTCTGCCTTCTGCTTTTGCAATATCATATTCATATCCAATGCTTTGGAAGCTAAATTGGACTTGCCAATTGTATTCTAAAAATCAATTCATCTATCCATAATAACACGCAGATAAATCAGTTTGAACTTGTTTTTCGAAATTTAGTATTTTCATTATTAATCCTTTCAATTTAATCAATGACATTTTGTCGATAAAATAAGGTGCGTTTAAAACCTACACGAGTATATATTTCAACTATTTTAAATGATAACATACTAGAAAATCTCTCAAAAAATGAACTATTTTCTTATATAATTTTACACTCATAAATAATTTTACATTTCCATAACCATTTACATCAGATAACTCAGTTAATATTCTGTAAAAATCAGATCCAATATTCTTATTGCTATGGTCTAAATATTAGAAAACCTATAACTACCAAATATTAAGCAATCTGTACCACCAATTTTAAAGGATTTCATTAACAGATTAATGAAAAGCAACCAATTTGTGTACTATACTGTTGGATGATAAATTGAATGAAAAGGATCGAACTGGCACACCCTCGTATTAGATTAAAAGAAAACAAATTGTTGAAGCAACTAATCCACTTCTTTCTAACGCCACAATATAGTAAAAATGAAATTTTAATTTAAGCAACAAATGTGATAATTGAATTCAGACATCAATTTCAAATCCAAAAATGTCAATACTACAACCCAAAACCACTTAAGCATACAAATACCAACAATAAGGATGAAGTTCCGTAAACACACTACTCCTCTACTCAAAAGTGTCATCGTCATCGTCAGGAAGGGGCTGACTGGCAGCTGCAGCAAGCTCAGCTTCATGCCTGCAAAGCCACCAATTGATAAGTATAAGAAATTTAAAATGAATAATCATATCATATTAGAACAATAATACGTCATAAACACCTTTGTGAAACAAGTAATGCATTTAGTGGGATTTAAAATATATCAACGGATGGAGGCTAAATTAATTTACTTCGTTTAAATGTTAATATTGGCGGAGGATTGAAAATGGGAAACAAATCTCATTCGCCCTGATTAATTAAATCTAGTAACATAGTCTTCCCCCTCCTAACATAGTCTGAAAGTTCTCCTCACTTCCCTATTTTTATGGTTAGTAAAAATTCACTTTTATAAAGCATTTTTCATTCAAAACGTAACATGGCAAATCTAAACAACACATCTTTTTCTTATCATGCCATTCATTAAACAAAAATCAAGTAAAAGGATGATGGAATCGGAGAAACAATTTAGCTCATGGCAGATAGCTTACTGTTGTTGTGCAGCTAAATCAATTTGAACTTCAGGTGGAGCCAATGCTGGGGATTCTACAAAGTGCAAGTTAGGATCACTGCAAAATTGACACAAACAGAAAGAAAATTAAGTTGACATCCATTTGAAAGTGTAAATAGAACATAAGTGAAAACTCAGTCGCTCTACCCTGCAAGTTTACGAGCAAGATACAAAAATGGCTTCTCAAAGTTGTAGTTGCTCTTGGCTGAGATCTCATAGTACTGCAAGTTCTTCTTCCTGTGGAAGGTAACCTGTTTTGCCTTCACCTGCCTGTTCTTGACATCAACCTTGTTACCGCAAAGAACAATTGGAATGTTTTCACAGACCCTGAAAATTCAGTTGGGCAGAAGTTGCCCATGGTGTCAAATAAACCACATAATTCCAAATAATTGAGACACAGTTACAATAGTTTAGAGGACGTCATTTACGAACCTGCAAAGATCACGATGCCAGGTAGGGACATTTTTGTATGTTAATCGGGCAGTAACATCAAACATGATAATCGCACATTGCCCATGAATACTGTAACGTAAAACACCGTATAACAAGCATAAGGAGTTTGCATCCAGCAGAATAGATAAAATCTTAGACAGACACTTCCAAGGGAACAAATTAAAACCCTCATGTCTGTTCTGAAATTCTAGAATATCTATATATCTAATACATTATCCCTAACAAAAATAAAAACTACAACACAAGTAACTAACATGTAAAACTACAATGCCAACTCTGACACAGATAAAACCTAAGCAATGAAACAGCTATAATTATCAACAGAGCAACCAATCCCAGCATATGCAAACGTTAAACTTATCAGCAATTGTTCACACAAATTAGAGACCTAATGGCTTACTAGTATCCATCTCTGAGGCCACCAAACTTCTCCTGTCCAGCAGTATCCCAGCAGTAGAATCGAATCTTTCCACAGTTGGTGAAAAAATCCAATGGGTGAACTTCCACACCGATTGTTGCTGTTATGGAAAAGCAGATATAAACAATAAGTTTAATTTGGAATATGTAAGGCGCGCAACCGTAACCTCAATTTATTTATAAATGAATCTTACGTTCATATTTCTTCTCGAATTCCCCAGTAAGATGCCTTTTCACAAAGGTTGTCTTTCCTGCAAATTCCATCACAAATTAGCTCTTATTCCAAGCCATAACCTAGATCTTTACAATGGACTAACTTTAAATTATCGAAAACATAGGTTAAACGTCGAAAATAAGTGTGAGAAAAAGAAGAAAAGCAGACCTGTACCACCGTCACCGACGATTACGAGTTTGAAACTCGGGTACTCCACGGTTTGCTGGTTGGGCAAAGCCTGGAAATGACAGATCCAATTTGAATCAAAAGCTACAATAAAAAGTTGAAAAACAAGTGATTGTGTAAGAAGAGAGCGTACCATGATGAAGAGAGAAAGGGTTTGATTGGTGTAGAGAGCAGAACTGTGTCGTTTAGAAGCGGTGAGGAGAAGAGGTTGGAAAGTGAGGGACGAAGCGAGGGTTTTATAGGAGGGTTTTCAAGTTTGTTTATATAGATGTAACTTGTAAGTGCGACTCTTCCAGCGTCAATATGACGCAGCATTATGCACCGTTGGATTAGATGACATTTTCAATCTCAAATTCAAATTTTTATACCAGCACCCCCACCCCACAATTGCTTTGGCACGTTATCCTGGTACTGCTGCCGGTGCCTACCCAACCCCTACTTTTCTTCAGATTTTCTTACAGAATAAATAATTATTACTTTTATTTATTAAATAACCAATAATAGTTTTTAGTATCTAATTCATATGCATGGCATGGTGAATAAAAATTAAATTTTGATTATATAAAACCAGCAATTTATAGTATCTAATCAAAAGTTAATTTGAAAAATTAATCTGCAATCCATTTTTCCATTAAAAAATCAGATTCTTTTTGTTGGTAATTATATTACTAATTCGTTTTTACAACTGCATTACATCATTCATTTTTAAAAACACGTTAATGCCAATTTAAAGAGATATCTGAAACCACGCGATACTAATCTAAAATGGAAGATTGTGATTTGTATGGTGGCAACAAAAATAAAAAAATGCTAGACTAGTAGGTTAGTTGGGAAGTAAAAAGTTAATGCTACCTTTCAATTGGCATGCTCATTAGTATCAATTATTTGACAACTTGCATCCCGAAGATTGCAACTCTAGTTTGAAAGAATTAGAAAGAAGAGTGTTCCACTTTCACATAAGAAAGTGTGAATTATTCTCTATTGATAGATTGTTTGAGGTGTGAAACAATCATCATCATCATCATCATCTTTAATTACTGTTTTGCTAATTTTGAAAAGCAACAGAAGGCAAAAATACTACAACACCTCATGACGCCAAATATAAAAGCCATGCATAATTCTACATTTGATTCGCTGCAGTAGCTAGTTAACCAAATTCTCAAATGTGGTATATCCCCTATGGTTTACGAAGACTGATCAAGGTTACATCATCGATCACAGGTCCACATAGCGAAGCCAGGTCGTCGTTTCTCACGGTGTAGAAGGTGCTAAGGAACACAATGTGTGTTCTTATACTAAGAGCTACAAACTTGAGACTTGCATGTTTAAATCCACCTTTGCCTTTGGACTCGTAAGGCACCTTCACACTGTCTTTGCCTGCATATGCTTCAACACTCAGTGACCCTGCGCATGAATTGCCAGCATCTCCCACAGCAAAGGAGAGGACATACGTTTTGCCAGGAATGGTTCTGGCCACTTGTGCAATGGCACTTTCTTTTCCTCCTACTAGTTCAACTGCCCTTTTCCCTTGAGGAACTGAGAAATGGTCTGAGTCTATGTATTTAACAGCTTTTAGGGACTCCACTATCCATCCCGGTAGGGGAGAGTGGTCACTGAGGTCTACAATGTTGGGTGGGATAAGCACACCCGATGATGCGTTGGGGAACACATATGGTCCTTCTTCAAACCCACCATTCTTCAATAAGTTCTCTGTTGGTGTCAGAAAACAGCAAAAGCAAATGAAACCTTTCTTTTGAATGTAATGAAGTGGATTGTAAAATAGAAATGACACTAAGTTCTTGATATTTTAAAGCAAATTATTAGTTCTATGAATTATATTTTTTTTTTCAAGTATGACATGACAAAGTAGAATTTGGTCTTGAAATTCTGGTTTAATTGAAATGAGATGCATAACAAGGACTCGATTTAGAAACTACTCTAAAACAAGCTGCAAATTTAGATTTATCTATCAAGATTACTGGTTTTACTTGAACAATGTGCATAACACTCAATCTAGAAATTACTTGAAAACAAATTGCATAATTAGAACTTGTCTCAGAACTATTAGTTAAATCAGAACACCTTCATTAAATGATCCACACACTAATGATTCTGATCAATAAGTTGCTTTTATTTTTTATGCTTTCTTTGATAACAAGTGTACAGTATTAAACAATTTGAATAAGTGCGTGTGTGATGCAGTGTCAAGGTATAGAGAGTGATTGATTAAGGAAATGGACGTACTGTTAGTTAGTCTAGGAGGGTAGAGAGCTTGGACAGCAATAGAATCAATGATTGGTCCACAAGCAGAATCGTCCTCCGTTCCCGGGTTATGAAAAACCATATCTACCAGAGAGTAATCTGCTTGGAAGGACCATGCATAAGCATCCCAACCATTTCCACCATACACCGTTTGCATTGGGAGAACCACCCAATCTGGAGCCACTGACACGTTGAGTTTTTCCTCTTGTGCACATGTGCGTGCCACCACAAACGTGATAGAATAGAACATTCCCTTCACCACTTTTATCTTTTGCTTAATAGAAGCCTCGTTGCCAAGCCTCACCGCATAAGCTCCATTTGGCACCACAAGCAACATGTCATTCTGCTTCTGCCCTGATTTTATGTACTCAACGAAGCCAGAAATCTCCCACCCGGGTATAGCGTGGGGACCCCCAGTCACCACCGTGCCGTTCAAGTCCCGTGGCTTTGGGCCAAGCTCAAACTCCCCATTTTCCACTGATCCTGCATCCATTAATCATGTGTTAGAGTCTAAGCCAACATCTAATGATAATATCTAGCAGATTACTAGTCCCACAGCTAGATTGAATATTCTTTAGATTATATTAGTTTGAAATTGACAAGTTGCTATTATAACTAATTGACAAGTTGCTATTATAGTGAACCGATCTCAAAACTTTTATTATGTCATGTGGTGTACATCGCATTATCCAATACCACATGGTTTCAAGGAGAGAAATTATCAATGATATACCAATCTTAAATACTAGAGTTGCTAGCTACACTTCTTTGGCGAATATATATGTATACTTTACGATTATAACTTCCTAATTGTACTGAAGTCACAAATATATAATTTGGATGTTGAATCACACAATTTTTCCAAAATACTCATTTTAACATTGCTAAGGCAAGTATAGAATCTGGTTGAAACAGGTTATGAAAGGAATTGGTTACAAGTCATGACAGTGTGTTGATTGCATTCTTCTTCAGTTTTGAAAATGTATGAACATTTATCTCTATCTATCAATCTATCTATCTACCTACATGCTTTGGAGCTTACCATGCGCAAAGGAGAAGGCAAAATGGAAGCAAAAGAAGAGCACCAAAAGAGACGAGAACCTTCCCATATTAGCTGAGCTGTGAAACTGATAAATCTTTAGAAGAGAGAGATAGAAGGAGAGAAAATTAGCTTGTAGCAGAGAAGGAACTGGTAATGGCCTTATATGCATGCTTTGTTATGAAAAAGCACCAAGGTTTGCAGTAAAATAGCAAATATGCCATTCACAAGTTGCTCTTCAATTTCAATTTCAATCACAATCATTTCATTCCGACTTCTTTTATACATTTAAATATGAATCGATTCTTGGATATTTTCTGGTGTAGGTCGCAGACAAAAGCTGTTCAATATCACATGCTCTTCATAGGCCTTCATAGTATGTAACATATAAACATGTGCTTGTAGTTTGCACTTTTATAGTACCCTTGTTAATACTAATTTGAAATGTCCAAATTAGTGAAGATAAAAAGTGAGAAAAACAAAAAATATATAATCAATGTGATGAAAATAAAAAAATAAAAATAACAATTGTAGATGAAAAATGAATGCAAATGGCCGAATACTTTGGAAAATTAAAATCCTTCTCAGTCATAGTTTGGAGAAACATGGCATGTGCAATTCTGGAGAGGATTGCGGCGCCAACTAATGTTGGAAACTGAATTCTATTAACACAAAACATATTTTATTATTGTTTTAGATGAACAAACTATGATCTGTTAATTCATATACAGAGTGTGATGTCAGTCCTTTAGATAAGCCTGTCCGACATTTGGCGCTGGCGGGATTTGTTAATGAAAAAACAAAATATTCGTAATTTTAAAAAATAAAAATAAGAGATGAATTAAAAAAATTATTTTGTATTTTGATATATACTATAAGTCTATTTACTAGGATGTCATTTTTTCGTTTTCATTCCTATATAAAAGAAATCATTACTATATATATATATATATATATATATATATATATATATATATATATATATATAACTAAATTTATGACTAATAAAAGAAAACAAATACATTTGTAATCTTTTTATCTTCTTTTTTTATTATTATATACTCGATCATTTTTATCATTTACTTTCTTTTTATATAAAAACACTACTGTGAATCCAAATGTTATTGTTATATTGTATGAATAAAGACTGATAGCTCATAAGAATATTCTATGTCTTTTAATTTGTTTTTTGGCTTAATCTTTTAGCATCTATTATTTTGTTTATCTCTTAGAATAATCTAAATTAGATCCTCTTCACCTTTTAAGAGTTAATGTATCTCAAATCATAGTTAATGTATCGCAAATCATACTTAATATATCTCAAATCATACATTATTATCAATAAAATAATAAATTTGTAACATATTAAAAATTTTAAAAAATCATATATATAATAATTAATGAAATGATCCTAGAGAGGCTTGAACTCTCGACCTTCGGCTCATAAGACCAACGCTCTAACCGACTGAGCTACAGGATCAATATATTAATATATTTATTTAACTTAAAAATTTTGAAAACTATTGTTTTTAATTTTAAAATATGAATGTATACTCATAAAAAATAAAAGATTTATTTCTGAATAAAATAAATAAAGTTTTCTTAATTTATATATTCACAATGTTTGTAAAAAAAAACTATGATACATTTTTATATTATATAACAAATAAAACTTTTTTAAGTTAAGTTTTGAATTATATTATTATAAACAAAATTTTAGTTTTACTAATTTTATATATTTGTATTCTTAATTCAAATTTAATATAATTACATAAATTTTAAATTATATATATATATATATATATATATATATATTGGACAAAAAATGTCAATTGGGAATAATGAAAATAAATAAATTTATAAAACTTATGTTTTTATTTAATAAAAAAATTTAGGTGTGTTCAATCAAATCAAAGGGTATAATTATATTAAAATAATAATAATAATAATAATAATAATATGAAAAAAAAATATAAAATGTTTCAAATATATTAAATTATTTATTATTTTTAAAAATTATATATTTATATACTTAATAATTAAATCTCTTAAATTCAATATGTCTAAACATATAAATATTATTGTTATAAAATCGTCATGAAAACTGGTAAATAATGGATAAAGACGACAAAATTGATATTTATATTAAGAATATAAAATGTAACGTAATGGATTTGATTAATTCTAAAATTTTCACTATTTATATTATTATTATTATTATTTAAATTTATTTATGCAATTATTTTGTTTAGTTTATAATTTTGTATTATTAAGAATTTTATTTTAAATATTTACTATTTTATCATGACATATAATATTATTGTCTTATTTTTTATTAGTTTATGTATTTATTTATGTAGTTCTTTTGTTTAGTTTGTCAAATTTATTAAATTATGTTATATATATATATATATATATATATATATATATATATATATATATATATTAATAAGTCATTATTAATCTAAGTTTGACATTAATTGAATAGATCGCCCACACTTTAGTATAGGGTTGTCGGCCCTGCGCATCGGTTAGGTTACTTGGTTGCGACAATCTTAAAAGAATTTCATTTCTGGTTTATTTTCTTTTCGAAAGCAATCAAGAAAACTATACAACAGTACTTAGAAAAATTGTAATTGTTCTACTTTAAATTGTGAAATTTAATCAGAAAAGCCAAATTGAGAGCTTATTTTAAATTTTTACTATTGCTTTATTAGTTTCTTCCATCATTAGTTTAATCTTTAATATTATTTATGTTAATATTGTAACTACTGCATAAATACCTTGGAAAAAATGTATTAGAAAAACATAAGTACTGCATCAAATAAAGTGAATAATGCAATTTCACTTATGCTGATTGTTGTAGTTAATTTGCTAGAATGGAGATCTCCGTTGATAGAATGTGGATGTATCAAAGATTGGATGGTAACAAACATCTAACAGATGAATTAAGAGAAGGAGTATATCATTTCCTACAATATGTTATTGCTCAACCTATGTTTCAAGAACAAGGTGAAATGTTAAGATGTCCTTGTGTTAAATGTAAGTGTAAAGTTTTCAAGTCTGTTGATCAAGTTGCATGGGATCTTTATCAAGAGGGATTCATGCCTAATTATTATTGGTGGACAAACCATGGTGAAGAGTCACCAGAATTTCCCCCATAGGTTGTTGAGAGATCACATGGAACTTTTCAACAAAAGGAAGAATTAGGCTTTTTCCATCAAATGATTATGGATCATGTCAGACCCTCCCTTGGACACCATCTTCAAACCGATAGTGAAATTAGAGAAGAGGACATGACAGAAAATTCTGATCCTGATACTAAAAAATTCTTTGACATGCTTGCTGCTGCACAAGCACCGTTGTGGGAAGGATGTAATATCACTCTGAATTATCAGCATCTTTGGAAGCTCTAAGCTTAAAATCTGATTAGAATATGGTTAAATGATGTTTTAATAGAATGGTCCAATTTATGGGAGAGACTATGCCAGAAGATCATCGAATGACTGCGAATTTTGACCAAGCTAAGAAGTCGGTGATAAAATTGGGTTTGGGTTGTGTCAAAATTGATTGTTGTCCAGACGGATGCATGTTGTATTATAATGAAAATTCATCTAAAAATATAACTAATTGTGTTTATATGCGGAATGAATCGATACAAGATTGTCACTAGGAAGGGAGTTGAGAAAAAGATTTCTATTAAAAAAATATGGTACTTTCCAATTATTTCTAGACTTAAAAGATTATACTCTTCAATGGCCACTGTACCTCACATGAGATGACATAGCAAGAATGAAAAGGACCCCAATATTATTTGTCATCTATCGGATGGGGAAGCTTGGAACCACTTTGACACTGTTCACCCAAAGTTTAGTCAAGACCAAAAAAAATATCAGATTAGGGTTATGTGTAGATGAGTTTAATCCTTTTGGTCAGTATGACAAAAGTTATTCCTATTGGCCGATTATCCTAACTCCATACAATCTTCCACCTACCATGTGCATGAAGAGAGAATTTATGTTTTTGACAATTTTAATTCCAGGTCCTTCAAATCCAAAGCATAAGATTGATGTATTCTTGCAACCACTTATAGATGATTTGTGCACCTTATGGGATGAAGGTATATTGACTTATGATGTGTCATTGAGGCAAAATTTTATGATGAAAGTTGCTTTGATGTGGACAATTAATGACTTCCCAACTTATGACATGTTATCGGGTTGGACGACTGCTGGTAGGCTTGCTTGTCCTATATGTATGAAAAGAACAAAGACATTTTCTCTTAGTCATAGCCATAAGATCTCCTATTTTTATTGTCACTGTCAATTTCTTTCACAAGATCCTTCATTTAGGAGGAATAAAAAGACATTCAAGAAGAAGATTGTTAAGACTGGTCCCCCTCCTCCACGTTTATCTAGTCTTGATGTCTGGAATAGGGTGGCAAACTTACCAGTTTGCTATGAATTACAACAAGTAGACAATATTGCAGGATATGATATTACACATAATTAGAAGAAACAAAGTATTTTTTGGAGGTTTCCTTATTGGAAAACCCAACTTTTACGTCATAATATTGATGTTATGCATACAGAGAGAAATGTGTCATGAATGTGTTTGACATTGTCATGGATATCAAAGGCAAAACTAAGGATACAAATAAGGCTCGATTGGATGTAACTGAAATATGTAATCGAAAAGAGTTAGAGTTGAAAGACATTGGACGTGGAAAACTTATCAAACCAAAGACAGCATATGCTTTCACCAAATCCCAAAGACTCTCTATTTGTAAGTGGGTTAAAGAACTTAAGTTGTCAGATGGATATGCTTCTAATTTGGGTAGATGTGTCAACTTGAATCAAGGAAAGTTACATGGTATGAAAAGTCATGACTGTCATGTGTTCATGTGTTAAGGAGCTAATTGAGTATAAATTTCATTGAGAAACTCACCTTTATTAGACAACATTTGCATCTTTTTGTTGTAATCTTAACCTTAAAGAGTATAAAAATCATGAGAAGATTTTATCAAGTAACTATTCTCTCAAGTTGTTCTTTGATTCAGGATTTGAAGGAAGAGAAGGAGAAATTTTGGAAGAAAAAGATTCGTCCAGCGCATTTATAAGGCGCCCAGCGGATTCTAATCCGCCCAGCGCATTTGTAAGGCGCTCAGCGGATTCTCAATCCGCCCAACGCATCATCCCGGCGCCCAGCGAATTTTCCTCTTCTTAGACCTAAATTCTATTTAAGAAATGAAAGAACAGAGAAAAAAGGGAGCTTGCGCGGAGAGAAAGAAAAAATAGACGATTTAGACCTAAAGGAGCTTGTGGGAACTCATATCAACTTGAATCCAACAAGTTTTGTTGTAATTTATTCTCCTTCTTCTCTTGTTTTGTAATGAGTTCCTCCATGAGGAGCTAAAACTCTTTGGTTGGATTGCATGTAACTACTTTCAGACCATTTCTCCATATATATGATTTTTGTTTACTACGGTTGTGTTTGATTCTATTCTTAATGCTTTCTTCGGAGTGATTAACCGATTTAAGATCTTAGGGTTTTGATTGTGTTGGAAAATGTTTTCATTAACCTGGAAATGGATCAAATGCTTAATAGACAACCTCTCTAGGAATAGAAGTGTGTTTATTAATCACGTTAATCTCAAGATTTATTTGTAAGGCGAGTGTTGGGTTTGAACTGTTGAGGAATCACATTCATGGTTAACACCCTAGGACTTGGTTTTGAGGGATCGGGCCAAGTTATATACTGAGAGTGAAATTGTAAAACAGAAATCATATGATTGAGAAATAGGGCTGGAAGCAAGTGCATGTAATTCAATCTGCTTTATTTATAATCACTTTTTGTTATATACCAAAAATTGCGATTATTTTAGTAGTTTGCCTTAAACAATACTTTCAATCCATGATGACAATCATATCTTATCTGCAATATCACTAAGTTACAAATCCACTGTGGACGATAACTCTTTATTACATCGAAACTTGGTACACTTGCCGGGTAATTTGAATCCATGAGTAAAAATATTAACAAGTTTACGGCGCAGTTGCTTGGGATTTGGCGTACTAAGTGATTCTCGCTTTTGAGATATTGTGAATAGTTGTACATGTTATTACATTTTATACATTTATAGTTGTGTTTGTGGACTCACCCATCTGTGTAGCGCAGTTAAACTTGCATGCGAGGAAAGACTCCAATCGAAGAGCTCATTTTTGATCTAGAAATTGAAAAGACAGCAAGGAGAAACCGTGGTGACGCAAGAAGGCGCAGACAGTTGGAGGTGCTCCAAAGACGACAACAGAATTTTTTGTTACCTCCTTCCTCATCATCCTCTAACCAACCGGACGAAGCACAAATGGCTGAAGAAGGGGATGGTATTCATAATGATGATAGACAAGCTGCACCACCTAGAAGAACATTGGGGGACTACGCTCAACAGCAAGGTCCAAGGCATTTCTCGAGTATCGCAGCCCCGAATACCTCAAGAGCCATGGAAATGAAGCCTGCTTTTCTCAGTCTAGTGAGCTCACAACAATTCGCTGGACTTGATCATGAAGATCCATATGCTCATTTATCAAATTTCTATGAGTTGTGTGGCACTATGGGTATCCCCCAAGGTGATGAAGAAGCAGTTTATTTGAGGTTATTCCCATTCTCTCTAACAGGAAAAGCAAAAGTTTGGCTGCAATCTCACCCTAATCAAAGTTTAACAAGTTGGGGTGATGTGGAGGACAAGTTCGTTAATAGATTCTATCCATCTTCCAAGTATATCAAGGCTAAATCGGAAATAACCACTTTCCGTCAAGGGATAGACGAACCCTTTTGTGAAGCTTGGGAGAGATTTAAGTCCTTGCTAAGGAAGTGTCCAAACCATGGGTTTGAGGATATAGCGCAACTTAATTTCTTCGTCAATGGAATTAAACCTGAGATTAAGATGTTACTTGATGCAGCAGCTGGTGGTACTATGATGTCCGTCGGCCCAGATGAAGCAAATCAGATTATAGAATCTTTGGCTTCTTCGGACCAACAAGCTCAACATGGAAGACACCAATCTCACCGAAGAGGGATCATGGATTTGAGCACAAATGATGCACTTTTAGCTCAAAACAAATTGCTATCTCAACAAATAGAAGCTTTGACAAAACAAATGGCCAAGATTCCACAACAACTAAATGCTATCAACCCTCCAGTGATCTGACTAAGTCCACCACTCCGGTGTGATTTTTGCGGAGGAGAGCACCCGAATGGTCATTGTGGGGAAACTGCAATTGATGAAGAAGTTAGCTTCCTTGGTAACCAGCAGAGAGGGGGTAATTTTAATACCCATAATTATAACCCCCAAAATTATATACAAGGAAATCAAGGCTGGAGGAGTAATCCCAACAATCAAGCAATGGGATGGAGGAATGAAGCTGGACCATCTAATAGGCCGCCCCCAGTGCAGCAACAACAATCAGCCCCAGGATATCCTTCTTTGCATGATAAGACCAGCAAGTTGGAGGACACTTTGACTCAGTTCATGCAAGTATCTATTGCAAATCAGAAGAACACGGATGCTTCCATAAAGAATCTAGAAGTCCAAGTGGGACAACTAGCAAAACAGTTGGCTGGTATGTCGGAAGGTACATCTTTTTCTGCTAACACCAAGGTTAATCCGAAGGAGCATTGTCAAGCCATTATCACAAGAGGTGGCAAAGTGGTTGGTGCTGATGTTGAGAAAGAGAAAAACACCAGGTTGGTTGAAAGTGAAGTGTGCAAGAAAAATAAAGAAGTTGAAAAGGAAGTTGAGAAGGAGGAGGTGGAGACAAATAATGGGGAGGATCTTCCCAATGATAACAAACAAGAAGAAGAAAATCCAAAAGAAAAGGAGTCATTTGAGAAGGAGAGAAGTTTGATCAAGGGCAAAGGAGTTAATTCTAAAGCTCCAGTTCAAGATTTACCATACCCTCATGCTCCTTCTAAGAAAGTGAGGGAAAGACAATTTGCTCGGTTTGTGGATATCCTTAAAAAGCTCCAGATCAATATCCCATTTACTGAAGCCATGGAACAAATGCCTATGTATGCCAAGTTCATGAAGGAGTTGTTGACTAAAAAGAAGAGAATACTTGAAGAAAAGACGGTGGAGTTAGAGGCTGGTTGCAGTGCAATCATACAAAAATCTTTACCCCAGAAATCTAGAGATCCAGGTAGCTTCACTCTTCCGGTATCTATTGGCAATTTAGCAGTGGGTAAGGCACTCTTGGATCTTGGAGCTAGCATAAACCTGATGCCATTATCCATCCTGAAAAAGATTGGAGATGTGGAAGTTAGGCCCACCCGAATGACTCTACAGCTAGCGGATAGATCAATCAAGTTTCCGTACGGGATAGTGGAAGATATGATAGTGAAGGTGGACAAATTTCTATTTCCAGTTGATTTTGTGGTTATGGAAATGGAAGAGGATAAAGAAGTTCCACTGATTTTAGGAAGACCATTTATGAAGACAGCCCGAGTCATCATTGATGTGGACAATGGCAAGCTGAAAGTTCGAGTAGAGGATGAGGAAGTCAATTTCAATGTTTTCGAAGCAATGAAGTTCCCTAAAGACACCAAAGATTGTTTCAAGATAGAGGTGTTGGATGAAATCTACTCGGAGACATGTGTAAAAATTGGGCATTCTGAACCATTGGAGAAAGCTTTAACAAGTTCTATGGAAGAAATTGATGATCAAGAGGTGCAAAAGTGTTTGGAAGAGCTGGATAAAGGTAAGGAACTTGTCTATGGTGTAACAAATGAAAAGTTGGTGAGACAAGGTAGTTCTTCTTCCCCACAACTGGAGTTAAAACAGCTTCCACCACATTTAAAATATGTGTTTCTTGATGGAAATGGTGGCAAGCCAGTGATTATCAACAATTCTCTGCAAGAGGAGGAAGAAGCAAAGTTGGTGGAGGTGTTGAAAAACAATATAGGAGCCATTGGTTGGACTCTATCAGATCTCAAGGGAATTAGCCCCTCATATTGTTTGCACAGGATATTGATGGAGAAAGACTGTAAGCCAGTGGCCCAACCGCAGAGGCGTCTTAACCCAACTATGAAAGAGGTGGTTCGAAAAGAAGTTACAAAGCTATTGGAGGCAGGCATGATTTACCCAATCTCCGATAGTGCCTGGGTGAGTCCTGTTCAAGTTGTGCCCAAGAAGGGAGGTATGACTGTGATTTTCAATGACAAAAATGAGTTGATTCCCACTCGAACAGTGACTGGGTGGAGGATGTGTATCGACTACAGGAAGCTAAATCAGGCAACCCGAAAGGATCACTACCCATTACCTTTCATGGACCAGATGCTTGAGAGGCTGGCAGGGCAAGCTTACTATTGCTTTCTGGATGGATACTCTGGTTATAACCAAATAGCCGTGAATCCGGAAGACCAAGAAAAAACTGCGTTTACTTGCCCGTTTGGAGTGTTTGCTTACAGAAAGATGCCATTTGGGCTTTGTAATGCTCCAGCTACCTTCCAACGATGCATGTTTTCCATATTTTTCGATCTAGTTGAGAAATGCATAGAAATATTCATGGATGATTTCTCCGTGTTTGGTTCATCATTTGAGGTTTGTCTGAATAACCTTGATATTGTGCTGAAGCGATGTATTGACACCAACTTGGTATTAAACTGGGAGAAATGTCACTTTATGGTGACGGAAGGCATAGTTCTGGGTCACAAAATTTCAAACAGAGGAATAGAGGTAGATCCAGCCAAGGTGGACATCATTTCAAAATTGCCACCTCCAACCAATGTCAAAGGAATAAGGAGTTTTCTGGGACACGCAGGATTCTACCGGCGGTTCATCAAGGACTTTTCCAAGATTGCTAAACCTCTCAGCAATCTCCTTCTGAAGGATACAAAATTTAATTTTGACGATGATTGTCTTACAGCTTTTCCCATTCTTAAAGCTCAACTAAGTTCAGCCCCTATAATCACTGCTCCCGATTGGAATCTTAATTTTGAACTCATGTGTGACGCAAGTGATTATGCTGTGGGGGCTGTCCTTGGTCAGAGAAAAAACAAAATCTTTCATGCAATACACTATGCAAGTAAAGTCTTAAATGAAAATCAAATAAATTATGCTACCACTGAGAAAGAATTACTTGCTATAGTGTATGCTCTAGAAAAGTTTAGGTCCTATTTGATTGGATCTAAGATTGTAATATACACTGACCATGCAGCCATAAAATACCTATTAACCAAACCCGATTCTAAGCCTAGACTGATTAGGTGGATACTGTTGTTGCAGGAATTTGATCTGGAAATCCGGGATAAAAAGGGCAGTGAGAACAATGTTGCAGATCACCTATCACGGTTAGTAAATGAAAAGGTGACCATCATGGAGAGGGAGATCCTTGAGGAGTTTCCCGATGAAAAGCTCTTTTCCATTCAAGAAAGACCTTGGTTTGCAGACATGACAAACTTCAAGGCTGCTGGAGTAGTTCCAGAAGATTTAGATTGGAATCAGAGAAAGAAATTCTTCAAAGATGCATCTCATTTTGTTTGGGATGATCCATATCTGTTCAAGATTGGTGCAGATGGTCTACTGAGAAGATGTGTCTCAGGGGTGGAAACTAAGGACATCTTGTGGCATTGTCATAATTCCCCTTATGGCGGACACTACAATGGGGAAAGAACAGCAGCCAAGGTCCTTCAATCAGGCTTTTATTGGTCCACTCTCTTCAAAGAAGCTTATGAGTATTGCAAGAACTGCGACAAGTGCCAAAGAACTGGGAACATCACAAAAAGACATGAATTACCTCTGCAAAATATTTTGGAAGTCGAAGTGTTTGACTGTTGGGGGATTGATTTTGTTGGTCCATTGCCCTCCTCATACTCCAGTGAATACATTTTAGTGGCGGTGGATTATGTGTCAAAATGGGTTGAAGCAAGTGCCACACAAAAAGCAGATGCCAAGACCGTGATAAGGTTCTTAAAGAAAAATGTGTTTTGTAGGTTTGGAACTCCGAGAGTACTCATCAGTGATGGTGGTTCTCATTTTTGCAACACACAACTGAAGAAGGTTCTTGAGCATTATGGTGTGAGGCACAAGGTAGCCACACCATATCATCCCCAAACCAATGGCCAGGCGGAGGTGTCTAATAGAGAATTAAAGAAAATTTTGGAGAAGACCGTGGCAAGCTCGAGAAAGGACTGGGCCATGAAGCTGGATGATACTTTATGGGCTTATAGGACAGCTTTCAAGACATCTGTGGGACTGACTCCATTTCAGCTTGTTTATGGCAAAGCTTGCCACCTGCCTGTAGAATTAGAGCATAGGGCATTTTGGGCCCTTAAGTCTTTAAATTATGACCTGAAGATGGCGGGTGAAAGGAGAAAACTCCAGCTGCATGAGTTAGAAGAGTTAAGGTTGCAGGCCTATGAGAACAACAAGATCTACAAGAGCAAAGTAAAAGCCTATCATGACAGAAAGATCTTGAAAAGAAAATTCCAACCAGGTCAATCAGTTCTCCTATTTAATTCAAGATTGAGGTTGTTTCCAGGTAAACTTAAATCCAAATGGTCAGGTCCATTTTTGGTTAAGACTGTCAAATCATATGGGGCAATAGAACTTGAAGATCCTGGTACTGGGAGAACCTGGATAGTCAATGGTCAGAGGCTAAAACCTTACTTGGGAGGTAAAGTTGAGAGGCTAACCACTATTACACATCTAAAGTGACCGGAATCTTGTCAAGCTAACGACAATAACTTAGCAAGTTTTGTTATTTTATCCTTGTTGTTTATTTTCATCAATGCAATCTAACTGTTTTAATGTGAATACATGTAATATGTGTGATAGTTGTTGTAGTGTAGAGTGTTTAACAAAGGAAGCAAGCATGACAAAGAATGACAAATGAAAAGTTGAGTTGGCCGAGAGAACACTTAAATATCAAAAGAAAAGTTAAGCCTCCAGAAAATTTGCCCAACCTCTTTTAGATGCGCCCAGCAGATCACCTCAGGTAAGTTTTTAAGAAATTTTTTTTTCTGCACTAAGCCGCTCAGCGCCAAAGGAATGCGCTCAGCGGATTGAGTTCAAAACATGGGGAGGTTGCGGTGCAAAATCCGACCAGCGCCTATCCAATGCGCCCAGCGGATTAGCTCCAAAACAAGGGGTGCATGCGGCGCAAAATCCGCCCAGCGCCTTTCACAAGCGCCTAGCGGATTTTGGCCACAAATGGCTAGGTTGATGCGCTGCCAAATCCGCCCAGCGCATTTATAATGCGCCCAGCGGATTTTGGCTAAAAAAAAAAAATTTTTGAGTTTTTAAAAGGGATCCATTAATTTTTTCTCTCATTTTCACTCTCTTTCTCACGCTCATCACTCAAACCCCAACTTCACCCTTCTCTTAACTTCATCTTCATCTTAAACTCCAATCTCAATTTCTCCTTCCATCCTCTCTTTCCCCTTCACATTCCCCTTCCCCTTCTCTTCTTCATTGCATTGTGTGAGCCTCTTGCCTTTTGTTGTTACTCTCCACAAGGTACATCCTCTTCTCTCCATCTTCTCACGCTTATCTATTTGTTTTTTTGGATGACTTTTGTTCTTTCTTTTGATTGTGAGCTGTTTTCTGGGAGTAAAGGTGAGGGGTTGATGAGGTTATATGAATTATTGGAGGAAAATGAAGCATTGTCCACCAAGTGTTTGACTAATTGTTTCCATGTTGAACTCTCTTTCTCTCTTGTTATTTTACTGTTGTTTTGGTGAAATTTCTATGTAGGAATGATTGAATGGTGATGGTTTTTGCATGAGTTGATATAAATGTGGGTAGGCACACCATGTGTTTGACTAAATGCCCATTTGAATCTTGTGCATATTTGGTCATCTGTATGTGTAGTGTTTGATGATTTTGTGGAATAGAAAGTAGTTTACGTGTGTATGGTCACATTGCTTACCCAATTTGTGATTATTTGGTTTAATGACTAGCTTACTTGTGTTAACATGCATCAAGTGTTTAATTGATTGAATGGGTAGCAAGTGGGTCTTTGTCTATTTTATTTGTTTACCAAGTGTTTGTAAAAATGCCAACATCAGTTTTGATAGTGCAAATAGGGCTCCACTCTCTTCTAATATGTTTAGGGGTCATAATGATGGGTTGTATGTGTGTTAATATCCTTTCGACTAACCCATGTCTCTCTGTTTTGCATCTAACCCCTTTTGCAGTTAATTTATTTCTTACCTCTTTGTAGCGTCATGTCAAAGAAATCCACTCACCAAATCCCCGCATCTAAGAAGCGGAAAGGACAATCTTCTTCCCAAGAAACAATTCCTGCTGATACTATGCCACTGTCATCGTTCATTTGGCAGCGTGGAAAATTTTTAACTAAAGAAAAACAACAGCGCTTTTTAGACATTGAAGGCAGAAAAATATTAGAGGAAAGGAGTGTAAAGCTTAAACCTGGAGAGTGGGATGAGTTTCAAGAAGAGATAAATAGGAGGAATTGGGGAAGATTGGCTCAGCCTGAAGAAACATTTAATGAGACACTCGTGAAAGAATTCTATGCCAATGCTTTTCCTCTCCACAGGACAGAAAAGACCATAATTTCTTGGGTTAGGGGCACTCACATCTCCTATGATAGGGATGCCATTGATGAGTTTCTGGGAACCAACTACAACATTGGGGATGACGGCAGGGATACATTCACCAGGTTGCGAAGAAATATGTATTTCCAGCCCAATGTGCTTACATCTGTTCTTTGTCTACCTGGGAGATCATATGAGGTGGGGCGTACTGGAAAGCCAGTTAATTTTTTGAGGAAAGACTTGAAGACGCTGGTCCGGATTTGGCAGAGTTTCATTTATTGCAACATCATGCCTTTGACTCACATTTCTGATCTAAACATCCCCCGGGCTGAAGTTATTTGTTGCATTCTGGAGAGGTATGGATTGGACATAGCACATATCATCTCTGAAGAAATTCACTCTTGTGTGCTCTCAGCACCATCACCCTCAGGAGTCAGCAAACCCCTTGCATTTCCAGGGTTAATTATGGGGTTGCTAAAGACCCATAAAGTATCCATTCCACCTCATCCCTCTAGACCACTGCGACCCCCAATCAATGCTGCATACATTACAGCTCATTGCCATAACCCGGATGAAGGAGTACATGGCCCTCAACCTTTAAGACAACCTCGTCGTGGTCCTGTTCCACCTTCTGATCTAGCAGACCTTTCACTGCAAGTTTCCCACCTTTCTATAGTTGTTCAACACATGGGGCAAATGCAAACTTCCAATCACTTGGCCCTACAGTCCCTCAACAACAGTCTTTATCAACAGCACCAGTGGCAGTTCCATGCAGGTCCGGAGTTTGCTTGGCCAACACCAACCACCTTTGATTCATATATTCAGTGGCCTGGGGACATGCCTATCTTTCCAGGAGGGGGGCAGGGCCAACAACCAGCAGAAGATGAAGAAGTGGAAGCAGAACAGGAGGAAGAGGAGCCCTGATCAGGAGTAACATTGGCATTTCTTTTTTGTTTTTGTTTTAATATTTACATATGTTATGCAGTAGTAGCATTTAGTTCATTTTGGTAACTAGCAGTCAGTCTCTCATTTTGGTAGTTGGACTGGGCTAACTTGTAGTAGTTTAGAACTTTATTTAAATTAGTTTTCAGTCTTAGGAGTAAATACTCTTTTTGGCCAAAATTAGTCACTTTTTGGTAAATTACACTTTTTGGTAGTCAGTAGGAATCACTTTTTGGTACATTTTCTTAGAAAGAAAATATAATAGAAAGAAAATCATACTTTTTGTTAGAAGAAAACTGTCGGTTAAAATAAGAAATAAGATGGATGATTTTGTTGATTTTAAATCAAGTGGTTGAACTCCATTAATCAAGACCTGTGACTTAAAGCATCTTCAAGCAAGTTTGGAACAAGTTGGATATTGTCTGATTTCTAAGAATACAAACCAGTTGTGTGAGTAGTGAGTGAACAAGTGAGTTAAACAGAATAGATTCTTCTGAGATTCAACATTGTGCATACTTGTTGATTTTGTTTGAGTCTTTTATGAGTTCTCTTGATTGGTAATGCATGGAAAGGATCAAGGCAAAAATTTTCTTTGTCAGATTTAAAAGCTTAACCAGTGCCAAACAGCCGTCCCATAAAAGTAAATATAACCTTTGCTGAAAACCATATTCTAGCCTTATTTACCCTGTTATAATCCCTCAACCTAAATGATAATTTCCTCACCCCTATCCAAACTCTAGGGAGCAAAATGGAATTAAATGTGAGACAAGTTGGGGGGAGTCTTGAAAGAAAAGTTGTCAAGTGGTAGTTCTCTGGGAACTAATGGAAGGAGAACTTAGTTCTCTAAGCTACAAAAAAAAAAAAAAAAAAAAAAGAGGACTTTAAAGAAAGAAGACAAACCAATAAACTAAATAGGGTTGTACTTCAAAAACTGACAGTTATATGAGACAGTTGAGGTAGAAAAAGGGATTAAAGAAGGATAATTGGGGTTGAAAATATAGAGTAGACAAATCATCAAAACATTAATTCTGAGTTGCTCTTTAGAAGTTTGACTTTTGTTTATCCAGAAAAACCATGAATTCTTGTAGCCAGGCCTCATTACAACCCTTCTAAGACCTTAGTGATCCATGCTTAACCTATTCTTGTGACTCATGAAAAATGTATACCAAAATTGATTCAGTGTGTGCAGTGTTTGAATAGAGAGTTGCAAACACAATTTACATAGAATTTGAGCGTCATACAGTACAATGAGAAGTTTGGTTCTAGATTGAAAGACAGTGGATAAGGAGTGAAGTTCTTGCTTGAAAATGACTATTGCCACTTGACTTTTGGTTGGTATGTGGTCACCATTTGATTATTGAGTCACTAATCTCAATCTTGATCTCTTTGTTTTAACCTCAGTGTTCTAATTACTTGATCTCTTGTTGGTCTATTTTGAAATCTTACACCTTTTGTTTGAGGACAAACAAGGTTTTAAGTTTGGGGGAGTTGTTAAGGAGTTAATTGAGTATAAATTTCATTGAGAAACTCACCTTTATTAGACAACATTTGCATCTTTTTGTTGTAATCTTAACCTTAAAGAGTATAAAAATCATGAGAAGATTTTATCAAGTAACTATTCTCTCAAGTTGTTCTTTGATTCAAGATTTGAAGGAAGAGAAGGAGAAATTTTGGAAGAAAAAGATTCGCCCAGCGCATTTATAAGGCGCCCAGCGGATTCTAATCCGCCAAATGCGCTCAGCGGATTTCCCTGACCAAAGTGGGTGCACGCGGGGCTCAATCCGCCCAGCGCATCATCCCGGCGCCCAGCGAATTTTCCTCTTCTTAGACCTAAATTCTATTTAAGAAATGAAAGAACAGAGAAAAAAGGGAGCTTGCGCGGAGAGAAAGAAAAAATAGACGATTTAGACCTAAAGGAGCTTGTGGGAACGCATATCAACTTGAATCCAACAAGTTTTGTTGTAATTTCTTCTCCTTCTTCTCTTGTTTTGTAATGAGTTCCTCCATGAGGAGCTAAAACTCTTTGGTTGGATTGCATGTAACTACTTTCAGACCATTTCTCCATATATATGATTTTTGTTTACTACAGTTGTGTTTGATTCTATTCTTAATGCTTTCTTCGGAGTGATTAACCGATTTAAGATCTTAGGGTTTTGATTGTGTTGGAAAATGTTTTCATTAACCGGAAATGGATCAAATGCTTAATAAACAACCTCTCTAGGAATAGAAGTGTGTTTATTAATCACGTTAATCTCAAGATTTATTTGTAAGGCAGAGTGTTGGGTTTGAACTGTTGAGGAATCACATTCATGGTTAACACCCTAGGACTTGGTTTTGAGGGATCGGGCCAAGTTATATACTGAGAGTGAAATTGTAAAACAGAAATCATATGATTGAGAAATAGGGCTGGAAGCAAGTGCATGTAATTCAATCTGCTTTATTTATAATCACTTTTTGTTATATACCAAAAATTGCGATTATTTTAGTAGTTTGCCTTAAACAATACTTTCAATCCATGATGACAATCATATCTTATCTGCAATATCACTAAGTTACAAATCCCTGTGGACGATAACTCTTTATTACATCGAAACTTGGTACACTTGCCGGGTAATTTGAATCCATGCAACGATTGCTTCCAATTGCATTTGATTCATTGCCAAAATTGATTTGGAAAATACTCGTTGAACCTAGTCTTTTCTTTAGAGAATTGACTTCCACAATACTAAATGTTGAACACTTACGAGTTATGGAAGAAAATATATTTGTCTTATTGTGTAAATTGGAACAAATATTCCCACCAAACTTCTTTGATTCAATGGAACATCTTCCAATTCATCTATCTTATGAGGCAAAGGTTGGTGGTCCAATTCAATATCGTTAGATGTATCTTTTTGAGAGGTATGTTTACACTAACTACTCACCCTTCATTTCTAAAGTATTTTATATGTTCTTGAAAGGCTCCATTTTTGTATTCTTTTTTAAATTCTTACACTCCCTAAAAAAGAAAGTGAAGAATAAAGTTAGGGTGGAGGGATCTATTTGTGAAGCTTACTTGGTGGAAGAAACATCTACATTTGCCTCATTTTTTTATCCTGATCATGTTGAAACAAGAAGGACTAGGATTCCTAGAAATGTTAATGTAGGTGAAGGTTCTTCATCCCCTCCTCCTATTTCAATTTTCAACTACCCAGGAAGACCAATTGGAAAATCCCAAACATATTTTCTGCACCAAAGAGACTATGATGTTGTCCAATTATATGTTCTTCAAAATTGTGAAGAGGTTCAACCATACTTTGAGTAAGATGTATTCACTCCTCTCACATCAAAATTACTCATGTTACTTTGTGTGGTTTAAGTAATTTGTTACTTGTTTGCATCATTTATATTGAATATTTAAGAGAGCTCAATCCTACTATTTCTGGTGCCCAAATTGACCAAAACATTTCATCCCATTTTCCTAAATGGTTTAAAAATATATGTAAGTTTTTGGCTTATATGTCTTACAAATATTTATTCTGACTTACATAGTCTAATGTGTAAAGGACTTTGTTGTCTTTAGGTTCTAAATCTAGAAAATAATATTGAAGATCCATTATTGGTTAATTTGGCATGGGATCCTTAGAGAAAAGTTGAATCATGGCATATGTATGTTATCAATGGATACAAATTCCACACTATTATTTGGAGTGAAGGCATGGATTCCTGTAACTATGGTGTTTATGTAAGAGGAACCAATGATCAATTAGAGTCAGATTTTTATGGATTATGGTCTAATATTATTCAATTAGAGTATACTGTGGAATCGTGGAAGTAAAACAATCACGAAGATATAATAAAGCATATGATCCTTTCATATTTGCAAAACAAGTTTATTACACAAGTTATCCAGAGGGACACCAAGTTGGTTGGGTGTAATAAAGATAAAATCTCGTAGTAGAATCATTGATAATATGATAAGTTAAGTTGAGCATGAGATTCCATACCAAGATGATAAGCTTGTAGGACTTCAAGTAATGCTTCATGTTGATCCTAACTTCATTGATGATTCCCTTGCTGATGTTAATGGTGGGGGAGAAAAAATAGATATATAATTACTAAATAAAAGAAATATAGATGAAGATGAGGAGGAATATATTTCAAGTGAGGATGAGAATGAGAGTGATTTTGATGATATGAGATACTTTGGTGATTCATGCATTAAAATTATTTTTACAATTGTTAAATTTGATTGTGCACCTTTATTTGATGTTGCATATATATATATATATATATATATATATATATATTGATATGATTATGATTTAATTATTTGTAGTGAATGAGTGGTAAGCTAACTGACACGTTTAGGTATAGAAAACAGAATCGGGTAATTCATTGTCTCAATTGTTTAATTTTACGCATGTTACATATGTAATAAGATCCACTTGTAGATGCCACAAAGGGGTAGAAGTGGTGGTCGTAGACCACCTCATCGTGGTGGTCGAGGTGTACTTGTTGATGATAAAGGTTCACCCAGCACCAACTCTCCTAGTTCTGTTCGACCAAGATCCATGGAGTCTACTAATCCTATGTTTGTAGAATGCACACCTCCCTCAACTCAGTAGGAATATCTTGTAGCTATAGTAGGAGAAACAATTCCTACTACCTTCTCAACTGAGGCGACATTTGGTCAACCTACACAGGTACCTGGGTTAGTCATAACTGAGGTTGAGTCTGGCAATATAGTTGATCAAAGGCCATGGTTAAAAGCAAACAAAGGAGAGTAAGTATGTTTTAATTTAATTATTATTCTTTAATATGCAATTTCTTAATAATATCAATCCCACAATATGTTTGAACACAGGTTTATACCAGCAAATGGTCCTCCTGCTATAATCTCTAGAATCATCAAACAAAAATTTGATGAACCAAGTCCCACTTGGAGAAAGATTTCACTTGAGTTTCGATATAAATGGTTTGGAGAGTTCAAGGTAATTTGAATTATAGTTATATTAAACAATGTCATTTCATTCTTATAAATTAGATGTTTGCTGTGTATATATGGGATGTGGAATAAGAGCAAGTCATAAGATCTATTTTTGATAAGAAAGGTTCTCGAATTTTAAAAAACTCAATGAATAAAGTTAGGAATGGTAAGGATAAGGGGACCCGGATACCGCCACTGTTCGAGCATCATTGGACCTACATTGGAGTTCTACAGATTTTCAAAACAAGAGCGCCATTGCCAAGGCAAATCGGGTTGTTGATAAGGGTGCCTCAGCTTACTGAGGGGGTTCCATATCTACTGCAGCTCACTTTGAAAAGATGGTAATTTTATTATATTTTTATATTATAAGTAATTTAATACAATATATTAGGCTTTAGTAGTGAATTTTGTCTCATTTTTAATGTGTAGACTACGGAGTTTCAACGGGAACCAACCGTTTGGGAGGTTGTTGAGAGGACAAAGAAATTAAAGACTGGACAATGGGTCAATGAAAAGATCCTGCCGTATGTTTAACATCTAAGTTATAGTTTATTATTCGGTATATGTTTTCTTCATAATAATTATATTTCACTTCATTTTTAGGAGCAATATATGTAGTGCAGAGAAGAAGTCCATTAACATAACTTGCGTGAATGCTCATCTTCACAAGAGTCTCCTATTATCTCCATTGATGATAATGAAATATACTTTTCAGTTGTTAGAGGTGAAAATAAAAAAGGAAACGTGTATGGACTTGGTACATTGAGCAAAAAGTTCAATACTACATTAGGTTCTCAATCTTCTATTAGTCAAACTTCAATGCTTCATCAAATTGAACAAATGTGTGAGACTATTAAAAAGTTAAATGTTGAATTGGTGATAAAACATGATAAGGAGAAGATACTTCAAGAAGAGATACAGGAGTTGAGGAACAATCAACGCCAACAAGATGAGCAGATGAAGCATATGCAACTTATTTTACAACATATTCAGATGAATAGTCCTCCTATGCCTGACCCTAGTCATCCTACTACAAGTCAATATGATACTGATAATATACCAAAGGATTAATTTCCAGTTTTATCATATTAAGACTTTAAATATTGAGTGGTTGTTTAGTAACATTTTATTTCTGTTATGACTTTGAATCTTGAGTGCTTGCATGACTTTGAAATGTTCCTCTTATGATTTGAATAATTTGACTTTAGTTCTTAAGTTTTTATTTGTGTTCTGTTTGATGACATTCATTCATAAATTGAAATTTTTTAAGGTTGATTAGAATATTGTATTGGATGATTAAAATTTAGGATGATTAATATTCAGGGATGATGACATTTATTATTTATGATAATTAAAATTTTGAATCAATTAAGCGGTACAAATTCTGGAAAATTGGATATACAAAATTTAAAAAAAATTCCAATTTTGGTTAGATTAGCGACCGAATTTTTGGTCACTACAAATATATTATAATATACAATTAAAATTTAGCAATCGAAATTATTTCGGAGCTATTTTTGCGATCAATTTAAATTATTATTTAAATAATTTAATTAATATAGTAGCGATCGATTATATCAGTCACTATTTTTTTAAACTTTGTTACTAATTTAGTAACCGATTTAATATATTAATTTTGGTCGCTATTTTTATGACTTATTTAGCGATCAATTTAAATTATTATTTAAATAATTCAAGTAATATATTGACATTCGATTTTTTGTAATTAGCTACTGAATTTATCGGTCGCTAAAACTGTTTTTTATTGTGTATACACTTCTTTCTTGATTATTTTTAACCTTTACTTTTAATATATACACTCTTGATATGTGGGTTATTGTTATGAATGATATAACATGTGTTAAGACACTTTCTCTCTTAATTTAAGTCCTTTTTAATTTTGAAATATAATTATTTTAGATTTTTTTTATTGTATGTATGTGGTGTCCTACTTGGATGAAGGTTGCAATGTATTTTTTATTGCATTTGACTTCAAAGGACTTATTTTGTGGGTATTGATTGAAATTAAAAATAAGGTTTCTTCTTCCTTGTTTCAATAAGTTTTTTTTTTCATTTATATATATATATATATATATATATATATATATATATATAATATTAAAAATGTCTTTTTAGGTCTATTTTTATACTTTATGTTTTGAATAGGATAATAGGTTGTGCATTTAAAAATTTCATAAAAAAATTACATTTAATTTATATTTATGATGTTGAAAATTATTTTTAATCCGAAATACATTTAAAAAAAATTAAATGAGTTTCAAATAAGTTATTTTAAAACTTATTTTTAAATTGTGTTTTCTTAAAATTATTTTAAATTTAACAATTAATAACTGTTTTTTGAATTATATTTTCTAAAAATATATTATAAACTTAATAATCCAAAACTCATTTATGAATTTTGTTTCATAACAATGTATTCCAATTCGTTGAATGCGGACTATATTTTTATAAAATACAAGTTTTTTAGAATAATTTTTCCAAGATTTTTTAAAATTTACTTTTCTAAAAGGTTTTTACAAATGTTTTTGGAATCGGGTTTTCGAAATATATTTCTGAAAACTGATTATAGTTTCAAGAAAACTTTTTGAAAGTTAGTTCGAATTGAGCTTTATAAAACATATTTCTACGAGGGATAATATTATCATTTTATATTAATATGGGTTACTGGGAAAAATTATGGGAGTGAATGAAAAAATAACCAAAATGAAGAAAAAATTGGGCTATGTGTGATAGGGGGTGTTTTGTGCAGAAAACAATATTGGGTATTAGTTTTTCTTTTTTCTCGATTTTTTTTTTACACTTAATGTATGCTTAGTGTGGGCTTTCGGAAGAAAATGAATGGGAGGTGTAAAAGATTAATTAAAGTGAAAAAAGCCCACTCTTCATATATGACACGCCAATCGTTAAAGGCTTTTTTTTTTCATATCCTCTGATTTTATTTTTTGTAATGTTACTTGGAGAATCACTAAACTAATTACTGAAACACTTTAGTTAAAGTCTTCAATTACCATTCGAGAAAGTTGCTACATATTCTGGAAACTTTTGTTACGCCATCTTTGAAGTAAAAGTTATTTAAAAAAAAAATTATTATAAGTTTTATATATAAATTATTTAAAAAATGACCAAAGTTAATTATATACGATTTTCTTTTTATTTTAAATAATCTTTTCTATTTCTAAACAACTCAAATATAATATTTATAATAAAATATTTTTCTTATTTTTAACCAACCTTTACCAGCAAAACAAGTTAGTGTGCGGAGCAACGTGTTCATATTATGTTTCCTAAATGCATAATTTATGGGTCTAATGATTCGTGCCCATTTAAATAGGACATTGTTTCAAATATTAATAAATTACCATTTTTTTTAACACGATAAAAAAGAGTAGTTAGCAAATTTATGAATTACTATACTTTTTGCATTATATTCTATTTGGTCTCGTGTTTTTATTAACTTTGAGAGAGAGAAAAAAGAAATACACTTAATAACCCAGGAGACAACAACAAAAGTTAAATAGGCATATCAGAAATTGTGCATAAAATAACACAGAAACATTATTTATGTGAATAGAAGGAGAAACTTACAATTACAAATGGAGAATGAGAAACATAAATTTCTGGAATTGAAATTTGTAAATTTTCTTTAAAGCGCATAATTTCCAAATAGCTTAACTCTCATTCTCCATTATAAAATAAAGGATTCAAATTGAGAAGAGCAAAAATTTTAATATAGTTAATAAATTATGGTATTTATCAAACATATCATATCATTAAAAAAATCATAGTACGAACATCACATTTGACACTGTAGTCAATTAAAATTTCTTAGAATATTATTAATAATCCACATGGTCCCTGATGTCTCACGTCAGGAAAGATGGTTACTTTTAACAAAAACTCACGTCTCGAATAAAAATTTCCTTATAACGGAAACTGAATTTACTTCTTACAAAATCAAACAAAAGGTGTACACCAAAGTTTATTATCTTCACGTCAAGGCAGCAACACATTAATTAGTCTGAAATTCCATTATCTTTCTTTATTTTTTAACAATATTTATATTTAACAATCTTTAACATTAAAAACCACATACATTACATTTTAGGTAGCTTTTGGCACATTTGAGAGTCGAGAGAAAAGCTATTTAATTTGAAGTTTACGACATTTCAGTAATTTTGGTAGAAAACTGTGAAAAATGAAAGAAGATAGACATTTTGGGGACTCTCAGAGCATATTATAAAAGATATTGGAGGTGTAAAAAGTAAAAGAAAAGAGAAAACTTTTATCATTCTGATGGCGTCACTCACATCTTTCTACCAACTCACGTGCATGCAACCATAAAAAATAATTATATATGTAACTCTAATAATACGTACATCTCATGTTAATTATATTTTCTACATTTGTAATTGGCTTTGTGTTTCTCGTACAAAAAAAAAAGTTAAAACAGTTATACAACTCAGACGAAGACAAATTCGGAAACAGTTAAAACAACCACATACGGGAATTTCTTGCTTTACGTGATATTGTAAGATTAGATTTTCTTTTTTTTTTTTTGTAAATTTTAGAAGTACGCGTACATGTACGTTAATAAAGCACAAAGCGTGGTCTGTGTTCCTGATATGGATGCAGGTTTAATTTTTGAGGCCATAATCTGTATAAATGTAGTGTGTAGGAAATGAGAATGAGATAAATAGATATATGTTGTGTTGTGTAGTGTATAGAATAAGAAGATAAAATAAAAAGAAAAAGTAAAGAGTAGAAGTATACGTTAGATATATGGGTTTGGTGATATGGTCATGCATGGAAGCATTTCCCAATAAGAGAATCGAATCAGTACTCTCCCTCCCCTTTCTTTTTGCTTTCACAGCTTGCTACAGCCTTCTTTACCATTCCCCAAGAAAAATGGTGGGTGATTTCTATTAGTTTTAAGATTTCCTTCTTTTTATTTTTTTTTGGGGGTTTTCGTGCTATATGTTTTTCCCTCTTTGCTGTTATTCCCTATAGCTAATTCCCTTTCTTTCTCACGGAGAGGGAGAGAGAGAGAGAGAGAGAGAGAGAGAGAGAGAGGGAAAAGAGTGAGAGAATATGCGATAATGAGGAAGGAAAAGAACATGACAGCGAAAAAGCCATATCAGTGTAACGAAGGGGAAAAAGAAAAAGAAAAGATCGGTCAAAATTTGAACCTCGAAGACTTCTCTTCCATCATCATCAACTTCGACTATCTTTATCGAAACTCTACCAAGTTTTGCTCCTTTCTTTGATTTTTGAACTATTCCTTCAATTCCAATCAACGTTTAGTCATCAATGAGAATCGTTTCTCTTTCACTAAGTGGCATCGTAGTGCAATAATTTGAACCAAGGACGTTCCTTGAAGTAATGGCCATGCAACTTTTACTTTAACATCGCCTACGTCTTGGAGCTATACATAATTTTACCCACTAGATCTTCACCATCTGACATGCACGAGTGATCTTCAATTTTTTCATTATAATACACAGTAACACACATTTATATGTTTCGTGGTCCAAAATCTCGTCGCCACTATCATTACTAAAATATATATATATATATATATATATATATATATATATATATATATATATATATGCCTTCTTTATATTCTGTCGCTGGGTTAGGACAAAGTTCTGTATGTGTTACCAACAATTCTCCAAACATGAACTACTATTTGCATTTGGGACCACTTTAACTAAAGATTAGGATTCATAGCTTTTATAATAACTTCCTTCTGTTGAATGATTTGGTAGAGTATGTTTGGAAATGGAAACACACGCCTATAAAATTCATTTAATTAGGGGGGATTGGAAATTATGCAGGACATTTTAGATTCCATGATGTTGATCATTCATTAGGTTAGTAAGATGGAGGGGAAATATAAAATATTAAAAGAAAGAAGATTACATAACAAGGTTATGTGATATTATAATCCTTTTGACTTACGCCCAAAAGAAATTAAGTCCCAAGTACAAAAGAGGAATATTCAAAATTGAAAAGCAGCACCAATTTTTACCATGCATGTATAGTTTGTGACGACCCTTATAACTCCGGGGCAGGTTCTGAAAGTATAATATTGAAAGTAAGACATGACACCTCCTTGGCAATTATTTATGAATATGGGAATGAGCTGGGCCACTACGCACTGGGGTCAACAATCTCTGATCTTAAGGTTTTCCTTGAAGTGTGAGGAATATATTCATTTTGTCTGGTGATAAACAATGGATTTCCCTTCTTCTTATCCAATCCTCTCATTGATCAATGACATCAAAAAGAGGAAAATTAAAAAAGATGCACTCGGAGACCATGCGGCCGGTGATCGTAAGGTAATAATAAGGACCATTTTATCGTGATTCTTTTCTTTCCCCGCCACTTCACTATAAATGAGGGTCCAGTTAACACATCTCCACAGTCAAAAAGGTCTTTTGCTATCATTTATGGACTACAAGATTTAAAAGACAGGGCATGGGCAATGGGCATTGTGGTGTTTAGAGGTTACAATGCATGCTAATTTGCTTTATGTGGGGACAAAAAAGAGCAGCTTGACAAAGTTGAACAACTTACTTCTAATTTCCATAAATCATTTTTTTATTTTTTACGTGCATGATGCCAACTCGCTGTTTCTAACATTCCCTTTTCTTAGCATATCTGTATCTAAATAAAATACACGCACTAGTCAGTGATATGATATGTGTACTTGGCATGGCATCTCCAAAAACCCTAAAAAAAAAAAATAGTATTGCCGATTTCATACTCACATAATTTTTAATTTATTACATAGTTAATATATATGGTGTGTATGGAGTGGCACTTGAAAAATTCCTTTTACCCTTTTTCCAAATTTAGTTTATGATGATCTCACATTGGGCTGAAGGAAACAAAAAAGAACCACCCGTTGCTCTGCCTGCACACTGGCTAGCTAGTTACTTCGATCTGCCCGATTTTCGAGGCCTTAATTGGCAGTATATAAACCACCTCAGCCATCTACACTCGTCTGCACCACAACCACACAATTCAATAACATCTCCCTCTTTAACTTCCACTCACTACCTTCAATCTTTTTTCACTCTCGTTACTCCGGAGGTAGTATCATTCCTTCCCTAGTTCTACATAGTCTTCTTCCTTCATCATTTTTAATATTTATTCTTCTTTTCTCATGCATACATACGTTTCCTTGTTCACTTTCTCGTTCTTCTACGTTAACATTCTTTGTTTATTCCTACGATTTTCTTTATCATATATTTTACCATAGAATAAGTAGGAATAAAATTGCTTTTAATACTTATCCTACTATATTGAGAATAATAACTGTATATATGCATGGTGGAATTTGGAAACAATGAAGGGAAAATGAGCAGACCAGGAGATTGGAACTGCAGGACATGCAACCACCTCAACTTCCAGAGAAGAGAATCGTGCCAGCGATGCGGTGAGCCAAGGAGCGGCGGCGACTACGGCGGCTTCGCTGGCAGAGGCTCTTCCTCCTTTAGCTTCACCACCGGCCCTGATGTTCGCCCCGGTGACTGGTACTGCACCGTCGGAAACTGTGGAGCCCACAACTTCGCCAGCCGCTCCAGCTGCTTCAAGTGCGGTGTCTCCAAAGAAGACTCCTCCACCGGATCATACGACGTCGACATGACCCGAATGAGACCCTTCGGCTTCGGCGGCGGCGGCGGCTCCTCCGCCCGCCCTGGCTGGAAATCCGGTGACTGGATATGCACCAGGTACATATCAATGTATAGTTGAATGGTTTAAACTGGCAAATGAAAATGATTTTTTTTTTTTTGCAATAACAATGCCAAAATTCTTATTTTTTTGTAGATATCTTAGAATTTCTACTATGTCACTCACTTGTGCCTTTATCTGATACCTTGGATATGAAAAGCAACACTTCAAAACAATGTACTTTCGTGTATATATATTGAATATTCACGAAAGTTGTAAATATTCTTAGCTGAATTTCATTATTTTTTATTTTTTAAATTATTATATCAAATACATATAAAAAGCACTGTTACTTAGGTTATAATCATTCTTTTAAATATTAATTTTATCTTTTTTTATTATTATTATTATTATTTTGTATTCGTGTTAATATTAAATTCTGAAAAAATAAATAAATTATACGGTAGATGTGTAACGTACGTGATATAATTTTTTAAATGTCACACTGTCGTGTTTGTACTAATTATATCTATATCTCATGTTATAATTTGAATACCGAATATCTGACATAGTACATAATTATCTCTGTTTCTTTGTTTATTATTATGATTTAAATAAATAAAAATACGAGTAATTAAAAGCGTAATGATATTGATGGATAGGTGTGATTAAAATGTGCAGGTCTGGATGCAACGAGCATAACTTCGCCAACAGAATGGAGTGCTATCGATGCAATGCACCCAGGGATTCTAGTAGTGGCAGGTCTCCCTATTCGTCGTAGAGTTCCTGGATCAATGTGGTAATTAATTGTAACCATCTTTATTATCAAATTATTTCATCATGCTATCTCTGTCATACAATGCATGTAGAAAGATTTACATGAACTCATGGTCTTTGTTTTGTAAATTACAGGTTTGCTGTCAAGGAGAGAATGGAGAGGCTATGCCTATTTCCTAGCGATAGTTACTTTTTTTTTTTTTTTTTGTCTCTTGCTTCCAAATGTTACTTTCTTCATCATCATCATCTTCTCATGCGGATATTTATTTTTGCTTTTTCTAATTTGATTTTCTTCCAGCTAGGAAGCTTTAGGTGAGTTATGATTTTGAGGTTTTGTTGGCACTGAGAGTGACTCTGGTATATGACTCAGCAGCTAGTCCATGTACTTTTCTAAGTATCAAAAATTTAATATCAGTGTTAATGTGTTTCGAGAAGGGGCTAGCCAGCTATCTAGCTTCTAAGCCTCGCTATGATTTAGTGCAAAGTGTTCTTTATCTAATTCTCCTACATGTGTTCAGAAAAGATGCTCTTTGCTTCTGTCTTTCTCTCTTTAACTCTCACATATACACACTTGTAGCTTTACAGTGGAGACGTGGTCCAAGGAATAATTGATTCATAACATAACTGTAGTCGTAAAACTCAATGTTACAACCCAATGTTCTTTAATATAATAAGGACCACTGCGAGAGACGAAATCATCATAACAAAGTTCACCTAGCAGTTTGCGTATAACCATGTGTGTGCATGTATGAAATGATAACAATCTTACTTAAAAAGAATTCATCATGCGCGGTTTCTAGCTAGTTTTGAAATGAAGAATAGCTTATACATTAACCTAACCATAGGTCAAGACAAAGTGAATTTAATACTTTAGACCATCCAGATCAAAATTTGAAAAGGAACAGCCTGCTGCAAGTTCTATACTATATGTTGAAGAAATTATTGTACCATTTCCCTGAACGTTATCTAGTAATTGCAATGATACTATTCTAAATTAAGATCTCTCGTACAGATGAGTCATTTTGTTGTACATATGATTGACATGAATTGATAGAGAAGATCCTTTCTAAATATAATCATCTCCTTCATAACTTTGAAAGCTGTTAAATGAATATTAGATTATTAGGTAACATTTTAATTTTAATTTTTTTTATGAATATATTCGCCATTTTCGAGTTATCATTTTTCGAATTTGTTCTCTGGTATAATAAATTATTGTCTGAATAAATAGTTTTAACTTATTATATTGTGACACACCTTAATTAATGATGCATATTACAAATTTGATGGCTAATAGAAGAACTTTCCCAAATTTATAAAGATGTATGCCAAGGCTAGGTTTTGTTGTTGGATATGCCTCCCAAGAAATGAACAATGTAACTATGGTTAATTGGGGAAGAAAAATTAAGAAAAGAAAGCAAAAGTAATTAATAATGTCTGATAGTCTTAAGTGTCTAATCCAAAATTTAAAGCGAAATAAACACCTAATCAGATAGTAAAGGACAAGGACAAGACTGATATTATCCAATATCTAATTTCAGTCCATCAGAAATAGCTTATAGTTCATTCTGAAAAGGCATTTAAAAGCTTTGATTGGTTGAAAGAAATCCTTTGGCACTAAAGTGAAACTTATCTAATATAATTAAAATATAAAATTTGTTTATTACATGGATCAACGGAGGGGGTTTAATCACCAAATCACCATGCTTAATTAATCAAAACCAAGCACTGTGGTTTCTAAATCAGATAAAGAATAAGTAGAATTTTGAAAGCATCAAATGACATAGGATTCCGAAACTTTATAAGCTTATGATACATTTCATGGGTTTCCCCATTGACCTCCGGGGTTACGTTTTAACAGCAACACGCATTGGTCAAAAGTAACCACACTTCATTAGTGTCTGCTACTACACTCCATTATATAGCTTTTAACAAGATTCTTTAAATTCACTTTAGTCTAAGCTTTATGTTACTTCAATCATGTGCTTTGGTGAAGTACCTCTTAGTCATGTGCTTTGGGGTTTCCAACTACGCAATTTGAGCCATTTTAGTACAATGCATATTCCCCATCATATGCGATTACACACACACACACACACAAAATCTCGTTATACTAAACTTTGGTTGATGAAATTCATGGGAGAAGATATAATTAAGGGAGGTATTTTTGAAAACATTTGAGGAATTGATTTATTTAACTTCAGCAGAAGGGTGCCAGCACATGGTTTTAAGTGATTTTGTTTTGTATGAGTGGTTGTGTGGGAGTTTGTTGGTTTCATGGCAATGTAACAAAGACAAGACCTACGAAAGACAGTTGTTGATGAAAGCAGAACAAAAACATCTTTAATCATGAGGATTTGTAATGTCAGTTGGGTCCCAAATACCATCAAAACTAAACCACCCAGCGAGTTGAAAACCCTACACTGTGGCAGTCAAGGTTAGGACTTTTTATCCAATTCAATGCACGAAAAAAATAAGATACACTTTCAAAAGCTTTAGTTTCCCTTTTTCTTTCTTTTCAACCCAACCAAGCATGTTTAAAGGTTTCCTTTTCCTTCCTTTGAAATAAATGGTTTTAGCTTTGGTTTACAGGTCAAACACACTACCTCTCCCAAAGTTATATAATTGAGATCCATGCATGTGCCACGTGGAAAATAACTACCTAAGGGACCTATACTATTCACCTATTCTGCATCATGGTCTCAATCAATTGATAAAGCATAAGCATAACTCCTCATTTCTTGGTCCAATTTCTTTTAGAACTACTATTGGGCTTAAACCTTAATCAGATTTGTACATATCAAATCGGGTTTGATTGGACGAATTTATCCATAAATTATTTGGACAATGTCCTAATTTAGGCCCATCACCATTTTAACCTATTCAGCCCGTTCGAAACCTGTCCAATCTGAACCCGTCATCTCAATTCATATCCGGTCATGCAGCCTAGAAACATCTATATTTTAAATTTCTAACAGTTTAATAATAATAAAAATATTCTAATGGTTTAATAATTTGCCAAAAAACTTTATAGTGGTTTTCCATGATAAGTTTCAATTTTCCCTTGTTGTTAGACTTAAATTAACAAAATTATTTGACAAAAACAACAAAGACTAAAAAGAAATTATATAGACTAAAACATGAGATTTATATTAATTAAAATGCAAAGTTTTGATAAATGTACACTACTACAAAATATACTTTCTACATCGTCATTTAACGTCGGTTATAGCTGAGACGACGTAGAAAGTACATTCCATGTCGGTTCCCAGATGAACCGACGTTGAAAGTTGAATATTAGACACATTCTACGTCGGTAAGTCCTTTCTACGTCGGTTGAACCGACGTAGAAAGTCCTTTTTTTTTTCACCCAAAAACTCACTTAAATTTGAAAATTGTCATTGGCGGGATTCAAACTTAATACTTTAGAGTTGGAGGTCGATACTCCAACCACTAAGCTACTAGAGTTTTCTAATAATAACTTACAAATAAATTATATTTATATACAAATAAATATATATCCATGTAAATATATATTTATTTGTATATATTTTCTGGAAAGTATTTTTATTTTTATTTTCAGCCAAAAATTCTCTTAAGTTAATGAATTGTCATCGATAAGCATTTGAACTCGGTATTTTAGGGTTGAAAGTTAATATCCCAACCACTAAACTACTATAATTTTTTGATAATAACTTACAAATAAATTATATTGGTATTTTTCGATCGAGGGTGAAAGTGTGATTGATTCTTGCTTGAGTGAAAATATGTTAAAGCTCACGGAAATTCACTTACTCAAGTCTCGCTTGAGCGAAAATTGGTATTTTTCGCTTGAGAGCAAATAACGCGTTTCCCAAATTTATTTTATATCATTATATAAATAAAATTATAAAAATTATATTCTGTCATTAAATTACAAACTCATATAAAGATACTCGCTCACAAATTTAGCATCAAATTTTGAAAACCTACTCGACACACACTTTCACTTTCAAGTGTGCCCTCACATCCAACATATAAATATATAACTATATAAATATATCAAAATATATAAATATATTTGTATTTATATATTTATATATTTACACTGGATATATATTTATTTGTATATAAATATAATTTATTTGTAAGTTATTATCAAAAAATTCTAGTAGTTTAGTGGTTGGAGTATCAGCCTCTAAAGTACTCGGGTTCAATCCTGTCCATGACAATTCTCTTAAAAAATTAATAAACTTCTAAAAAATATAATATAAAAAGAGAAGAGACTAAAATCACGTTTAGAACAAAAAAGATCAAATGAAATTCATTTAAGGGATAAAATTTTCAAAATAGATGAGGAAAAAAATATATATTCTTTTTCCGTTGAAACAACGAAAGATGGTACATTAATAATTAACGGCAAAAAAGTTACACACTACAACAAGCACAAAAAAATAAAAAATAAAAACAACTGAGTTAATATCAGTTGAGCATTCAAAAAATAAAACTAGGAAAAAGTAAGGAAAGAAGAAAAAACATAAAACTCAAACAAGGAAGATAGAAACACTGATTGACCACAGGTCTTGGGGAGGCACTCTATTGATGCCTCATTTGCCAGACGCAAGGAAGTGTTTGAACAAAAGAGAGAATAAGGAGAACAATTGCAGCAGTTTGCCAAGGACTGTTGCAATAATCACGTCTCAGAGTGGACTTCAACTTACGGCAAGGATTTCTATAGAAATCATTCAACTTTTCGCAGATATAAAAGTAATGGGAACTGAAATTTATCTGCGTGATATTTTTCCAAAGACCATTAAACGAGTTAGCCACAGAATCGCCGTGCCCTAAATAGTTCACCAGTATTCTCTTTCCAACAAGGTTATCCACATCTTTGCTGAACTAGGAAGTCCAGAACAAGAATATAGTCTGTAATGTAGGAGTTGTGAGGATAGTGACACTGCTCCAAAGCCACCATGTTGCGAAACATTAGTTCAGTCGAATCATCCACATCTAATTGCGGGATTTCAAGAACCCCTCCTGAAAATCTCAAGTCTAGCACTTACTTTCGGTGTTTACTCTAAAGCTTATTCCTGCTTCTGACAACTCAGTAGCACTAGGAAGATGTGTCGGCAATTTACAGGTCCTTGAAGGTTGTCTTTCCATAGCATGTTCTAAGTGAAAAATTTGTATCAGATCCGTGAAGTGCCTTATCGTAATGTCATCAAAAGACAAGCTGGATTTATTGTAGTAGGCAAAATAGTCAAATGCAAGCTCGATGAGTGAAGGGTTATTTTTACCACCACAGTTAGACGTAGAGGGGAAGGACAGAGAGAAGAGCTCCTGAAGAACAAAAAAAGGAAGCTGGTTCTCAAGTAACAACAAATCATATCGTATAGTATTGCTCAACCAAGGTGATGAAAGACACGTGTCGTCACTTGACCATGTGCTACTATGGTATCTCCAAAAGAGTTCAAGAATAAAACCTGAATCCACAAATATTATCTTTCCCAGTTCCTTCTGGCTGAACTCAAGTGTGTCTGAGTAACAGCCACGAAATCTGGGCTCCACGCTTTCTATGTAGCGGATCCAGTTTTCCAAACTTGTGTGGGTTTCTTGCAATACATTATTTTGTGTCTCTCCATGGTCTGAAGGCGGTGGCTGTGATTATGGTGAAAAGGGCCTATAGAAACAACCTTTGGGGTGTAAGCATCTTCGTTGAGTTTGCCAACATCAATGAGAGGAAACGAAACAATCCTCTCAATATTTTGGTATGCTATTTCAAAATTTAAAATTAGTTATTACAAGTATTTATAATCAAAATATCTTACTCTTAAAATCTCAAAAGTAAATAAATCATGATGCGTATTAAATAAGTTTACAATCCATTGGTTATACCACTCGTAATTAAAACTATTAATATTATTTTAGGAATACTAAACGTTTAATTTATGTTTTACAATAAATCTCCCCCTTAAACTTAAATATTCTTTTCATCTCTTATTCCAATAAGTCTTTTACAACTCTCCAACAGTGTAGATGGTAGTGGTTTGGTGAATATGTCAGCAGCTTGAGCTCGACTTTCAACATGCTCAGCTCAACCTTTCCTTTTCTGACTTGTTCTCGGATGAAATGAAATCGGACGTTGATGTACTTGCTCCTTCCATGATTAATCGAGTTCTTTGCCAACTCGATCGCCGACTTGTTGTTGTCAACTCGAATTACAGTTTTTTCGTCTTGGATCACTCCCAGATACCTTAGTAGATTTGAAAGTCAAACTGCATGACACACACTCCAAGAGACTGCCACATACTCGACCTCATAGGTTGACAGAGTTACAATGGGCTGTTTCTTTGACAGCCAAGTAAAAGTTGTCTTTTGAGTAGGAACGCATAACTTGAAGTATTTTTCCGGTCATCAACATCACCACACCAATCACTATCCGAGTAACCCACTAGTTGGTAATAATCCGATTTTGAATAGAAAAGACTAAGTGATAAGGTTCCTCGAACATATCTCATAATTCTCTTTAAGGCCTTCCAATGTGTGTAGCTTGGATTCTCCATGTATCTGCTCGTTATCCCAACACTCAGCATTAGGTCGGGTCTTGTACTTGTAAGGTACCTTAGACTTCCGATTAAGCTTCGATATCTCCCAGAATCAGCTCGTTTTCCTCCATCAAACTTTGAGAGTTTAGTGCCCGGTTCCATTTGAGTGGAAACCGGGTTGCAGTCCTCCATTTTAAACTTCTTTAAAATTTCAAGCACGTACCTCTCTTGGGATATAAAAATTCCTTCCTCTGACTGCTTCACTTCTAGGCCAAGAAAATATTTCATCAGCCCTAAGTCTGTCATTTCAAACTCTTTCTTCATTACTTCCTTGAACTCCTTAATTAGCTTCGTGTTGCTTCCGATGAATATGAGATCATCGACATACAGAGCGACTACCATCATATCCTTTTCTGATTTCTTTGTGTACAAAGCATGCTAGTATGGACATTGTTCATACCCATTTTTCTTGAAATACCCATCAATTCTCTCATTCTAGGCACGAGGAGCCTGCTTCAGCCCATAGAGAGCTTTTCTTAATCTCAACACCTTTTTCTCATCCCCTCTCTTCATGTACCCGAGTGGTTGCTCAACATACACCTCATTCTTAAGCACTCCATTTAGAAATGCCGACTTCACATCCATCTGTAAAATCGGCCATTGGTTCTGAGCAACTAATGAGATCAGAAGTCGGATTGACTCCATTCTCGTGACAGGAGCAAATACTTCATCATAATCGATTCCCTCCTTTTGTCTATAGCCATTCACCACAAGTCGAGCCTTGTTACGTTCAACCTCTCCCTCAACATTCATCTTCTTTTTGTACACCCATTTTACTCCAATGGGTCGAGCTCCTTTAGGAAGGTAAATCAGTTCCCAAGTTTTGTTGCGTTCAATCGCTCCAATCTCCTCATCCATGACTGTTCTCCACTTCTCATCTTGGACAGCTTTCTCAAAACTCAAGTCTTCAGAGTCAGCCAGAAGACATACAACACGAACTTCATTTGTAGTGTCGTATATTTCCTGCAGACTTCTCATCTTGGACTGTTGTGGCTCTATTTCTTTATCTGAGGACTCAATAGTTGTTATTGTTGAAGTCACAACAATTTCTGAACTAGTTTCTTCTTCTGCCGGGTTACTCCAGCACCAATGTTTTGTTTCTTCCACGTGAACATCTTGACTTACCACTACTTTATTGTTAACAAGATCAAACAATTTATACGCTTTAGATTTTCCATCATACCCGATAAATATGTACTTCTTACTCCGATCTTCTAATTTAGTCCTATGCTGATGTTAAGTGGTAAAAAATTGATATAATTATGTCTTAAATTGTTATGAAACCACTTAACTTATGTTAATTTTAATATATTTTTCTCCCAATATATGATGAATTCGAGAATACCTTGATACAAGAGTAATGAGCATAATTGTCAGCATAATTGGAGTAAAATTGAAAGAAAGAAGAGCGCTTAAGCGAATGAATGATGTGAGACCCGACCCAAATTCTCTTATAAAAAGATAAGTTGTGTTTTGAGAAAAGCAAGCAGTCCTGGAGGACAGGAGGCACAACTACTGTTAGGGTTTTGTCTAATCTTCATCAATTCTTCACTTCTTCATCAATTGGAGCATTGTAATGGCTAACTTCATTCTCTTAGGATTCGGTGCACTTCCTTTGAACTATTTTGTATCATGGTGATATTTTGAGATATTAATCTATGCTTTGATGTTGTTATTCTTATCCTTTATGCTTTGGAATGATTTATTCTTGATTGTTTGAGGTATGATTAGAAAATATATCTTGAACCCTAGATCACGGTAGAAATATTTGTTACGTTAATTGCCAAGAATGGAATGAATGTATCAAGTGTTTAAACACCCTAACCCTAATGCTGGAAAATCTCTTAATTGTGTGAGGAATCAACATTTATTAGGTTTTCTTATGAATTTCATGTGTGAGGAATCAACATGGATGATTTGAGTAGGTGACATCAACATTGTTAGGTTAATTGACGTTCTTAATTGATTTAGCCATTACAAAAGAAGGATAAGGAAGGAAGTCAATCATACGTACCTTTAATTGATATTTTCTCAACAATTTACAGTTCTTTGTCATTTAATTTCAATTCAAATCTTATTTGGAAAACCCAATCTGTTTTAATATACTTAGTAAGCATAATTGAGAATTTCCATTGAAACCGTTCCTTGTGGGATCGACTTTTATTTTATCGAAATTCCATTGAGACCATTCCTCGTAGGATCGACTTTTATTTTATCGAAATACTATACTGCGATTGATAATTTTGGTACGCTTGCCAATAATTCAACAAGTATTTTTGGCGCCGTTGTTCGGGAACGATGTTCTTTGAGAATTATTTGTTTAGCTTATTGAGTATTTTATTTTTATTTCGTTATTATTATTATTATTATTATCATTATTATCATTATTATTATTATTATTATCATTATCATTATTATTATTATTATTATCATTATTATTATCATTATCATTATTATCATTATTATTATCATTATCATTATTATTATTATTATCATTATTATCATTATCATAATTATTATTATCATTATTATTATTATTATTATTATTATTATTATTATCATTATTATTATTATTATTATCATTATCATTATTATCATTATTATTATTATTATTATTATTATTATCATTATTATTATTATTATTATTATTATTATTATTATTATTATCATTATTTTCATTATTATTATTATTATTTAGTTTTTAGTTTGTGCTAATATTTGCTTGAGTTACTCTTTTGATTTATGCGTTTAAGAGGACGAGTATCTTCGAAGAAGGGAAACTCAAGAACAAGCTACAAGAGAATATGCTAATTCTTCTTTCACACTTGATTTACCAAACCCAATTATAGAAGATATGGCGGAAGAAGGAGCAAATCTGAATCCAGATCCAAATACAAATCCAAATCAAAACCCAAATGCAAATCCACTTAGAAGAACTCTTAGAAATTGTGCTATGCAGCAAGGTCCAAGACATTTTTCCAGCATTGTCATTCCAGATGATCATACATTGCAAATGAATCCAGCTTTCTTAAGCTTGATTAGTGCTCATCAATTCACTGGATTGGATCATGAAGACCCTTATATTCATTTGTATACTTTTTATGAGTTGATTAATACCATGAGATTTGGAGCAGCAAATCTTGAATATGCATATTTGATATTATTTCCTTTTTCTTTGGCAGGTAGGGCAAAAGAATGGCTGAAAGCACATCCCAATCAAAGTCTGACTAATTGGAGTAGTGTAGAAGAGAAGTTTCTGAATAGATTTTTCCCACCATCCCGCTACATCAAAGAAAAAATTGACATCACTTCTTTCAGACAAGGAGCAGATGAACAATTTTGTGAAGCATGGGAGAAATTTAAATCACTGTTGAGAAGATGCCCAAATCATGGATTTGATGACGTTTCTCAGTTGAATATTTTCTATACTGGCTTGCGACATGATGCAAAGATGTTATTAGAAGCTGCATCAGGAGGATCTATGTTGGATGTAGAAATTGATCATGTCACCAGAATTATTGATGCACTAGCCTTTATAGACCAACATGCCCAACATGATAGACATCCAATTCAAAGGAAGGGAGTACTTGAACTTAACAGCTCAGATGCTATCTTAGCCCAGAATAAACTTATAACGCAACAAATTGAAGCATTGAACCAGAATATAGAGAAATTACCTCAACAAATGCACACAGTACAATCTATTCTTAATCAACAGATGAGTTGTGATGTGTGTGGAGGTGATCATGCAAATGAATAATGTTCTTATCAAGGCGACATTCAACAAGAAGAAGCTAATTATATGGGGATCCAAGGTAGTAGTCAAGGCAGACAAGGCAATTTTCCTAATCCCAATAATTATCAGAATAATTTTGCACAAGGATGGAGAGGGAATCAAAATCAGAATCAGAATTTTGGGTGGAACCAAGGTGTTAGCTCTTATACTAGACAACCCGCATTTCAACAACAATCATATCGACAACCTCCATATCAACAAGAACAACAACATTATCCTTCAAGTGCTCGATAGAATAAGTAAATTGGAGGATACTTTAGAAAAATTCATGCAAGGCACTATGGCTAATCGAAAAATACCGAGGCTTCATTCGGAAATATAGAGATCCGAGATAGGCCAACCGGCTAAGCAACTATCCGAGCGAAGCAAGAAGGAGGACAATTTTCAACTAATACACAAACCAATCCCGTGGAGCAATGCAATTCAATAACTACAAGGAGTGGTAAGGTTATAGGAGAAGGTATTGGTGACAATCTGGTTGTAGAGAAGGAAATCCTACAAGAAAAAGAAGATGAGTGTGAAGGAGAAAAAGAGGAAAATAAAAGAGAGAATATAGAAAAAGAAAAAAAATACTGAAAAAGAAAAAAAAATAAAAAGAGTGAGAAAAAGAGGGAGAAAGATGAGAGTCAAATACCGCAAATGAAGGATTTACCATATCCTCGTCATCCTTCCCAGATAGATAAAGAAAGACAATTCACAAGATTCATGGATATTTTCAAACAATTACAGATTAATATTCCATTTATGGAAGTTATGGAGTAGATGCCGACTTATGCAAAATTCATGAAAAAGTTGTTAACTAAAAAAAGGAGATTTACTACAGAAACAGTGGAGCTAGAAGCAGGATGCAACGCTATAATTCAGAAATCATTACCTCAAAAGTCCAAGGATCCTAGCAGTTTCACTATACCAGTCACAATTGGGACGTTACAAGTAGGTAAGTCATTACTTGATTTGGGTGCTAGTATAAATCTAATGCCTTTGTCTATGCTTAAAAGAATAGGAGACTTGGAAGTAAAGTCTACAAGAATGACATTACAGCTAGCTGACAGATCTGTAAAGATTCCTTATGGAGTAACAGAAGATGTTTTAGTTAGAGTGAATAACTTCATATTTTCTATTGATTTTGTGATTATGGACATGGAGGAAAATGAGGAAGTCTCATTGATCCTGGGAAGGCCATTTATGAAGACTGCCAAAGTAATTATAGATGTTGACATGGGCAAGTTAAAAATTAAAAGTGGAGATGATGAAGTTAATTTTAATCTGTTTGAAGCTGTACAACAACCGGAAGACAAGAAAGATTGCCTCAGAATAGATACTTTGGAGGAATTACCCATCTCAACTGAAAAACAAAACTACAAGCTTGTTGCACAACCCCAAAGACATCTCAATCTGACTATGAAGGAAGTTGTTCAAAGAAAGGTACTGAAACCTCCTGAAGCAGGTATGATTTATCCAATCTCTGACAATTGTAAGGTTATTCGCAATGAAAAAAATAAATTCGTTCCCACAAGGACAGTTAAGGGATGGAGAATGCGTATATATCACCTTGATCACTCACCTGCATGAGCCCTAAAACAAATAGGTGTCGAGCTAAAGACGTTAAACAAGCGCTCTTGGGAGGCAACCCAATGTTTTGAATTTGTTTTTTTCTTTTTGCAGTTTAAGTTTTTGTGCATTTTTTTTCCTTAGGTTCTTTCTTTGCAAGATTGCTCCAGGTACACAGTGCACTTCTCCTTAAGACTTTGAAGCCTTACTTCAATGGCCTGGGGACAATCCAACTTTTCTGGAGGGGGTGAGAAAGTCTGCAGCTGAGGCTGAGGCACAAGATAAGTAGTACATGACAAGTGAAGAAAATGAGGGAGGAAATTTACTTTGCTTTTAATGTTTTTAATTCCTTTGCTTTTAATTTAATGTTTTTAATTGCTTTATTTTAAATTTTGAATTCCCTTGTTGTCCCATAATTTGTTTTAGATGCATATATGAGATTATTGCTTATTGTCTAATTCAAATCTAGAACGTGAAAAATAATTTTGATTGTTTCCAATAACAAGTGATTTTGGGATATTGAGTATGATAGTGAAAAGGAATTGATGAGGAAAATTAGGAATTAACTGAATTGGAGAAGCTAGCCAAAACCCAGGTGACCAGAGGACCACAAACAGATAAATTGAGTGTCAATACTTTGTGATGATAACTGATATTGATTGATTCTTTGATGTGATTGCATGTTGGCAAGACTTGAAAATGATAAAGGCATATTTTTTCTTTGTAGTAGATATAACCCAGAGCTAAATAGTCAACCCTACATTAATTATAGGACATCCATTTGAACCCCTTCTGAGCCAAAAATAATATTGTTTCTTAAACAGAACCCTTAAGCCTAAACATTATTTATCTACCTTCCTATATTTGAGAAAGGAAATGAGTATGAATGTCACTATTTTTCTTATTGTTGGGTATTGTTATTGTTGTCCTACAAGTATGGTTGAGGTGTTATTGTTAAAAAAAAAGTGTAAAGAAAAACAAAACTTAAAAATTTGCAAAGTAAAAAAAAAGGATACATGCAAAAGCAAAAAAAAAACAAAAAAACAAAAAAAAAAGTCAAAAGGGGGTAATAACTTGTGAGATTATTAACTCATTGTCATTGTGTTAGGGACAAAAGCATGAAGTTTAAAACCTGACTTGAGGAATTGTTAATTAAGAATCATTCATATGAGTTGAATTTCTCAAATATTTTTGTATATCCCAGAAAAACCAATAATTCTTTCTTAGCCCAGTCCCATTACAAGCCTCAAAAGACCTTTTGATTTAAGTCTTGTTTAACAATTGTTGATTGCTTGAAGATGATTATCAATATTGGATTGTCTAAATGAAGTGATTGAATGAGATAAACACTTACCTGTGAGAATTAGAGATGAGTATATATAACTCTTTGAGAGATCATGCTTCTCTGAGGATAGTTGATGACTAATTATTCTTTGTTGGTTTCTATAACTTGAATGCTTATTTGTTCTATTTTCATTTGGAGTTGTGAGCATCACCCCTAAAATTTTTTCTGTTGTGGTTCTATAAGAGAAAGAGATAATATGTGATGATTTTGTTTTGGAAAAACCACTTTGCTTGGGACAAGCAAGATTCTAGGTTGGGGGGAGTTGTTAAGTGGTAAAAAGTTGATATAATTATGCCTTGAATTGTTATGAAACCACTTAACTTATGTTAATTTTAATATATTTTTCTCCCAATATAGGATGAATTCGAGAATACCTTGATACAAGAGTAAGAAGCATAATTGTCAGCATAATTGGAGTAAAATTGAAAGAAAGAAGAACGCTTAAGCGAATGAATGATGTGAGACCCAACCCAAATTCTTTTATAAAAAGATAAGTTTTGTTTTGAGAAAAGCAAGCAATCTTGGAGGAGAGGAGGCACGACTACTGTTAGGGTTTTGTCTAATCTTCATCAATTATTCACTTCTTCATCAATTGGAGCATTGTAATGACCAACATAAGTGACTAACTTCATTCTCTTAGGATTCGGTGCACTTCCTTTGAACTATTTTGTATCATGGTGATATTTTGAGATATTAATCTATGCTTTGATGTTGTTATTCTTATCATTTATGCTTTGGAATAATTTATTCTTGATTGTTGGAGGTATGATTGGAAAATATATCTTGAACCCTAGATTACGGTAGGAATATTTGTTACGTTAATTGCCAGGAATGGAATGAATGTATCAAGTGCTTAAACACCCTAACCCTAATGCTGGAAAATCTCTTAATTGTGTGAGGAATCAACATGGATGATTTGAGTAGGTGACATCAACATTGTTAGGTTAATTGACGTTCTTAATTAATTTAGCCATTACAAAAGAGGGATAAGGAAGGAAGTCAATCCTAAGTACCTTTAATTGATATTTTCTCAACAATTTACAGTTCTTTGTCATTTAATTTCAATTCAAATCTTATTTGCAAAACTCAATCTGTTTTAATCTACTTAGTAAGCATAATTGAGAATTTCCATTGAAACCGTTCCTCGTGGGATCGACTTTTATTTTATCGAAATACTATACTGCGATTGATAATTTTGGTACGCTTGCCAATAATTCAACAGCTGACTTGGTACTTGCCTATAAGCCATGCTACCAAACACCTTCAGATGAGAGACACTCGGCTTCATACCACTCCATATCTCCTGAGGCGTCTTCTCACCTAGCTTTGCATGTGGACATCTATTTTGTAAATAGACTGTGCACTGCACCACCTCTGTCAAAAACTTCTTTGGCATATTCTTCCCTTTCAACATAGATCGAACCATATCAAAAATAGTTTGGTTTTTTCATTCCGCTACACCATTTTGCTGTGGAGAATATGAGGCAGTCAGGAAACGTTTGATCCCATGTTCCTCATAGTATTTGTTGAACTCAGTAGAAGTTAACTCGTCTCCTCTGTCAGATCGGATTGCTTTGGTGACTCTGCTTGTTTCTTTGTCCACCATCACTTTAAATTTCTTGAAAGTTTCAAACACTTCTGACTTCTCCTTCAGAAAATAAACCCACGTTTTCCTTGAAAAATCATCAATGAAAGAGACGAAGTATCTCTTACCACTGAAAGATTTTGGAGTTATTGGCCCACACAAATAAGTATGGATCACTCTGAGTTGCTGCTTTGTTCGACACTCAGAACTTCTTGGGAAAGAAGTCCTCGCTTGCTTCCCAATCACACATTCTTCATAGAACCTTTTTTCGAATTCCATTATAGGCATTCCGAGCACCATCTCCTTTTTCACCAACGCAGTCAACCCATTGAAGTGAAGATGACCAAACTGAAAATGTCACTTCATGGCCTCATCCTCCATATCAAGTTACATGCATTTATCTTGAACTGTTTTCAGCTCAAGTTTGTACATGCGATTTTTCTTCATTTCCACCAAAGCAATAAGCCTCCCGAATTTATCCTTCAGTTGTAGTTCTCGGTCCTTCATCAGAATCGAGTACCCCTTCTCCATTAACTGTCTCATGCTCAATATGTTGCTTTTGAGATCAGGTACGTAGTATACATCTCTTATCTCTCTGATTTGCCCATTTCTTTGTTGATACCATATTGTTCCTTAACCTTTGACAGCTACTTTCGAAACATCACCGAAAGAAACAGATTCGGACTCCACCTTTGAAAGTATTTTGAATAAGCGCTCGTCACTACACATGTGGTTACTAGCGCCAGTGTCCAAGTACCAAACCGAGTTATTAGAACAGTTCGGTTTGACCTCAGTTTCGGAAATGTTTGTCACCATCAGCAATTCTTCATCTTCTTCCTCAGCAAGAAATTTTGTTGGTTCCTCCTTTTTTCTTCTCGGACCTACAATATTTAGAAATATGACCCAGTTTTCCACAATTATAGCATTTTACGGAGTAACAGTCCTTGGCAACATGCCCATTTTTCCCACAATTATAGCATTTTATCGAGTAACAATCCTTGGTAATATGTTCATTCTTCCCATAATTATAGCATTCAATATTGTTTGTGTTTGTCCGGCCACCCCGAGTCTGTCCTTGGTCACGCCAGTTCTGTTGATCGTCTTGCTCATTTCCTCGTCCTCATTTTCCTCTACCACCTCGGCCTCTGCCTTTTCCTCAGCCTCTGGTACTCTGAGCATAGAGCACCTTCTCCTCTTTTATTGTCGCCTTTGCCTGGAGAGTCTGTTCAAAGGACTCCCCCTTCTTGTTTTTCCTTCTCTGCTCATGCGCTTCTAGGGACCCAACAAGCTCTTCAAGGATGAGCGTTGACAGATCCTTGGACTCCTCTATTGCGCACACGATGTTCTCGAAATCATCTGTCAATGATCTCAAAATTTTTTCAACAACTCGGTTTGATGAAAGACTCTTACCATTCTGATTCAACTTGTTCACCACGGTCTCCACCCGAGTAATGAACTCGGATACACTTTCAGGCTTTTTCATCCTCATGTTTTCCAGCTCGCCCCTAAGGGTTTGAAGTCGAACTTGTTTCACCCGTTCATCTCCTTTGTTTGCTTTTTCAAGTGTATCTCATGCTACTTTGGAAGATTTTGCATTAGTTATCTTCTCAAAGTCGGATTCGTCGATGACTCGGTATAGCAGATACAAAGTCGCATTGTCTTTAGCTCGAACGACCTTCAATGCGTTCAACTGGACATTTGAATACCCATATGTGTTCACTGGTTCCTCATACCCATTCTCGACCACATCCCAGTTATCTTGGGAGCCGAGAAGAGCCTTCATTTGTACCTTCCAGTGTCATAGTTGGCGCCTTTCGTCAACTTGGATAGCGGGATGTCATTGGTTATACCTGTCATTTCCTCTCAAGTCACTATTACAAATAAGGCTTTCCACGTCGGTTCTGGAAGGCCTTCAACGGCGGTTCTATCAGACTTTCCACGTCGGTTAAATAGAACCAACGTTGAAAGTCCTGACTTTCAAATCGAAAATTTTTATTTATTTCCAACCCCTCTCCCCTCTCTCTATTTATCTAGAAATTCCCCCTCTCTTTTATATTATATTTTTATTATTTATCATCTTTTTTTAAAGTTTAGAGCATTAGCAAATTAATTTTTTGTCACCGACGGATTCGAACCCAGTACCTTAGTGTTGGAGGTCGATACTCCAACCACTAAACTACTCGAATTTTTTGATAATAACTTACAAATAAATTATATTTATATACAAATAAATATATATCCGTGTAAATATATAAATATATAAATACAAATATATTTATATATTTTGATATATTTATATAATTATATATTTATATGTTGGATGTGAGGGCACGCTCGAAGGTGAAAGTGTGTCGAGTGAGTTTTCAAAATTTGATGTCAAATTTGTGAGCGAGTCTCTTTATATGGGTTTGTAATTTAATGACAGAATATAATATTTATAATTTATTAATGATATAAAATAAATATGAGAAACGCATCATTCGCTCAAGCGAAAAATACCAATTTTTGCTCAAGCGAAGCTTGAACGAGTGAATTTCCGTGAGTTTTAACGTATTTTCACTCAAGCGATAGTCAATCTCACTTTCACCCTCGAACGCGTCTTCACATCCAACATATAAATATATAACTATATAAATATATATAAATATATCAAAATATATAAATATATTTGTATTTATATATTCTATATTTATATATTTACACGAATATATATTTATATGTATATAAATATAATTTATTTGTAAATTATTATAAAAAAATTATAGTAGTTTAGTGGTTGAAGTATCAATTTTCAACTCTAAAATACTCGGGTTCAAAAAATCTCGTTAGTGACAATTCTCTAACTTAAGTAAATTTTTGGTTGAAAAAAATAAAAACACTTTCCGGAAAATATATATATTTACACGGATATATATTTATTTATATATAAATATAATTAATTTGTAAGTTATTATCGGAAAATTACGATAGTTTAGTGGTTGGAGTATCAACTTTTAACTCTAAAATACTCGGGTTCGAATCTCGTCGGTGACAATTCTCGAACTTAAGTAAATTTTTGGTGAAAAAAATAAAAACACTTTCCGGAAAATATATATAAATAAATATATATTTACACAGTATATATATTTATTTGTATATAAATATAATTAATTTGTAAGTTATTATCGAAATTCGTGAAAATATATACAAATAGATATATGTTTACAGATATGTATTTGTGATATAAATACAACTAATTTGCAATTATCTAAAATTACGTTTAGTGGTTGAGATCATTTCAGCTCTAAATGCTTGATCAATTCTTGAAATTAAGAGAATTTTTGGGTGAAAACACATTCAACGTCGATTCGGACTTTCAACGTTGGTTCATCTAGAACCGACGTGGAAAGTGCTTTCTACGTCGGTTGACTAAGAACCGAGCGTAGAATGTGTCCAACATTCCACTTTCAACGTCGTTTTTTAACCAAAATGAATTGTTACAATTATTTATAACCAAAATATTTACCTGTTCAAATCCCAAAAATTAATCATGATATCTATTAAATAGGTTTACAACCCATTAGTTATATCACTCATAATTAAAATCATTAATATTATTTTAGGAATATTAAACGTATGCTTTAAGTTTTTTACGAAAGGGTACTCTATATATACAACACTCTGCACTGGTGGCTTTGCTCTCTCCAACATTTCTTTAATATCGATCATAACATCATCCATGTTCATCTTTCTAGTAATCTAATAACCAAAAACCAAACAAGTTCAAGTGAAGTACAGGGCAGAAAGCAAATGAGGCACAAGAAATTAAAGTGATGAAACTACGAGTGTTATCTAGCAGTGGGGAACTATGGCAGCTGATAATGTGTTTTATTAGGGTTTTGAAAATTGAGAAAAATAGTTGGTGAGATGTACATGCGATTTGGTGTCCGTCAATTCTTGCTCATTATTTTCCTTGTGCGAAATCGTCATGCAATTTACATTTCCACCCTTGTACATTCTTTTCCTTCTTATTCAAATTGCAGTCCATTTTTTTTTTTTTGAAGATTGTTTCTGTTCCATTAAGTATTAATTACGGGATGCTCATGATTTTTTAATATATTTTCATATCTAAAATTATTTTATATAATTGTAAGTAGTTTTGTTAATTATACATAAATTTATTTTAAAACTAAAGAACACATGAATATCATTTTATTAAGAATATATTAAAGAGGCGAGTATTTATTTTAAGATTAAAAAATGGTATAAGAGTTACTGAGTAGGACTTCACGCGAGATAAATGTAAGTTCTCTTATATATATATATATATATATATATATATATATATATATATATATATATATATATATATATATATATATAGTTTAATCTTTGTAATATGCAATACTTTTTGTACTTTTAAATTAATAATTTGGTTTTACATCTTAAAAACAAGTTCAATTTAATTCAGTCACCAAGATTATCGTAGACTGACTTATCGGATAGGGTTATAATGCTCCTTCTAAAAAAATAAAAACCACTTTTATTAATTATATATATATTTACTGAGTAGCGATATTGACATCATTTTTTATTTTAAATATCTAATTAACAACTTATTTTATTAATAAAATAATAATAATAATAAATATATCTTAATTTTTATTATTATAAAATTAATAAAAACAATTGTTTTTTAAATGTTTATACCATAATTATTGTCAATTTATATTTTTTTATTTACTTTTCACTATTTTCTATTTTTATTTTGTAATGGCAAGTAGACAATCTCTTGCTCCCAAATATCATCCTACAATTTTATTTAAATAATATAATAATAATAATACAGAGACCTAAATATATAGCACAGTGGTTTTGTATAGGAAAGAAAGCAAGATGAATGAAATTAAACTAAGCTTTATGCAAAGCGATCATAGTGGAATTGTTCATTGAAGGAGTAGAATAATCTGTTACAACACACAAAACTAAGGAAACCATTGAAACATTTCAGACAAATGGAAATAGGATAAATTGAAAAAAAAATAATAATAATAAATAATCACAACAATTAGCATGCAACAAATAATTGAATTACCATGTCTTCCATGGGAGGGGAGGCATAAAGCTATTGTTGCGGTAGTACTTGCAAGACAGAACAAACTGTCTGAATGAAAGAGAGAATAAGGAGAACAATTGCAGCAATGGTAGCAGCAGTTTGCCAAGGACTGTTACAATAATCACGTCTCAGTGTGGATTTCAACTTGTTATAAAGATTACCATAAAAATGATTCAACTCTTCGCCGAGACGAGAGTAATCGGAATTGATGTTTGACTGTGTAACATTTTTGCCAAGACTATTTAACAGGTTAGCCACAGAATCAGTATCTCCTAGCCAGTTCACCAGTACTTTCTGTTGGACCAGTGTATCCACATCTCTGCTTGTGTTTACAAGGAAGTCTAAAACAGAAACATAGTCTGTAATGTAGGATTCGAAAGGATAGTGACACTGCTCCAAAGCTACCATATTCCGAAACAAAATTTCAGTGCGATCTTCCACTTTCAACTGTGGCATTTGAAGAACCCCTTCTGAAAATCTCAAGTCCAGCAAACAGTCACTTCTAAGAACCTTAAAGTTCACCCCTGCTTCTGACAACTCAGAAGCACTAGGAACATATGCCACTAATTCACCATCCCTAGGAGGTCGTCTTTCCAGAGGATGTTGCAAGTGGAAAGTTCTAATTAGATCCGTGAAGTGACTTATTCTAATATTGTTACCAAAATTCAATTGAGGTTTATTGTAATAGTCAAAATAGTGAAATGTAAGTTCAATAAATGAAGGGATGTGATCGTTACCGACAATAGATCCAGTACTGAAGGAGAGATTGTAAAGATCGGTAAGAACATGAAACGGAAGCTGGTTTTCAAATAGCAGCAAATCTACTGATATAGTATCGGCTATGAAGGGATTTGAAAGAAAGGTATCATTCCCTGACAGTTCCACATTATTATGATATTGTTTCCAGAAAAGCTCAAATATAAAACCAGAATCCACCAAGATTATTTTCACCAGTTCCTCCTTGCTGAACTTAAGGTTCTCTGAATAACGGCGCCGAAAATCAGTCTCCTTCTCTTCTATGTAGCGGATCCAGGTGTCCAAACTTGTTTGGGTTCGTTCAATGAATGCGTCACAATAGATGAATTTGTGTCTTTCCATGTTTTGAAGGCGAGGATTGCCGTTGTGGTGAAGAGGGCCTATAGAAACAACCTTTGGGGTGTATGCATCTTCGTTGACTTTGCGGATATCAAAGGGCACTCTGTAGATGCTACAATCTTCAGTTACTGGTGGCCCTGCCCCCTTCAGCAACGTCCTAATATTGATTCCAACGTCTTTGTGGTTCATGATCTCTGAGGGGCTAACAACAGGGATTTTTGGCTACTGAAAATTCTATTTAACACTAGTGATTGAGATATAAGAGTGAAAAATATAAGCATGGAAGATGATTTGTGATAGAAAAAGAGAACTAAAGAGAAATGATTAATGTCTTTGAAATGTAATGAGCAAGCATGGAATAGTATGAGTGCAGAATTATCCTATTCCTTTCTTTCTAATAAACTTCGAGTCTTGGCGACGAAAGTGCTTGCTCTTGCGTGATGCGTTTCTCAAGAGAATCAGAATAATTAAGTACGAAAACACTATTTTGAAAACCCCATTTTATAAAACCTCCAATCTACAATTACTTTTAATATAATAATAATTTTTTTTATTTAATATCAAATTCTTTTATAGTAATAAATTGGGTTGTATTTAGAGATGTTTTATGATACGGGTGTGAATATCCCGACTCAATTAACTATACTTATTTTTAGAAATTAGATATGGTTTAAATAGTTGTTAAGTTAATCTTTATATTATTAATTGATTTTATGTTACCATCGTAAAAATTTCATTTTTTTCTATTATTATTATTATTTTGGTTCAAAAGTTATGATTGTGAATAAAAATATATTTTATTGTTGTTTGATGAAAAGTTGTCCTTAAATTTTGCAGACTTCGTTGTACTGAAGTGTTAGAATTTATATACGTACATCGTCTTAGGAGGTAATTAAATATCAAAAACCAATATTTCATATGCTATAATTAAGTAGACAAAAGCACTTGCATGCATGCATTCGTAATTTAAGCAGCTTTCTAACTATTTCTCTCCATCTTTCGTCCCAGTATTAAAATGTTAATCTTAGGATATTGGTTTGGCAGCATAGTCCCAGACCATAAATAACCGGGAAATGATAAATTTAATTGCTACAGGTAGTTCATATAATTTTTTTATTGGACAACTACAAATAAGTAATGGTCAACAGATTTTTCTTTGGTCAAAATTTCCCTTGAGTATGATGAGAAAATTTGAAAGAATATACTGTTAACAAAAAAACTTGAATCATTAATCTTTTTTATTTAATAACTTTTACTCATGATTTTATGATTCTAAGTAATTTTATATCATTTTAAAAAACCCGGAAGAAAATGATGAGACAAAAAGATCTGTATGATGTTGATCATGATCTAATTATGGGCATGGTCATGCCCTTGTCAATGTATATCACCATTGAGGAGATTGCTTTCCTTTGAGCTTTATTTTACATATGTAGATGAGTTATTTATGTACATTAAGTAAGGTTATTTAACATACAACCGATAAAAAATAATCAAATCTGATTAAAAAAAACTCTATTAAAATCATTTTTTTAATTTATTGGATTTTTTTATATATTGTATGCTTATAGTTAATTAGCAATTAATAAACAAATGAATGTGTTTTGAATTTTGTTTCGTGGTGTCATAATATTTTACTTTGATATATTTATATTTATCAAAATATGATAATACATTTGTTTATAATTTTCAACTAAAAAATATTTAAATTATTTATGAATATGAGACAAAGTTAAAATTATGAATATAATATAAATGATATAAATCACATTATATCTCTTTATTTGACAATGTTTCATGATAAAATATTTAATAATAAATTTGCAAAAAAATATATAAAACTTTACAATAATATACTTTACAAAAATATCAAAATTGAATAGTAAAATATTGTTTAATTTAATTTAAATTTTGTATTAAATTAAATTAAAGTCAAATAAAATCAAACTACAAATTTTATATTTAATTCAAATCATTAACTATTCAATAAAGAACCGAATCAAATATAACCACCTACACTCTTAATTATTGGTTTTGAAAGTCGATACATATATAAAACCCAATGCTTTCACACAATAGTTAAAATAAGTCTAACAAAAGCAAAAAATAATTCTAACCCTGTAGGTTAACATGACAAAATCAAGTAGGATCATCGGGCTTAAATGAGTTAAAAAATATTTTTTTAATAAAAAAATAATATTAAAATTTAAAAATGTTAGAGTTGATAAAAAACTAAGGAGATTCTTTGTTTTTTTTTTTTTTTTTAAATGACGAAATACATGTTATCCACGACAAGATAATCAATAATTATGTGCATAACTCAATTAATTATGTGTTATATGTCATCTTTTTAACATTTTCACGACTTAAAACACCTCCTTAGGATTATCAAATCTCATAGTTAATAATGATGTCTGCAAATTTGTATTTAGTTTTCAATTTTTAATTTTTATAATAAAATATTGAATAATATTATATATAATAAATACAATATATATATATATATATATATATTATAATATTTTTAAATGAAACAACTTTCATCTTTACTTTTTTTATTGTCTATTTATTTATTTTAGAATTTGTTTCATTTTCATTTTCATTTTCATCTTTTTCTTTTTTTTTTCGAAAGAGAACATTCTTAATATATTCTTTTATTTTTTTTCGTTAAAAAGAGAGTTTATTTTAGAAACTATAAAATCAAAACCAATTAAGAAAAATAACATCTAACTCTCATCACCTTGTTGGATGTTACCTTTCTTGAGCCATGCCGTAATTACAAATAAAGTGACAATATATTCAATTTAAAATAATAGTATAATAATATACATATATTATTATATTATTATATTGAGTTATTAGTATATTTGTTGCGCATGGGATACGCTGACTGATGAGTACGCAATTATATGAAAGTTTTGATATGAACAAAATTTAACGTGCTTTTATTTAATTAAGTTTAGAATTTCGAGTATATACATTTAATAAAATGAATTTTTTCAAGATAAAATATTAAATTTATTTAGAGAATAGCACTTGTACATATATATTGTACAGTGCATAAATGTTTTCCTTTAATATTCACAACAACCAATATTTATATCTTGTACTATGATTGACCAAGACAAATCTTTCTTATCCATACCCTTGCATTCAAATAACAGCCATAAATAATATTCTGGTTCGTTTCAGAAACAAACAAACAGGAAAAACAATTAAACTATGTATCTTACAACATCTTCATCTCACAACTCTGGACCAGGGTTGTGATTATCTACTTTAGATAATAGTTTACACCATATGACATTGCAGACTTCAAGAGCGCGCACTCAACTTCAAGATGAGTAATTTTGGAAAGGACTAAATTAACATCTTACAAAACCTGAAATAAACCAATGATACTCTTTCACACAAAAAAGAATGAAAGAAATTGGTAATAAAAATAAATAATTCATCGTTACCAGGTCTTTGCGGAGGGGAGACATTATTGTGCTCTTACTTGCAAGACAGAACAAACTGTTTGAATGAAAGAGAGAACAAGAAGAACACCTGCCGCAATGGTAGCGGCAGTTTGCCAAGGAGTTCTACAATAATCACGCTTTAGAGTTGACTTCAAATTATTGCAAGGATTTCTGTAAAATTCATTCAAGTCTTGGCGGAGACGAAAGAAACGGGAACTGACATTTGATTCTGTAACATTCTGCATAAGACCATTAAACAATTTAGCCACAATGTCAGAATCCCCTAGCCAATTAACCAGCACTCTCTTTCGAATCAGTACATCCACATCTTTGCTGGTGTTTACAAGGACGTCCAAAATTTTAACATAGTCTGTAATGTACGATTCTTCTGGATAGTGACATTGCTCCAAAGCCACCATATTCCGAAACAAAAGTTCAGTCCAATCATGCACCTCCAACTGTGGGATTTCAAGATCCCTTCCTGCAAAATTCAAGTCTAGCAAACACTTACTTTCAGTGTTTACCTTAAACCTCACTCCTGCTTCAGACAGCTCAGTAGCGCTAGGAAAATGTTTCACAAATTCTTGAATCCTGTGTGGTAGTTCGTGTAGAGGATGTTTCAGGTTAAAAGTTCTAAGCAGATCCGTAAAGTTGCTTATGCAATTAATATCATCAAAATTCATGCTGGATATATTGTAATCGTGAAAATACCGAAACGTGAGCTGAAGAAATGAATGATCAACACCCTCACCCTCAGATGTAGTGGAGAAGGACATATTGAAGAGAGTGTCAAGAAGAGAAAAAGGAAGCTGGTTCTCAATTAACAACAAATCTAATTGTAAATGAGTGCGCAACCATGTTTTCGTTAGACACACGTCATTTGTGGATGGTTCTCCTTCGGAGTATCTGCAAAAGAGCTCAAGTATAAAACAGGAATCCACAAGGATGATCTTTACCAGTTCATCCTTACTGAACTCAATGCTTTCTGAATAACAGCTACGAATAAAAGACTCCGCCTCTTCTAAGTAGCGGATCCAGGTATCTAAGGTAGTTTGAGTTCGTTGAAGAAAGGCCTTGCAATAGAGGAGTTTGTGTTTTTCCATGTTGTGCAGGCGAGGATGAGCATTGTGGTGAAAAGGGCCAATAGAAACAACCATTGGGGTGTAGGCATCTTTGTTGAGTTTGCGAATACGAAAGGGAACTCTGTAGATGCAACACTGATCACTTACTGGTTCCTCTGCCATCTCCAGCATCGCCCCGATGTCGTTCACTTCAGTACTGTGGTTCATGATTATTGCAATCTACATGTCCAGATACATATAAACCAAATAAACTCAAAGTGATATTAAAGAGTCCAAAAAGGTGATAACTGGGAAGAAAACGAAGAAACTATATATATGATGTCGGAGTCATCTCATATATTACTTTACCTGATTCCTTTGTTTGGATTAAATTTGAAGTGTTGTAGTGGAGGTTCTTTCTCTTACTTCTTGGCTTTTTGCTATGTCAACTCTTGTATTTGTAGAGTTACTTCTTTCTCTTCAATCTCTCTCCCTTCTAATTTTCACTGGTATATGTCACCTCATGTCATGTCTTCCACTTGCAAGTTTTTGAAGAAGACAATTTATTCGTCAATCTTAGGGCTTTTATTCACAAACAGAATATGTCAGTTATAAATAAGAGAGCGTCATTTATTTCACATACGATGAAAACATATTTTAAAAGAAAAAATAGTAATAAATTAATTTTGAAAGTGGATGAGATGGATGGAGTGAACGAGATTGAAGCTGGGAAAATGGTTGAATTTGGCAGCGGTGTTTTCGGCCCCGGCCACAAGTTGAATTAATGGAGGAGTGTACGCTGTTTGATTAATTAGAGCATGCATTTATGTCAGTTTCAATATCCACAACAACCATTGTTCTACGATTCTCCAAGACAATTTCGCCACTTCTCTCAAGTTTTATCTTCACTCTATTGGAATCTTTCTAACCCATGCACATGCATGCAAAGAACAGTCTTAATCATTTTTTTTTTGTGTTAAAAGAAAACTTTATAACGTGAGTGATTAGTTTAATTCTACAGTAATTTATCTAATTTTGTGAATAATATAGATTCTCTTCTAAGACTTTTTTTTTAATCCTTAAGGACAATCGAAATTCATCTCTAATTAATATTTTAATAAGAACAGATTTTGTTATTAATTTATTTTATTTCTTATTAAAAAAATAAAAATAAAGAGAAAAAGAAGATAAAGAAAAAATATTAAAAAAAATACTAAGAATAAAATAATACTTTTTGAAATATTAATAATGAATAATTAGAATTTTTACAATAATAAATTTTGTCATTTATTATTATTTTTTAATAAATTAGTCACGAATAATGTTGTCACTAATTATATTTTCCAATATATTAATATTAAATAGATTTTATTGTTAAGTAATATTTTTTAATAGATTAATAATGGACAAACACTACAAAAAAAATATGTTATTTATAGCGGTTAAAATTGTAGATTTTAGAAGTTAAAAACCGCTACAAATAAAATTTGTAACAATTAATATAACTCGTCATATTTATAGATGTCAAAAACGATTTGTAACAGAATTTTTTAAATGCTGGTATTTATGTCAAAAAAGAAAAACAAAAATTTCAATAGTTAAAAACCGTCATAAAATACATTATTATTCTCATTTTAATTTAACATTTTGTTGCAATTTGAAATTGTTACAAATGTTATTTTTATAATTAATTTTATATTTCAACAATTAAAAACCGCTACAAAATATATAATATTTTATAATTATTTAAAACTTATTGGAGGTTTAAAAAACCACCAAAAATTATTTAATTACTATTTTTTAATTATTTTATCAATAAATCAAAATTTTAATTATTATTTACAAATTATTTTTTAATAATTTTATAATTAATAATTAAAATACTTTTTTATTTAGAATTACTTTAAAATACCACCATAAGTGTAATAATAATTTAATCATTATAATAAAATCAATAATCTAATGAAATGTATAATATATTTTTCATTTGTTTTAATGACATAAAATATTAGTTTGATTCTCACTAAAAAATGGTTAAATTTGTAGTTTTTATATATAATTCACTTTGAGAGAGTACTTAACTAAATATAATTCAATATCAACTAAGATAAAATCAAATTTCATCCTAAAAGTCCAATAAAATTCATCACATTATTCATTAATAAAAGGTATCTAATAAAATACAATGTCAATAGATCCACAAATTTCATAACATATATGTCAAACTTAATGAAAATTATTATCCAATGAGTATCCTCCCATGATATTGACATATTTCATTCACTTGCTTCATCCTGTGAAATAAAAATAATATCATCTTAATATAATTAAAAATATATATAAAAGATATTAAACTCCATAGAAATAATTAACAACATAATTCTATTAACACAAAATATGAAATACTTACATGTAATGTCAAACTTTATGAAAATTACTATCTAAAGAAGATTCTCCTTGTGGTGTTGACATATCTTGTCCACTCTCTTCATCCTATAAAATAAAGATCATAAGCATAATTAGAAATTATACATAAGATATTGAACTTTATACAGGTATTGAATAGTATAATTTCATTTAAAACAAACTATAAAGTACTTACAACTATATTACTTGTACTACCAAACATGACACCCAACTCGGGAGGAATGTGTCCTTCTTTCATTTGGATGTATGCAAGCATGACACTTTTTAATGTTTTGACATTTTCTTCGAAGTTGCTAATTTTTCTCTTAAATGAATAACTTCCTCTTTCAATTGAGAATTTCCACTCGAATCAGAATTTGAGAAATTGCACCCTGCACTGCTAAATCTTGTGGTAGACTGAAATGCAACACTATGAAGACCTCCTAGTCCTAGACAACGTACACGCCCAGGATGATCCTTTCCCAGCACTTTACTAACGCAATCATTAGCTGAAATTTCTGTAAAATTGACACTTTGACTCATTTCTTGTGTTATTTTCTCCTGTAAATAGAATAAATACAATTGTTTGATATTCATATTAATATTATTCAAAGGAGGTTGTAAAATAAGATAGATGCAAAGTCATGATATTTGACTTTAATTAAGGTAAAATAAGGTAAAATAAGCACATCCCTTTAATTACATTTTTTACATTCTTTAATGCAGTGAGAAATATCTTTCTTTGATATCTTGTCATTGTAAATAATAAAGGAATATATTTTCCATTTTCATCTGGCCAAAGATCTCCCTTTATCCCCATATCTTGTAGATCTTGATGAGCTTGTAGATGATCTTTTGATTTTTCTCCTTTGAGCATAGTATACAACACATTATCACACACATTCTTTTCAATATGCATGACATCAAGGTTATGTCATAAAAGATTATCCCTCCAATAAGGAAGATTGAAAAATATGCTTTTTTTCTTCCATTGGTTCCCTCTACTATTTGACTGAAGATTACTATCAAAGGTTCTGGCATCAAGTTGTTTCATGATTTCTAACCCAGATAATGATTTTGGTGCTCCCCTTTCCTCAATTGTTCCATCAAAGTGTTTCTTCATCAATCTAAATTTATGACTCCTTTCTAAAAATCTTCGATGACCCATGAAACACCATTTGTTACTACGTCTTAGTCGGCAAGGTGTCTGTATCAAAATTACAAGTTGGGCAAGCATAACCAATATAAGTATTCCACCCGGATAAAGTACAAAGTCCAGGAAAATCACTAATTGTCCACATGAGAGCCACTCGCATTATGAACACTTCTTTCAAAAAGCATCATAAGTTTACGCACCTTACGTCCATAACTCATTCAACTCTTTTATTAGAGGTTGTAGATACACATCTATCTTATTTCCGACATTTTTTTTACGGGATGATCATAGAAAGAATAAAAGAAGATTGTTTCATACACTCCCAAGGAGGTCGATTGTATGAAATTAGAATCACCGGCCATATACTATGGCTATTATTCATGGTTCGATATGGATTAAAGCCATCAGTTGCAAGGCCAAGACGAACATTTCTAGGTTCTAAAGCAAACTCAGGGTGAAGTTGATCAAAACTCTTCCATGCTTTAGCATCTCTAGGATGCCTCAATAGTCCATCCTGATTATTGTTTAAAACATGTCATCTCATGGACTTCGCTGTTTTTGGGCACATAAATAATCTTTGCAGTCTTGGTTTCAAGGGGAAGTATCGTAAGACCTTTGTTGGTATTTTCTTTTTGCTACTAGTACCCTTTTCTTTCCATCTAGATTTCTTACAATATTTACAACTCTCTAATTTTTCATCTTCTCCCCAATACAACATGCAATTTTTTTGGCAAACATCTATCTTGGTATAATTAAGACCAAGCTTATAAATCACCTTCTTTGCCTCATAAAATGAAGTAGGAAATTTTGCATATGAAAATGCATCTGCCAATAACTCTAAAATCATCGTCATAGCCTTATCAGTCATACCACACAAACATTTTATATGATACAACCTTAATAGAAAAGACAACTTTGAAAATTTTTTGCACCCTTCATATAACTCTTGGTTGCAATCTCTAAGCAAATCATCATACTCTTCACATTCTTCACTGGGCATGGTTTCTACAAACTCAACTTGTTCATCACACATGTTAGACTCTACATCATGTTGTCTATTCCTCCCAAATGTATCATTTATCATATCTATCATTGGATTTCCATTTTGTAATGACACATTTACTACTTCATTGTCCCTTGATGCTATTGTTTCATATGTCTCCCCATGCCAAATCCATACTTTATAATTTGTTGGAAATTGCTTGCAAATCAAGTGATCAAACACATCTTCTCTAGTTTCCCATTTGTCATAGTGACATTTAGGACATGGACAAATTATTGCACCATTGACAGATCGATTCTCAAATGCAAAATCTAAAAATCTATTCAGTCCATCCAAATATTCAATTGTATTCCGTGGCATGTCAATCCATAATTTATCCATTTTTATATATGTCCAACGAAGTAAGAAAAACATAAGTTGCAAAATATTTTCTATATCCTTGATGTACATAATAAACTAAGGTATAGAAGAGACATTAATACTCCTAAAATTCAAGAGTTTCCCGCTATGTCGTACTCTCAAATCCACAAAGCGGAACCTTACATAACTCGAGAATCCCGTCAGATCCTATTAAGTAAGCACACTTCAACTATAATTATGTTATGTTTTTATCAAACAAAAAATACTATGCATATAAAAAATTTAGATTAAAAAAAAAGTATTTATGAAATTTCATTGATATATAAAGAATATAGAATATTGACGAGATGATGTGAATGAGAAATACGAGTAATGAAAAAGGCATATGCAGGAGTCTAAAACACAATTCACAGTGACATACACTAGAAAATTACATAAATTAAAAACCAGTAATAATATAATGTAGTTAAATTAGAAATTAACAATAACGAAACGAAGGCTAATTAAATGCAACGATCAAATTAAAGTTTATTTTTCTCCTTTTACTCAATATGCAATTAGAATTCAACATATATTGTTATTGATGCCAAATTCATAGGCATAACTTCAGCCTCCGACACTTTTTGTTGTTGAAGAAAAGTGTAAAATACTTACCTTGACAAGACTATTCGATCAATTCTTTTAGTATTTGTTTTTGGAAAATTCCATTGATTATGCCTGCAACATTAAATAAAAAAATATTTTTCCATGATTAGATTAAAACAAAGACGCTAAATCCATCTAAAAACTCTGCATACATATTTTGGTCATAGCTCATGAAAATCATTATAAAATTGCACTCGCAAAAATAGAGTCCATTGAAGTTCATATACTATATGTTTTTTATTGTTTAAAAGGCCGAATATATTTCTTTCATTGTTCTTAGTTGTAATTTTTTTTATTCATACTCACTTACTAAAAGAATATTTAAAGTAATTTTAAGAAATTTTAATGTTTTATGCCTTTCCACGTAAATATGAAATGACATATTCAGGTGTTCATGCACTCCAATTATTATTCTAATGCAGCATTGAACCTTATACCTCACGTTTTCACACCAGACTTTTGTAATTTCCTTGGGACTGGAACTGCGTTATATACATAAATCATATTGCCTAATGCAACAAATTATGGTCAAATATAGCAGCTATAATGAACAGAACATAAAACAATTTCTGCATATTTTTTCTTCACCTTTCTTGTATATTTTTCATAGTTAACTAACAGTTTCTGATAAGCATTCAACTTACCTATAGTTAAGTAGTTTCTAGCATATCTAACCCAAAAAATCTAGAGTCACTGATAAGTAGTAGACAAAAGCTTACTAGATCCACCTTTAGACGTAACCACTCTACCTTTGATTAGTTCCAAAGTGGCTTTAAACAAGTCAGAAAAATCTGTAAGTTTTATATTTAGCAGTGAATGGAGGCTTTATAAAAATCACTCATTTAAAAAGTAGAATGGCCTAGTGTGGACACTCTCACTTGAAGTTACAATCCATTTAAACTTATGTAAGTAGTAGAATTGGAGAGCTATGGTGATAAATATGATGAAAAGTGAAGAAAGTGATGAAGAGGAGTACAACTATATAAATGACAAGAACTTTACCTGCATCAAAGGGGTGAAAACATGAATGTGTGGGTCATTAATTATAAATTGATAGAGGACAAAAGGTCTAAAGAGTTTTGTATAAATCTAGAAATAAATAATCTAACAGAGCACCTTCTCCTTCACTTCACTTCACTTCAGTCACATTTCCTCTGTGTTTGTTTCTCATTCTCAAAGACACTTCACAAACACATTTCAGTCCAATAATTTTATCATCTTCCATTATTTTATCCCAGTCAAATCTCTCGGCAATGCCATTCAGCAATTCTGCTATTTGCTCATATTTCATAGGACGCAAGTTTCCAAACTCAAAACCAAACTTCTTATGTTCAGTACCTATTCTAAAAGACCACTTGAAAAAATTAACCACCTACAGACATACAAGCTAGTTATCAACACAAGACAACTTAAATTTTAAACCTCCAAGAAAACTAGTGAGGTGCTATATAAACTTAACTAAAAATACAAACTCAAACGAGGAAACTAGATGCAGGACCAAAAACCGCATAATAACTATCCAACGGCGCAAAATCTTAGAGGTAATTGTACCCTTGCACCCTACCGCACCAGAAAACTCCCCATCTCCCTTATCCTGCGCACTCCGCCACTGCCACTGTGACCACAATGGCGGAAGTGCCCGAAACCAATCCCCCACCGCCGGACCCTCCAATCCCCTCCGCACCGGACGCCGCGGAGGAAACGGCTCCGCCGGCTGCAGCAACTGCATCGCAGCCGAACACCGACATCGTCGCCCCTCCGGCGTTAGCTCCGAAGCGGCAACGCCGTCCGAGTGTCCGTCTTGGAGAGATTGGAGACCAACGCGTTAGATAAAACTCTTGTAATTTTCCACAAAAATCACAAACATGTGAAATTGAAAAGTAAAACGTAAGAAGGATTAAACCTGAATTGGTGATTGAGAGAGGATATGTGACCTTGCATTGAAGGATGAAACGTTACAGTGAAAGATGAGTGTGAAAATGAATGAAACGGTAAAGAGAGAAAGAGATAACGAAGAGAGAAAGAGAAGGTAGAAGAAAGTGAGAGAATGAAAAATGAAAATAAATAAAAATAAAATAAAATAATTTAAAATTAATTATAATTATTGTGTCGGTTAAATTTTTTGTCATAAATTACATTTAATTTTTACGATTTTTATAACTGTTGAAAATAAACCTCTAATAATTATGAAGTTTTTTGTAGTGAAATTCCATCGTAATTAGTGTTTTCCAACAAATATGTAGTAAATAAATTATGTGCTTAATTAGCTTTTTTAACAATATTAACGGTAAATAAATATTTTTATTAATATTTTTTAATGAATTAGTGACAAACAATTTTTTCAAGTTAATATTTTTTAATAAATAATTGTAAACCAATTTTGATTATTATTTTTTAATTAATGACGGACAAATTTTGTCATTAGTTAAAATTTTTTAATAGATTTACGATAAAAAAACTTGTAATTAATTAATATTTTTAACATGACAAGCAAATTTTATTATTAATTAATATTCTTTAGTTAATTAACGATAAATAATTTTGTTATTAATAATTTTATTTAATATAATAATGATGAATAAATTTGTTTTAATTAATATTTTTTATTGAATTAACGGTAAACAAATTTCATCCTAATTAATATTTTCAATCAAATTTGCAATGAACAAATTTAATCGCTAATTAATTTTTTCAACAAGTAGATGAATAATTTATGTCAATAATTGATAAACTAACAAATTTTGTTACTAATTAGTATTTTTTGACTAAAAATGAAAAAATTACATCATTTGTTATTTTCATTTATATTTAGTATTTTTTTAGATTGAAAACCAATAATTTTCATCTTAGATTAAAAGGAGAAGAAATGACAAAGAGATAAAAAAATTACAAAAAGTTTAAGGAGAAAGATTATTAAAAATTTAATATTTCTAACGAACTAAAGACAAAAATTCATTGATAATTAATTTTATTTTTTTCATTAAAAGAAATTATGGTGAGGAGGAAGATGACTTGCTATCCTAGCTATACCATTTATATATAAGTCATTTTCCTTCGTTATCACTTGTAATTTCTCCATTCTTTTTCTGTCCCATGATATTTCTCTACCATTTCTTTATTTCACTATAGTTGTCAAATATCATATAAGATAGGGTTGACCAATCATTATTTTGCAAAAAAAAAAATAACATACATAAAATATAAATAGCACAGTCATCAAGAGAAAGTATTAATAAAAACTATAGAAATACACACCATTCTGATCTGTTTGAGAAATCAACAGGGACCAATGCAATTAAACTATGGACGAGGGTTTAGTTACTTACGATAATATTTTGAACCATAAACAAACACTTCAAGAGAAGCACTGAACCATTGAACTTCATGCATACCCATCATTCCTCCGTGACGAGTAGTCTTGAAAATAACTAACCTAGAAGCCATTGAAACATTTTTAAGACAAAAGGAGTCAGTAGAAATTAAAAGAATAACAACGAATATTGAATTTACCAGGTCTTCTGGGGAGGATCGGCATTCTATTTATGTATTGCATGCAAAATTGGACAAACTGTTCGAAAAAGAGAGAACAATCATAACAATTGCTGTAATGGTAGCAGCAGCTTGCCAAGGTGTTTTACAATAATCACGCCTCAGAGTTGACCTCAAATTATTAAAAGTATTTCTGTAAAAATCACTCAAGTCTTGGCAGATACGAAAGTAATCCAAATTGACATCTGATTCCGTAACATTTTGCATAAGACCATTAAACAATTTAGCCACAGAATCAGAATCTCCTAGCGGGTTAACCAGTACTCTCTTTTGAACCAGTTTATCCACATCTCTGCTGGTGTTTATAAGGAGGTCCAGAACTTTAGCATAGTCTGTAATGTAGGATTTGCGGGGATAGTGACACTGCTCCAAAGCCACCATGTTGCGAAACATTAGTTCAGTCGAATCATCCACATCTAATTGCGGGATTTCAAGAACCCCTCCTGAAAATCTCAAGTCTAGTAAGCACTCACTTTTAGGCTTTACGTTAAACCTTACTCCTGCTTCTGACAACTCAGTAGCACTAGGACAGTGTTCAACTGCTTTGTCAGTCCTGGACGGTCTACTTTCCGGAGGCTGTTGCAAGTGAAAAGTTCTGAGCAGATCTGTGAAGTGTCTTGGGCTAATGTTGTCAAAACTCAACTTGGATCTATTGTAATAGTCAAAATAGGAAAACGTAAGCTGAATAAATGAAGGATTATCACCATTATAGAAGGAGCGCCTGAAGAGGTTTTCAAGGACAAAGAAAGGAAGTTGGTTCTCAAGTAACAACAAATCTAATCGTATGAGTATCCAACCAAGGTATAGAAAGAAACGTATCATCCTGTGAGTAGTCATGATAACAGTCTCTCCAAAAGAGCTCAAGTATAAAACCACAATCCACAAGGACGATCTTTACCAGCTCCTCTTTGCTGAATGCTATGGTTTCTGAAAGCGACGAATTTCAGGCTCCACTCCGTCTATGTAACTGATCCAACTATCCAAACTTGCTTCTGTTCGTTTAAGAAAAGCCTTGCAATACATGAGTTTGTGTCTTTCCATATTGTGGAGGCGAGAATGGTGGTTGTGGTGAAAAGGGCCTATAGAAACAACGGTTGGGGTGTAGGCATCTTCCTTGAGTCTGCGAATACAAAAGGGCACTCTGTAGATGCAACACTCATCAGTTATGGGTGCCTCCTCCCCCTCCAGCATCACCTCAATATCCGTCACAAACCGACTGCTCATCATTCTAGTAATCTAAATGATCATATATATAAACCAAAATCAAAGTTAAAGTGAAATATAAAGAGTCCATAAAGGAGAAAACCGGCATGAAAATGAAGAAACTATGAGTATATATATAAGCTGGGAATTATGGAAGATATTACTTTACCCATTTCCTTTGTTTGGACTAAATTTTGAAGTCTTAGTTTGTAGCGAAAGTTCTTTCTCTTGCTTCTTGCATGCGTTTCAGACGGTGGCGTTGGGCCATATATATAATATTGGGGTCATCTCTGTCAATTATAATATTTGTCTCTTCTGAAATTCAGCAACTCCTCTTCTTACCGTGTTGATGCACATGCATGTCAATGACAGAGATAAATTAAGTTATAATAAATTATCATTTGACACACACAAAAAAAAAAATAAACGATTAATTTCATTTAATTTAAATCAGAAGATAATTCTATATATTCCTATATTTTTTCAATTAATCTTCTTAATTATTACATAAAGAAAGTATAATATGTTTTGTTAACCTTTTAACAAGTTAAATGTGTTTATTTTTTATTTAATATTTTATTCATGGTGGTGAAATATTATAAGAACTTTTGACATTAGTCAACTACAAATAAGTAATTCACCTTGCTCAATTTTTCAATCGCATTGAATAAAGATATTAGAAGCTTAGTAGTTAAAATTGGTCATTTTTTTCTTATAGTAGGGTAACAATGTGAGTTACAGAATACATATACTCATTGTTTGTCTTAATTTTAATATTGCAATGTTAGATAAATTTAAATACCTTATGCAAAAAATTCAGTTAAATATTATGGTAATTAAAATAAGAGTTTAATTGAATTTTATGAATCCTATTGTGAACTTTTAGTAATTTAATTACTAAAATCACGTATTTAAGTCAAATAATGAATTTTAAAGATTTTCAAAACTTACCACTTGAATCACATTATTATGTATGTACTCCTTAATATACTTTTTATTTGTTTACAAATTTATATGTCTTAAAAGATTATAATTTAGTTTATAACTAAACAAACAAATTAATAAGCTAACGAGAGTATAATCAAGAAAGAGAACACGGGCTATTGAGGGGACAAAGAAAAAACACCAATTAAACAGGGGAGACGCGTAAAAAAAAACAATTAATTAAATATATATATTTTTAAATTAATACTAAGTGTATTATTATACTAAATAATTTTTTTTGTATTATTATTTATACAATTATATTATTTTTTAAAGTAAACAAACTTTTTCTAATAAAATGAAAAAAGAGAAAAATATGAAAAAGAAAATAATTATTATAATATTATATGAAAATAAAATTATCTTATCAATTGAATGTTATAAATAAAAAATGTGACACGATGTTGGTGTGTTTGTTTCCATTATATTAAATGTGACACGGTCTCATTTAGTTTTAAGTCTTACATGCATGTGGTGATGCATATACATTTTTTAAGTGAGTGCAATTGGTTTTAAACATAATATATAAAGGGATTTTTTTTTAATTTACAAATGTTTATACATTGATTGATATCGACAATAGAGTACAATTTGCTTCAAATAATTTTATGATTTATTTGCAATCTATGAGTATGCATAATTGGTAAAATACAAAGTTATTGTGCACGTTGTGCTAGACACATTTTATTTACCTTTACTTTTTCATGCAATTTTAAGATATCTTCCATATTTAAAACAACAATTAAACACTATATATATATCTTTCTTCACATAAATATTTACTTCAATCAATATCATAAATAATATATTTAAAAAATTTATTTAAATGAAATTTGTATTATTTTATTTACTAAACTAAAATATATTATTATTTATAGTTTGTTTTTATTTATTTAATTTTATTTTTTTTACTATTTATTTTATTTTATTTATTCACTCCATATTTTTCTGTTTTTCCTATTACCCTATTTTGTTTCTTTTCTCTACTCTCTCATCTGTTACTAACTAAAAATATTAAATTTAATAATATATATATATATATATATATATATATATATTACTAATTTAACTTTTTTTTAATATATTATTTATCACATTCATTTGATTTTTGTCCACCAAGTATGATAAAAAAAAGTATGGTGATTTATCACAGTAAAAAATATGATTTACTGAATATTTGTAAGTGGATAATATTTTTTCTATGAAAATTTTATTTTATTGATAATAAATTTAACTATATTTTCAAGTTTTATATTTATATATATCCTTTAAATTTAAAACAATTATTTTAAATCTTTTTAATTTGTATGTCTTAAATATCATTAAATAGGGTGTTCGTGGAAGTTTTATTGAATTTATTTTTCAATGCGATTAAAATAATTTAGAGCAAGGTATGATAAATTTGATTATTTATCTTTTATATCTGACTTGAATCCATTCAATGGATAATAAATTAGTTTAGATTGGGTTAAATAGGTGAAAAAAATGTTTTATTTTTTTAAAATTAATATATTATTTTTCTTTTTTCTTTTATTTTGATAGAACTTTCAAATATGTATATTACATGAATTTTGATTAAATAATAATCCAACAAATTAAATTAATTCTTAAATTATAAAATAATCCAAAAGTTAGAAGATATAAGAGTAAGTTTATTTTTATTTGCAGTTAAAGTTAACCACTTTAAAATAAATATTGTTTATATGTAAGAATGAATTCTTAATATATATATCGTGAAAACAAAAATTAAAGAAAAGGTTGAGTTTATAATAACTTTACTAGAAAGTAAAATTAGGATAGAATTATTATTATATCTATGTTTAAGATTTAAAAAAGTAGTTTAACAGATCATGGAATAGTAAATATATTCTAAGAAATGTTTAGGACTAGAACAAAACACTGTCCAAGTTAATATTATGAAAATTCAAGTTGAATGTATTTTAATAGTCATAAAGGTCAAAAGAAGCTTAAGAAATTAAAGCATGTTACCACACCAACAACTTGATTTTTTATAAAATTAATTTTAGTTGGACGCGAGTTTAAAATAATTCAAGTTTTATTTAACTAGACATTTAAAAAAATCACAGAAAATGTTATTTACAAAGTTGCAATAGAAACCAGTTTACTGTTCACTATGCAATCACTAAAATAAGTTTTAATGTCTGTATACAGTTTTTATGCAAATGTTCTTTAAAGTGTTGTTAATTATGTATACAATAATTTGAAAATAAATAACTAAGCTTCTCACAAAAACAAACTCGTTAGTTAATATTTGGAAAACTCTTCACGGATTTGGTAAAGAAAAAATAGAGTAAATAATAATAATAAAAAAAGGTTTGTTTGGTGTAAACAAAAATTGAGGAGAAAAAAAAATAGTTTCGCATGTTACTTGTGTTTTATTTTTCATATATCTTCATTTATTTATTATCTTTTTTATATTTCTCTAATACTAAAAAAGTTATTTTTAATTTATTTCTTTTTTTTCATTTTTCTTATATGTTGAAATAAATATCGTGTCTTAATTATAAAAATATATAACTAATTGACGGTTAATTGTTTAGACGCTAATTCATTTAAAAAATATTTTTGAGAAAACTAATATATTTAATAATATAATATTAATAATGTTTAATTATTAAAAAATATTTTAAATAATAATAAGTGGATTAGTAAATAATTTTTAAATTTTTATTTATTAATTAATATTTTTATTAAATAAATTAAAAGTTATTATATTTATGTATTAAAATATCTAATTATAATAATAATTTAAATTTAATAAAATAATATTTATTAATTGAATTATAATATTATAATATAATATAAAAATAAAATATTTTTTAATTATAATTTTTATTTTAAAATATAAATATTTTTTTAAAAGTTAATCAATCACATCCATTTTCATAAGTTCAACAAATGAAAATGACTATAATAAAATTATCAACCCATTTCATTTGTTTCGAGATAAATTAGCAAATTTGTTTTACATCAATTAACCTATTTTTAAGCTAACAAGGTTTACCCAAATTTTAAAAAATCAACTCAAATCTTAAAAAGAAGTTTCCGCTAGACTAATATATCATATATTTTTATATAATTAAGCAAACCTATTTACTTAATGTTAAAATTTAATCTCTACGTTGTATTTAGTTTAGAAAAATACTATTAAGATAAAAAAAATACTTAAAAGTATTATGATTTATATGATCAGATAATATACTTAAATTTTATAAAGAAAATTACATTACCCTCCTCATGTACCTATGAAATGATTTTGACAGTAGATATAAGCAATTTATATTAATTTTCATAATTTTAATTGATGATTTCAAATTTAAAGCGATTGAATTTATTCAGCTCAATATAAAAGAAATTACAATCGATTATGAAAATTGTATAATCTTCCAAATACATAATAAATTATTATTATTATTATTATTATTATTATTATTATTATTATTATTATTATTATTATTATAAGTATTATTATTATTATTATTATTATTATTATTATGATTTTTTGAAAATTGTAAATTTGATGTATAATGTAGAATTCAAGGAAACTGTAGATAATTAGTATTCTTGTGACAACTATACAATACTTATCTTTTCTCGTCAATTTTTTTTAAATCACACTTATATGTGTCTACATTTTTCTTCCATAGAGTTGTCAAATAACATAAAAGATATCTATCCATCTTCAAGAAAGTAACATACACATAAAAAGACAAAATAGCATAATTTCATAATCAATTTTATAAATAATATATTTTAAAAAAATATTTAAATAAAAACTATCTGAGTTTATTTAATCAATTAGGTTTTTTACTGTTCATACACAGAAAAAAAAAGTGATAAAATTTTAAAAGAAAAAAAAAACACAAAAATCATCATTTAACAATATTTGAATACACCAGGTCTTTTATATGGAGGGGAGACATTAATGTGGTAGAACTTGCAAGACAGAACAAATTGTTTGAACCAAGGAGAGAATAAGAAGAACAATTGCTGCAATGGTAGCAGCAGTTTGCCAAGGAGTGCTACAATAATCACGCTTAAGAGTTGACTTCAAATTATTCCAAGGATTGCTGTAAAAGTCATTCAAGTCTTGGCGGAGACGAAAGAAATGGGAACTGACATTTGATTCTGTAACATTCTGCATAAGACCATTAAACAATTTAGCCACAATGTCAGAATCCCCTAGCCAATTAACCAGCACCCTCTTTCCAATCAGTACATCCACAATCAGTACTTAAAATGTTTTTTTAATAACTGGAGATGAAAAAATATTATTAATATATCAATCAAGTCCTATTAAAAAAATAATGGGTTAGTTTGTTTAAACCTAATTTGAAAATAAGAATATATATATGTGGTATGGAAGAATTTTATCCAAAAATATACATATATTTTGAGATTTAGATATACACTAATATAATAAAATATAAAAGAATATATTCTAATTCAATTCAACCGATTTTATAAAATTAAATTAAATACTTTATATTTGTAGTATAATATTAAATTCCGCTCTAACCATGTTAATTAAGATATTATTGGTTAAATCTTTGATAAATTTTTCAGTAATTAAATAATATAATAATATATAAATGGCTATAATTCTTATTATATTTTAAAATTAACTAATTATCTCACGATTTCTATGTATACTAATAAAATAAATTCTAGATATAATTGATGAATAATAGAAAATTATAGAAAATGAGAAGAAGAAGAAGAAAATCATAAAAAAAATTATAATTAAAAAAATATATACTTTTCAATAATGTGCCATGAATATTTTTTTCACTAAATTTTTTATGATTATATATGAATTATTTTTTATTAAATAATATTTTTAAATGGATTATATACAAATGATTTTCGTTATTACATTAAATAAATTATTTCTCAAATTAGTAACTTTCCATTAGCTACCAAAAACTTTGTTATGAATTAGTAATTTATAATTCTTTAGCAACGAAAATGTTTCGTCTCTATTTAATATAATCCAATAAATTAATAGATTAATAATAATAATAATAATAAATCATTTTTATTTAATATTATTCAACAAATTGAAGACGTTAAATTTTATCGCGAATTAATTTCTTTATTAGTAATTTCTAACAAATTAATATAATTTTCTTTGGTAATTAAGATAAAGAAGAGAAAAAATAATAGAGATTAAAAAATTATAGTTCAAATAGAAGAATCACAATAATTATTTGCCAACAAATTTTCTGATTGATTAATTAACTAGGAATATATTTTTTGTGAAAATACTTTTTTATTTTACATTTTAGTTTAGTTGCAAATAAAATTTGATATTAATTTGTGTTTTTAATATATTACTAATGAAAAATTACGTGGTTAATTAGTTAGTATTTTAAATTGAATTAGTGAAAAATCATTTTCATTATTAACTAGAATTTTTCAATAATTAATAACGAATAAATTTTGTCTCGTTAAGGTTCCAACATAAAACCAATTGACAATATGTGGAGTAGCTCCTCCAATGAAGTCTGTCTGACTGCATAAAATGGATCTTTGACCCAATTAAAGAAGAACTTTTGGCTCATGATAATAACCTAAAAGATATTAGAGCTTTGACTCTGATACCATGTTAAGGCTCCAACATAAAACCAATTGACAATATGTGGAGTAACCTAACATGTATTTAAATAATATCAAATGACATAAGGTAGGACGATGTGAGACTTTCAACAGCTTAAATATTTTTCATATTAGTGGAAAAAAGTGTAATTAATTAATATTTTTCAATAAATAACATATTATTTTATAATTAATTATAGTAATTTGTCAGTGACGCAAAATTTTATTTTTATTTAGTATTGTCTAATATTAGCGACAAATAAAGAGACAGAATTATGAAAATTTTTAAGGAGGAAGAAAAAAAAGATAAAATTAGTATTTTCTAAACAAAAAATGTCTTCCTCAATAATTATAAAAATAATGAGAGATAGAAATAAGATAGAGAAAAAAATAATTATAAAAGGATCAAGAGGAAAAAAATATTTTTAATGGAGAAAAAAATATCATTAGACAAAAGATAAATTTTGCAGTTAACGTATTAAGTATAAATAAAATTGGTTGATAATTAATATTTTTTAATAGATTAGCAATAAACTATTTTGTTGTTAAGTAGTATTTTTAACCAATTAATGGCAAATTCTTTTATAACTAATTAGTTTTTTAAGGATTACCAAGGAATAAGTTAGTCTCTAATTCATTAGAATGAATTGTTGTTACTTATTACTGTCCAACAATTTAGCGATAAATAAAATAATCTTTAACTAATATTTTCTACTAAATTAAAGATTAATTCATATATCACTTATTAGTATTTTTTTATAGGTTAAGAATGAACGAATTTTTTCGTTAATTAATAATTTCAAACGAATTAAAAATAAAGAAAATTTATTTCTAATTAGTATTCTTCAATGAAAACGAACAAATTTTACTTAGAATGTTTTATTTTTTCTCTTTAGTTATTTTGAAAAATTAATAATAAATCATTTTTTGCTCTAATAAATATTTTTCAATTAAGTAATATAATTTTTTTTATCGTTAATTAGATATAGCTAATTAAAAATATGTATAACTCTTTCTTTTAGTCATATTATATCATTTATGAAATCTACAATTTTTTTCCTCTCTTCATTAACCATCCAAATTTCTTATTTTGAATTTATTTTTCTATATTTCTTCTTACCAAAATCACTTATCATGTATACTTTGTTTTCTTTTCCTTGCATTAGGTTTTTTTTTAGAGTGATGGTGTGTGCATGAAGGTTTTACATTCCTTCATGCAATTCTAACTGCATCAATTTTATTCTCTTTCTTCCACAAGACTGAGTTTTGATAGAAAAAAGGAAAAAGAAAATATATAAAAAAAAGCGAACGAAGAAATTTTTTGTATAATTAATTAAAGTAAAATAAAAATTATTTGAAGAAAAACATAATAATCAAAATTATTATTTTTTATTTAGGAGAAAGAAATACATATATATTTTATTTTATTTATTTTTATTATTGTCATTATTAGCCAACAGCAATAGCAACATTATTATGTACAAATCACACTTCTACATAGTCAACATTCTCACAGCTATTTTATTTTTCTTTGTCCTACACGTTATCAAACAGATCTGAATTTATAGTTTATATATATATATATATATATATATATATATATATATATATATATATATATATATATATATATATATATATATTTATATTTATATTTGTTATACGTGCATCATTCAGTGGTTTTTTTTTTCAATAGCCAAGTTGTACATATTTTATCAATTACTAAATAATATTTTAAGTAGTTTGTATTTTTAAATTATATTAAAATATTTGTATTTACAGTTTTCCTTTTTTGTGTGATGCCCATGTATTCATCAAGATATTTGTTTATATTAGCCCATAGTTAAGTCGTGCATACAATTGGCTATGATATATTTTTTTATGTGTGTGGAGTTTTGGTTTATTGTTTATATATGGTGAGATATTAATCAAAGTGCAATTTGCTTCCAGTAATTTATAATAACAATGCTTTTATGATTTATTTTCAATACGATTGTATGCATGGTTGATGTTTATTATATCAAAATTGTTGTAAATATAGAATTATCTTATTTGACTTTATATGTTCGGATTATATCTTCTATAAAATAGGTTAGAATGGAGTCGATTTGTTAATCTGTCTAAAAATTGAAGGTGAATCATAAATTTAGTCATTTTGATTTGTTATGTTAATTTGAGACGTATAGAGTGAACTGACTCGTTATAACAAAAATTTTGTATATTAAAATTAAAATATTATAATTGAAAATATTATATTTTTTATTATATTATTAAAATAGATAAATATATTATAATACTATAATTTAAATTATTGATTATAATTAATTATTTTGACATATAAATATAACTTTTTTTTAATTTATCTAATAAAAATATTAATTAATAAATAAAAATTTTAAAAATATTCATATAATTAAATATATATTTTTTTAAAAAATACATTTAAAAAATATTATTTAAAAAAAATTGTGTATCCTTCGTCCCTTTGATGGGGTTGACTGGTATTTGTTGTTAGAATTAGTTTAATTAATTCATTTTATTACATGATTTATGTGAAATGTAACGATGAACACAAATGTGATTTAATAAAATATAAGGACATATAGATCATTATAGGAAATTAAAATAAAATAAAAACTTACGATAACCAAGGATATAAATTAATGAAAGGTGATTGAGGTTATGTTTTTGGCTATAAATTTTTTTTCACATTAAACCATCAGGAAAGTGTGAGAGGAAAAAAGAAAGACAAAGAGATAGATCGGTGAAAGAATATTGAAGAATAAAGAGATTAAAGAACAGACTCTGATGAATAAATGTTAGTCTTCTTGTTATAATTTATGAATGTATGTGAAAATCAAGAATTTTAAAATCCTGTAAAATAATTTTTTGAAATGAATGAGAACGTAAGAAAACTACATAATTGATTTACATTTATTACCCATTTTGATTATTACGTACTAACCCGTCCCATCCATTTATATAACAAGCGATAAATGAAATAAACCAAAATAAAACAAGCTAACACATTTTATCATCCATACCTAAATATATGTTTGTGTCTTCTATAATAAGTGTGCTATTGACGCGAAAAAAATGTGTTTTGTACATTTAATTCTTTCATTGGATATTGTAGTATTTAAAAAAAATGAGTTTTTTTTTTCAAGATTTCGTATTAAATAATTATTTTTTATACAACAAAAAAATTAATATATTTTTAGTCTTTGAAATAATGTTCTTTTGGAGAAGTCAGAGCTAATATAGTTAATAAATAAAGACAAGTAGTAGTACGTAATATTGAATTTTCAGTAGAAGTTTCAAATTTTATTGAATTACCAATTAATGTGATTTTAGAAATAAAATCGCGTATTTGATTTCTCGTTGAGAAATTGATTTTAACTTGAAACAACTTTAAGTAATTTTTCCATTTGATCAAATTTTTATGCTGAAATTTCTTATCAATGTATTTTATAATAAAAATATTTAAATATAATCAAATATAATATTTTTTGAAGTAAAATTGAAAGCCTAACTAATATATGCTTTGTCTAATATCTAGCTAAAATTATTTTGAACGAGATCTAGTCGAACATGTTTTGGTGATGGTTGAGTTGAGTGTAAAATATTATGTAATTTTCCTAACGCTCTTAATTCATTATGGAAAACTACTCTACAAGATCTTTAGATTATTGATTTTCACAATATAACATATATTAGTATAGTACATGAATCATAGTAAGAAGACTAACCTTGATCCATGAGAATCTATTTTTTAATCTTTTCGTTCTCTCATCTCCTTTTCCTAATTTATCTCTTTATCTTTCTTTCTCTTCTCACGCTTTCTTGATGGTTTACGTGAAAAAACCTTATAACCAAAGACGTAACCCTTATTCCATTTTATTAACCAATGCTCATCAAGTTGGTTACCGTAAGTTGATATTTTATTTTATCTTTATTTTATTCTAACTTCACATAATAACCAATAAGTCCTCATATTTTATTAAATCACATTTTGACCTATTATTATATTTCACATAATGCAATAAATTAATTAAATTAATTCTAACATTCTCCCACTTGACTCATGTGATGTCATACGATTATGTGATTTAATACTTAAGTCATAATGCGCATTAAATGACCTTATATAAATTGATTCTATCATTATTCATAATTAAAGATACAGCTATAACAAGAGTCATGACGGTTATATGTCATTCAATCGACAGACTCCCTTCCATGTACCACTATATTATCTATTTCTCCTTAATATGACTTTATAATGAGAAGTCCATAATGGGTTCAAACATAATATCATTTTAATAATAATAACATAATTTGTTTTCTTCATCATAATTTGCATGCATATAAATAAAGAAGAAAACACAAATTTCAGAAACTTATACATTAAAGATCTCAGAGTGTCACATAAACATTAATAATAACATTAACATTCAACATTCACTACTAGTAAACATAATGCCCATATTTACTATATGGCCAGCAAACAACTTGGGCGATATTCCCTTTGTTAAAGGATCAACAATCATAAGATCAGTGCTAATATGTTCTATTGACACTCTCTGTTTCTGAACTTCTTCTTTAACGGCAAAGTATTTTAATTTCATATGCTTAACACATTTGGAATACTTGTCGTTCTTAGAAAAGAAGACTGCTCTGGAATTGTCACAATAAATTTTCAGCGACTTGGCAATGTTGTCGACTACTCCAAGTCCTGAAATAAAATTCCGTAACCAATTAGCTTGAACTGTAGCCTCAAAGCATGCCACAATTTCAGCTTCCATGGTGGATGCAACAATGACAGACTGCTTTGCACTTTTTCATGAAATCGCTCCTCCGGCTAATAGATACACATAACCAAATGTAGACTTTCGTGTATCCATACAACCAGCAAAATCTGAATCTGTATATCCAATCACCTCAAGGTGATCAGCTTTCTTATAAGTAAGCACATGATTCTTTGTTTCTTGTAAGTATCTTAAACCTTTCTTTGCATCTTTCTAATGATCCAGTCCAGGATTACTATGGTATCTACCTAGCATACCAACTGCAAAGCTAATATCTGGCCTCGTACATATTTGAGCATACATCAAACTCCCAACAACAAATGCATAAGGGATATTTTCCATCTGTTTCTGTTCCAAGTCATTCTTTGGACATTGCATGAGACTAAATTTGTCTCATTTCTGTATTGGAACGGGAGATGCTGAACACTTCTCCATTCTGAATCTCTCTAAAATTTTATTAATATATGCTTTCTGAGACAAACCTAACCGTCATTGTGATCTATCACGGAATATTTATATTCCTATCACATAGTATGTCTCATTCATATCTTTCATAGTTGTTAAAGAGAAACTTCTTAGTCTCACAATATAAATTGCAGAAGATGAAAGGTGGAAGTGTGGTGGCTGCGTAGTCCTTGTGTGATGTATGCAATGCTTAATTGTATAAGGATAATTTGGGGTTAATCTTCGCTTAGTTGGTTAATTTCATGTTGGAATAAGGGTTAAGGAAAATTTGGGATTAATCTTCGCTTAGTTGGTTAATTTCATATTGGAACAAGGGTTAAAGCTAATTTGAGATTAATCTTCGCTTAGTTGATTAATTTTGAATTAGAATATAATTTGGGATTTATCTTCGCTTAGTTGGTTAATTTCGTATTAATTTCGTAATCTAGGATAAGTGACACTGCATTAGAATTAAGAAATCAATTGCATTTTAATCTGTTTTTAATCCGCATTTTTATAATCTGCTTTTGTTCTGTTTCATCTAATATTTTAATTTTGAAAAACTTCCTTTTTTTTTGTTACTGTTCTAATTTTAAAAATTGATAAGCTTTGATAGAAATTCGTGGTCTTTGGGAGACGACCTATGAAAGTTTCCTAGTACTACATTTATCTGTTTTAATTATTTTACCGAGTACGACATAGATCAAGATCATTAGTCGCAAGCAATATATCATCAACATACAGAATCAGAAATATAAACTTGCTCCCACTGACCTTCAGATATATACACCGATTAACAGTGTTTTCCTTAAATCCAAAGGATATAGTAGTATCATTGAACTTAAGATACCATTGTTGAGAAGCTTGTTTAAGTCCATATATTAATTTCTTAAGTTTACACACCATATGTTCATTTCCTTCTTCAATAAATCCCAGTGGTTGATTCATATAAACATCCTCCTCTAAATCTCCATTCAGAAAAGCAGTTTTAACATCCATTTGATGGAACTCAAGATCATAATGAGTTACTAATGCCATGATAATTGTAAAGGAATCTTTCTTAGAAACAGGTGAAAATATTTCCTTATAATCAATGCCATATTTCTGAATAAGATCTTTGGTAACAAGACGGGTCTTGTAACGTTCGATATTGCCATGAGAGTCACGCTTAGTCTTAAAGACCCATTTACACCCAACACTCTTGCATCCTTCTGACAATTCCACAAGATCTCATACACCATTATCTGCCATTGATTTAAGCTCATCTTTCATAGCATCTAACCATTTGTCAGAATTATCACCATTAATGGTGTCTGAAAATGAAACTGGGTCATTATCAATACTTAGGTCATTTTCTGACTCTTGTAGATAAACTACGTAATCATTTGAAATAAAGACTTTCTTTCTCTGTGAGATCCTCTTAATATTATTTCTTGTGGTTGTTTTATTATCGGTTCATTGTTAATCTTGGGATCATTAATTTGTTGTTCTTCTTTATTGTCGTGTGGTTCTACAACATGTGGAACAACAACTATTGAAGAAGATGTACTAGTTAAAGGAATTTGTATTCTAACTTTCTTAATCTCCACATTTCGTGAAGCTTCACTCCCACTGGTTTCACCATTTTCAATAAATCGAGCATTTTCAGTTTCAACAATTCTTGTACTATGGGTAGGACAGTAAAACATATACCCTTTTGATTTTTCTGGATAACCAATGAAATATCCACTGATTGTTCTTGCATCCAGTTTCTTTTCTTGCGGATTATAAATTCTTACTTCTGTCTGACTACCCCAAACAAGCAGGTGTCTCAAACTAGGTTTTCTACTTTTCCATAACTCAAAATGAGTCTTTTGAACAACTTTACTAGGAACCCTGTTCAAAAATACATGATAGTCTTTAAAGCATACATCCACAATGATACAGGTAAACATGAATTACTTAACATACTCCTAACCATATCAAATCATAGAAGTACGCTTAAACAAACTGAAACAATCATTCTCAAACTTAAAAGAGTATTCAGCAACATCAAGCTTAGACAAAGAAACTAAATTTCTAATGATACTAGGTATATAAAAAGTATCCATAAGGTCTAAGTGATATCCAGTGTCAAGGATTAAACGATAAGTCCCGACAGCTTCCACTGGAATCTTGACTTTATTCCCCATGAAGACGAACTTCTCATTTGGGTTTATGGTTCGGGTTGAAAGGAATCTTTGCATTACATTAGAAACATGAGTTGTACATCCAGAATTAATCCATCAAATATTATGGGAAACTTCAATTAAGTTTGATTCAAAACATACGTAAGCGCTATGCTCACCTTTCTTTTCGAACCAAGTTTTACGCTTTAAGCGGTCCTTTTGAAAATGTCCAAACTTACCACAGAAATAACATTTGTCATTTTTCTTCTGAATGTTAGTAGAGGACTCGTTAATCTTTAATAGTCCTTTACCATTTCCATGTTTCTTAACAACTTTCTTTTTAACTCCTTGATTTTTCACGTAATGAATAGAGTGACTTCTTAGGTTCTTGAGTCTGGTCTCCTCTTGTACTAACATACTGTACAATTCATGCACATTCCATTTGTCTTTCATGGTGTTATAGGTCATCTGGAACGGACCATACTCAGGCGGTAACGAGTTCAAAATGAACTGCACAAGAAAATTTTCTTTCACTGCCATTCCAAGAGACTTGAGTCTTGCTGTGATATTTGTCATTTCGATTACGTGTTCATGCATACTACGAGAACCATCAAACTTCATGGTGGTCAACGTACTCATCAATGTCCCAGCGAGGGATTTGTCAGCAGTTTGAGAGCGCTCTTCCACAAATTTCATAAATTCTTTCACGTCCTTAGTTTTGAAAAAAAATACTTAATATTGCTTGCAATACTCATTCACATAAACATAAGACTAAGTCTGTTTGACCTTTTCCAAACTCTATAATGAGTTTTCTCTTTATTGCTACTAGCATTAGTGATAGCAGCCGATTTTTCAACTTGGAAAGTCAAATCAAAATCCAACTCACCTAAGTGAAATTGGACTTTCTCACTTCAGTCAGGGAATTTAATCTATTAAAGACTAGAACAGACGAAGTAAGCGAATGTAGAAATACATAAACAAATACTTCAATTAACACATGCCTAACATTAACGCTTTGAGTCATAAAAACTAAATATAAATACAGATTCAAACATAAATAACAATTCTATGCATACTAATGTTCTCCTTTGGGAGATCCACTAATACACAAACATAATTACGCTAATCTTTTTATAACATTAATGATAATTAAAATATGCATCAACTAGAATCACCTAACACCTTTGGATATATAAATAAAACTAGTGACGCACACAAAATTATCTACTTTCATGTTCATTAATTATAATAACAATTAATCAACCTTTGAGTGATCCTGAAATGCCTTATAATAATGAACTTCAATTAACCCATAAATCATTATTCATAATTTTAGCATTCATACTATGGGTAATTGAAATAAAATCATTAATAATTTGAAATCAAAATAACCTTAAAATTTTGGCCACTTTGGTGACTAACAAAATTTATCATGCTTAATTTCAAAAAAATAACATCTTTAATTGCTATTAACCATTCATAGCATTTTTTTATTAATTTTAATAAATATGTACATTATTCACATAATAAAATATTATATGTCATAAATAAAATTGAAACTCATAATTTCAATTTTCATCCTAAGATTGATTTTCAATCCAAGACATTTATTTGCATTTCACGTAAAAGTGATATTGTCATCCATTCAAAACTTTTATGAGTAATTTAAACATAGCTGAAACAATACAATTCAGTTTGCAAAACAAAATTCATTCATTTATCAATGTTTACATTATAGGTACATTAACAAAGTTTTATAATATATTAACAAAGCTTACAGTACCTTTAACAAAGTTTTACCGTATGAGTATATTATACAACTCACCTTAACATAAAAATAACTCTTTAATTATAATTTCACCCACATAAAAAAAATATGTACGTACAAAATAATGTACAAATAATATGGGAACAAAATAATATAGGAAAAAATGGCTTCAAGCAATACCAGATCACCAATATGTACATACAAGATAATATTATAAATAATATAATATAATATATGAAACCTGTGTGTTTAACACTGTGACCAATATGTACATACAAGATAATATTATAAATAATATAATATAATATATGAAACCTGTGTGTTTAACACGTACTCTCTACGCGCAAAGTTTATCAACTTTACAGTTTACCATTCTTCCATCATAATTATAACATTTATAAGTATAACATGCAATGAAACAAATTTCATACATGATTCACCTTTTCAATTAAAATCAATTGTAAGGTCATAACCCAATCATGTCATTTGTCTTTTCTTTTTCAATTAAAAAGGATTACGTGACCATTGATGCACAAGGTTTATCAAATTTATTTCAATTTGAAATTGATTGCAGCCTTATCCATAAATTAGGGTTTATCCATTTATTCAATTTTGAGAAAAATTAAATTTGGGAATAAATTAGGGTTCATACTAATCTGACAGAGAAATCCCTAAATTGATAATTAGGATTTATCTTAATTTGGGAAAACTTTCATACAAAGAAAATCATAAATCTAATAATCAGTGCTCTAATACCACATGTAAAATATTATGTAGTTTTCCTACGCTCTTAATTCATTATGGAAAACTACTCTACAGGATCTTTAGATTATTGATTTCACAATATAACATACATTAGTACATGAATCATAGTAAGAAGACTAACATTGATCCATGAGAATCTATTCTTTAATTTTTTCGTTCTCCCATCTCCTTTTCTCAATCTATCTCTTTGTCTTTTTTCTCTTTTCACGCTTTCTTGATGGTTTACATGAAAAAAACCTTATGACCAGAGACAGAACCCTTATTCCATTTTATCAACCAACGTTCATCAAGTTGATTACCGTAAGTTGATATTTTATTTTATCTTTATTTTATTCTAACTTCACATAATAACTAATAGATTCTTATATTTTATTAAATCATATTTAAATCTATTATTATATTTTATGACTCATCTAATGAAATGAATTAATTAAATTAATTCTAATATATTTAGTGTAATAAATGTTAATCTACATCAAGATAAAGTCCAACTGTCAACGTTTTGTATAAACTGTCACCTCATATGTTTCTTTTAAAAAAAAACTTAAACGTGTATTTTTTTACAAGTATCATTATTACTCAATAAAAAAATACAGATAATGTTTAGTCTTAATACTAAAATCACGACTTTTAATTAAATACTGAATTTTAAAGACTTTCAAAAGTTACAAGTTGAATCACATTATTATTATTATATCTCTACTAGTTGATATACTTTTTATTTGTTTACAAATTTCAATGTCTTAAAAGACATAACTTATTTTAAAACCCTAATCTTTATATAAAAATGGCAAATCTAGAAATTTAAATTTTCCCCAACCTGACAATTATATATGTCACACTTAAAAGTAATTTAAGGTGTCTTGTCTACAAATTTAATTAACCATTTGCTTAATAATAATTTTTTTCTTTATTACGATTAATATATTATTACTAATAATAACAAGTTAATAGAAATAAAATTGAAAATGTTTTATTAAAAAATTAAAACGATAAAATAAACTATTTATATATATATATATATATATATATATATAAATAATTATAAATTATAATTTAATTTAAAAAAAAATAGGAGGATATGGTCTTTGGAGGGTCTCTTTTCTACCTGGTTAAGATGAATTGAAGGAAATTATCAAATAATTAAGACAAATCATAATGAAAGAATATCTTATATTTTGACAAATAACTATAAGAAAAATTATTAAATTAAAATATTATAAATAATATGTTTCTAATATATATTAGTAAAATATTAATGACAGAACTTTTCTAAAAAGGGTGAATTGGGTTTTCAAATTTTTTTGAATTTTTAATCAATTAGTTAAAGAACTTTTCCAGATAATCAATTATGAAAGAATTATTACAGTTTATAGAAAACAAGTATACTAAGATAAAGAAAAGAAGAAAAGACACACAAATCTATATTGGTTCGATTTTTCTTAAATTTACATTTAGTTTTAACCAAACAACTTTAGCATGAAGTTTTTCACTCAATATCATATTTACAATCTAATCAAATGATCTTGATTAACAACAACCTCTAATCAAATATCACAATACTTGAAAATGTTATACCTCACAATTTTCAAGTTACCTTAATGTAACTAGTCTCACATACATCAAAATTTAATAACAAGATATGAAAGAAAGATATGAAATGAATTCACCTTGGATTTATATAATTATGCACCTACAACCAAACAACATTTCTTTAAAATTGAACTTCAAAATCTTTTGTAGAATTATGTTCTTTCCTTGATACCCAAAACGTTTTTCTAATTGCTTGTGTTTGTATTTGAAAATTGATATTGATTGAAGAAAGTTTGCATCCTTTTATAAAAAGAAAACTATTGTAACGGACACAAATAATCAATTAGCAGATTTATCTAATCGATTATTTGAGTGCAATGGTAGTTTGAAAATTGTCAAATAATCGATTATCAACGTGTTGTGTTAAAACAAGATTTTTGATAAATAATCGATTAACTAACCACATAATCAATTATTAGTACATCTTATGAAAACTGAATTTGAAGTCATATAATAAATTAACCCTAAATCTAATCGATTAGTAGCGCATTATGTGAAAACAATTTTTTTTGCAAATAATCGATTAGGTGAACCACATAATCGATTATTAGCGCATTTTATAAATACTTAATTTTAAGTGATGTAATCGATTATCCCTTTATCTAATCGATTATTGGCTCATTGTTTTAACATATTTGTTATTCAAAATTTGGCTTGTTTGATTTTATATAAACTAACTATCATAACTACTTTGACATCATAAAAACAGATTTTCTAGTTTTATTTTTGCTCTTCATCAACAATATATTTGATTAATTTACATAATTATTATATTATTAATTTGACCATCAAAGTAATTTTTTGTACAGACACTCCTTCACCTATACGAAATTAACCAAGAAGATTACACGTTATTTACATCACTCAATATAGAATAAGTGAATTTTTTTAAAATTAATTTTAGTTTAAGACGACTATAAAATAATCTAATTAAGTTTTATTTTAATATAAATAAATAAAAAGTACATAGAAAATGTTATTTAAAAAGGTTGCGATTAAAACGAGTTATCATCAAAATAAGTTTTAATGTCTACATACAGATTTTATGTAAATATCCTTTATAGTGTTTTTAATTGTCTACAATAATTCAAAAATAAATAATTAAGCTTGCAATATTTCTCTCAAAAATAAACCCCATTGATAATATTTGGAAAGCTCTTGACGGTTACATATGCATTATTATATTTTATTTATAATAATCGTATTATTAAAAATAATTAAAATTAAACTTAATCTTTTAATAACAAATTTTAAATTATAATCATTTACTATATTAAATAATATAAATGGAAAAAATAATATAAAACCAAATTTGTGTAGAAAATAATAGTACTTTCAAACGCTTGTTCCAATCAAATAACTAAATTCTTCTATTTTGTAAAGGAGAGTAAGGAAGCCATTGAAACAAATGTGAAAGATAAAAAAATGAGACAAAAACATTCAGCATTTAACAATATTTGAATATACCAGGTCTTTATAGAGAGGGGAGACATTAGTGTGGTAGAACTTGCAAGACAGAACAGACTGCTTGAACGAAAGAGAGAATAAGAAGAACAATTGCTGCAACAGTAGCAGCAGTTTGCCAAGGAGTTCTACAATAATCACGCTTGAGAGTTGACTTCAAATTATTCCAAGGATTTCTGTAAAAGTCATTCAATTCTTGCCGGAGACTTAAGAAATGGGAACTGACATTTGATTCTGTGACATTCTGCATAAGACCATTAAACAATTTAGCCACAATGTCAGAATCCCCTAGCCAATTAACCAGCACCCTCTTTCGAATCAGTACATCCACATCTTTGCTGGTGTTTACAAGGACGTCCAAAATCTTAACATAGTCTGTAATGTAGGATTCTTCTGGATAGTGACACTGCTCCAAAGCCACCATATTCCGAAACAAAAGTTCAGTCCAATCATGCACCTCCAACTGTGGGATTTCCAGATCCCCTCCTGCAAATTTAAAGTCTAGCAAGCACTTCTTTTCCGTGTTTACCTTAAACCTCACTCCTGCTTCAGACAGCTCAGTAGCGCTAGGAAAATGTTTCACAAATTCTTGAATCCTGTGTGGTTGTTCGTGTAGAGGATGTTTCAGGTTAAAAGTTCTAAGCAGATCCGTAAAGTTGCTTATGCTAATATTATCAGAATTCATGTTGGATCTATTGTAATCGTTAAAATATTCAAACGTGAGCTGAAGAAATGAAGGAAGACCCTCAGATCTAGAGAAGGACATATTGAACAGAGCGTCGAGAAGAGAAAAAGGAAGTTGGTTCTCAAGTAACAACAAATCTAATTGTATATGAGTGAACAACCATGTTTTTGTTAGACACACGTCATTTCTTAATGGTTCTCCTTCAGCGAATCTGCAGAAGAGCTCAAGTATAAAGAAGGAATCCACAAGGATGATCTTTACCAGTTCATCCTTACTCACCAAGTCAATGGTTTCTGAATAACAGCTACGAATAAAAGACAACTCCTCTTCTAAGTAGTGGATCCAGGTATCGATGGTAGTTTTGGTTCGTTGAAGAAAGGCCTTGCAATAGAGGAGTTTGTGTTTTTCCATGTTGTGCAGGCCAGGATGAGCATTGTGGTGAAAAGGGCCAACAGAAACAACCATTGGGGTGTAGGCATCTTCGTTGAGTTTGCGAATACGAAAGGGCACTCTGTAGATGCAACACTTTTCACTTACAGGTGCCTCTGCCCCCTCCAGCATCGCCCCAATATCGTGCACCTCAGCACCGTGTTTCATTATAGTAAGATTCTAAATAGCCATATACATGTAAACCTAACAAAGTTAAAATGAAATTGAAGTGTCCAGAAAGGAAAAGGCCGAGAAGAAAATGAAGAAATTATATATAATATCAGAGCTGGGAATTATGTCAGATATTACTTTACCTGATTCCTTTGTTTGGATTAAACTTGATGTGTTGTAGTGGAAGTTCTTTCACTTACTTCTTGCTTTCTGCTATGTCAACTCTTGTATCTGCAAGGGAAGTTCTATCAAATCTTTATTTGTTCAGTTACTTCTTTAGATTTGTCTCTTTTAATGTATGGAAATATTTTGTTTTTAGACATTTAAACGATATTTGTAATGTGTTTGAAATAATGTAATGAGCAAGCATGGAATAATTTGAGTACGGAACTATGCAGAATTACATGATTCCTTTCTTTCTATTAATTAAAGTCTTTGTGACCAAAGTTCTTGCTCTTGCGTGACGCGTTTCCTGTGAGAATCAGAAATATGTGGCGTATATACTTTTTCTTTGGTCGAAGTTTTCCAAGAGCATGCAGATAAAATTTGAGAGGATTAAACTTCAAGAATTACCGTTTAATACAACACAATAATTTTGGAATGGGAAGAAATTGTTAATAAAAAATATTTGAAATCGTTAACTTTTTCTTATGATTTTATGATTTTTAAAGAAATGTAGATCATTTTAAGAATCTAAAAAATAATAATAATGATTATGTGTTAGCTACGAATAACTTCTTCATTAATTAGTACCTTTTCATAGATTAGAGACCAATAAATTTTATTGTTAATTAATATTTTTTAATAAATTAAAGAAGAATAATTTCATTGTTAATTAGTAGTTTCCAAGATATTAGTTACAAAACAAGTTCTGTAGCTAATTAGTATTTTATCTTAGTAATTAATTTATAGTATATTATCATATTATAAAAATAATATTAACATGTAAGAATTATATCAATAACTAATATACTAATTAGAGATGAAAAAATTTGGTTGTTAAAAGTCTTTCCCAATATATATTAACATTGTCATTGATCAGTATTTTTCGATTAGAAAAAAATAATTGTGTTATTAATTAGTATTTTTTTAAAGAATTACCTACGAATAAATTTTTTTGCTGATTATTATTTTTAAAATAAATTATTGATAAATAAATTTCGTAGTTAATTAATATTTAATAATATATTAAATATAAATAATTTTTTGTTAATCAATAATTTTTAAATGATTAATTACAAAAACAATTCTTGGTAATTAAGAAGAGAAGAAGAATTAGTAAAAAATTATTTAGAATTTAAAGACCAGAAAAAAGAAGAAAAATATTATAAAAATATTAAGGAAAAATTAGTATTTTCAAAAAATAAACTTAGTCACAAATTAGTATTATGTAATTAGTGATGAAAAATGTGGTTTTTTAGTATTTTTAAATAAAAAATACTTTTCAAAGGATTAGAGACAAATATTATTTGTCACTAATTTTTATTGATTATTAAAAAAAGGAAAAAAAGAAATGACAAAAATATATATAAAAAAATTATATCAAAATTTAAGGATGAAGAAGAAACACCGGTTAAGATCAACGACGAATAATTTTATAGTTTATTAGTATTTTCTTAACGAATTAGTGAAAAATAATTTGGTTTATAATTAATATTTATAAATAAATTAGAGACGAATATTTATCAATATATGTCGTTAAGTAGTAGTTACTAAAGTATTAGATCAAACATTTTTGTTTAATTAGAGAAGAACAATTTTGCCGTTATTTAAATATATTTTTAATGCATTAACAATTAACAATTAATATTTTCATCACTAACAATTTTTTTTCCACAAGATTAGTCACAAACAAAATTTGAAACTAGTAATATTTCAAAACATGAAAGACTAACAAATTCACTAATAAATAATTTAGTTGCTAATTACTATTTTTCAAAACATGAAAGACTAACAAATTCCATATCTAATTAGAGACGAACAAATTGCTTCACTAATAAGTATTTTTCAAATAAATTAGAAATAAAGAATGGCGTAGTTAATTAATATTTTTTAGCATATTAAAGATGAATAATTTTACTGTTAATTAATATTTTTTTAATGTATTAGGAACAAGTAATATTCGTCATTAATTAGAATTTCCAAAGAATATGTACCTCATATCTGTTCTCAGGTGAGAGTTTGAAATAAACATGTAAGTTTGTTCATGATACAGAAACGTAGAAATATACTTCACTAGTCTGACTAAGAATAGAAGTAGAATAGCTATGCATGCATATATTATATCTTCATCTCAAAACACTGGAGCTGAATTAGAATTAGCTACACTAAATCACAGTTTGCACCAAAGACTTGTAAAACAGCACTGAACCTTACGCATAGCCATCATCATTATAAGTTGATCTGTTACAACATCTAGATAAGAAAGTCATCCAGCATTTTAAGAGAAAAAGAAGCATTTAATAATTATTGAAATTGAGAAGTTTTGGGAGGCATATTCTATGACTGCGGCATTACTTGCATGATAGAACAAACTGTTTGAACCAGAGAGAGAATAAGGAGCACAATTCCAGCAATGGAAACGGCAGTTTGCCAAGGAGTGTTAAAATAATCCCGCCTCAGAGTGGAGTTCAATTTATGCAAAGGGTTTCTACAAAAAGCATTCAAGTCATTGCAGATATAAAAATAATGGGAACTAAAATTTACATGCGTGATGTTTTTCCAAAGACCATTAAACATATGAGCGACAGAACCACTATCCCCCAACCAGTTCACCAGCACTCTCTTTCGAACAAGTAAATCCACATCTCTGCTGGTGTTTACAAGGAAGTCCAATATAGCAACATAATCTGTAAAATAGGACTGTGCAGGATAGTGACACTGCTCCAAAGCCACCATATTGCGAAACAAACATTCAGTCCAATCTTCCACTTTCAACTGCGGGATTTCAAGAACCCGTCCTGAAAATCTCAAGTCTAGTAAGGAGTTACTTTGGGCGTTTACCTTAAACTTCACACCTGCCTCTGACAACTCAGTAGCACTGGGAAGATGCATTGTTGATTCATCACTCTCCCTTCGCATATGCAAAGGGTATGGCAAGTGAAATATTCTTATGAGATCCGTGAAGTGCTTAATGCTAATATTTTGAGATTTCAAGTTGGATTTATTGTAGTAGATAAAATAGTCAAAAGTAAAGTCAAGAAAAGAAGGGATCTTCTTGTTAGCAGCAGCGTCAGGCCCAGAGGCGTAGGAGAGATTGAAGAGGTTTTCAAGAACAAAAAAGGGAAGTTGGTTCTCAAGTAACAACAGATCTATTCTTATACTAGTAGTCAACCAAGGTTTCAAGAGAAAGGTGTCATTCTTCCCTGACCATTCATCATAATAGGTACGCCAAAAAAGCTCAAATATAAAACCACAATCCAAAAAGATGATCCTCACCAGTTCCTCCTTGGTGAACTCAAGGGCTTCTGAATAACAGCAACGAACTTTGGGCTCCACCCCTTCTATGTAGCGGATCCAGCTGACCAAACTTGTGTGGCTTCGTTCAAGAAAAGCCTTGCAATAAATGAGCTTGTATCTTTCCATGTTTTGGAGGCGAGGGCGATTGTGGTGAAAAGGGCCAATAGAAACAACCTTTGGGGTGTAGGCATCTTCGTTGAGCTTGCGGATATCAATGGGTACTTGGTAGATGCAACACTCGTCGGTTACCGGTGCTTTTGCCCCCTCCAGCATCGCTCTAATTCCGTTCACAGCATCATCCTCATCCATCATTCCTCTAATAATGTTAACTGCAAAAGTAATCCAGATAACAAAATGAAGAAATAGATTGCTATGAATTTATAATCAGAGCGGGCATTCTAGCAACTATTACCCGGTTCCTTTGTCCTTTGATTGAATTTCCAAGTCCCTGCGCCGAAAGTTCCTCCTCTCAGATTTTCTCCAAGGAAGCGTATATGTCTTTTTTATGGCAGATATGGATTTTTAATTATTTTTAATTTTTAATTTTCTTAGTCACCAAATTTCACTGTTTTGAATTTTCACCATTTTGTTTTTTTTTTTAAATTAATAATAGATTGTAATATAATGAAAAACTTATTTAATAGATTAAAAAACAAAATATTTATAAATTACTCTTGCCCTAATTTCTGTTAAATGACGTAGAATTTTTTTATGTATGCAAACCGTAGATGAAAATAGGAAGGGTGAGAAGGAAAATTAAATTTTGACAGCAGATCTTCCGAGTATGAGAAAGAAAGAAAAGAGTGAAAATATAGATTTTATTATTATTATTATTATTAAAGTGTTTTTTAATTTTATTTTTGTATATTATCGTTGAAAAAATTGGACTATGCGGCACTAGCAGAAGACGGGCGTGTAAAGTAGGTAAGCATTAGGGTGACTTTTTTATTATTATAGAGAAATCTTACATTGAGAACTAAATCATCCAAACCATTCATCATAACTCTTTTTATTAATTTTATAATAAAGTGTTGTTCCTTCGATGTTTAGATGAAGAGAAAGACGAGGAGAGTAGTGGGTGTGTGGAATGTTGGTAAGTTCCAACTCTCTTTTGATAAGGATTCCATGAATACAAAAAAAAAAAACACCCGTGGTTGATAGTGTCATGACATGAGTGAAGGCGTATGTAACAAGTCCTGCGTTGGGAGCTCTCCTTATTCAAGAGGTATTATAAGATAGGAGATTCTCTAACCTCTTAAGCTAGTTTTTGAGGGATGATTTCCCTCTTAGTCTTATGGTTATTATATTGGTATTTTTATTGAGAGTCAGTCAACTCGAGAAGGACTACCTACGGAGGGTTCTGACGGCCGGAGGGTTCTGACTATCGGAGGGTTCTGATTGGTAAGAAGGCCGAGTAAAGTGTCGTGGAATACAATCATCGAGAACGCTGGCTTTCGAACGGGATGGTATTGTAACAAGTCCTGAATTGGGGAGGTTTCCTTACCAGAGATACCTTATAAGATAGAAGGTTCTCCAACCTCTTGAGCTAGCTTTTAAGGAATGATTCCTCTTATCCTTATGATTGTTACAGCTTAATAGTTTGACGCACCTAAAATTTTCACCATTCATGGACGAGAGTAGAAAGTCCAGGAAATAAGGGTAAACCTTCCCACGCGGAATCCCTTAAGTTCTTTGATGTTTCTCACCTTTCAAAAGAGGAAGTTTCTCTTTTTATGTACATTTCTCTTCCTTCCTTTGTTACTTCGTAACAATTACGCCACCAATGAAATAGGAGATTAATTATATTATTTTTACAGAATGTTGTAAAAAGAAAGAAATAACTCACATTGCAGACAAATTTTCTGTTCCCACATTCTATTCACCCAAATACAGTTGCTGACATTTGTTCTCTACCATCAATGCATAGCAAACATACATTGTTAGAAGGTGACACAATATTGACTGCTAATTGGCTCAAAGTTTTTGATAAGTCATACCAGGATTTAAACCTATCAGCATTTAGTGCAGGGTAGAAATGAGCTCAGATGTTCTTTTAATCCCAAAGTAATCATAAAATTTGGAAATAATCTCTAACATTTATCCCAACATAATCTTACTTGTGTTTATTGTGGCCATGCTAAGTTGTCTTTTGGTGTCTTGCCACTCCCCTCTGAACACTTTTCAGAAGATCAGTGAGTATGTAGTGGAAAGTTGGGTCTTTTGAAATCATATATCTTGTTTGTGTCTTGCACGTATGTTTCAATATAGTTAATATATGGTAGAAAGATGGACTTTGCAAGTGTACTAATCTTACCATCCACCAAAATATTGATACCAACTTAATTCATTATTTCAGATAATAAATTAAAACAAAAGGAAAGATTTTTTTTTTAAAATGAAAAGAGAAGAAGACGACCATTGTAGGTTTATTTCACACACAATATTTTTACTTCTATTTTTATATTAAAAATAATATAATTCAACTTTAAACTCTCATAAGTTTATATCTAATAATCAATAATATACCACAATAATATATATATATATATATATATATATATATATATATATATATAAAAGTTCTCCATAGTAGGCAAATTTTTATACGTGCTAGTAGGATTTATAAAAAAGTAATAATATTTTATTTTAATAACTGTTGTTAATTATCTTTTATTATTTTTTATTATTGACTTGAACAAGTATTTTTAAATATATTTTTTCACTAACAATTATTCAAATTCGAGAACTTGTTAAAATAAAGAGTACTTTTATTAAGAATTTCACAAGCAAAACTTCCTCCAACGGATAACTTTACATACGTTAAGTCTGTCTTTTAGTAATTTTTAAACAATATTTTGAGCAATTGTTGGCTCCACATACTAAATTGTTGCATATTTTCTAAGCTTCAAAACTTGGATCAAAGGAAGATGGCATTGGCAACATGCCATTAACAAACTTATATTTGCTCTTAGAAATGAGGGATCTCTTCATAGCTCTAGCTCAGTTATGGTAATTTTTTTCAAACAACAATGTTGTAACTAGGACGAGAGAAGGGTTTTCTCCAGGATGAATATAATACTCACTCAATAGGTTTAAAGCAGGGTCTTGTGTGGAGGAAGAGGTGTAGGATTTCCACCTCCACTGCTTGAATTTCCTTTTCCCATGGAAGAAGAAAACCAGAGCTCTTGAGATCAAGAGCTCTGATACCATAACAGGTTTTGAACCATTTGAAAGATAATAGAGGTAAAAAGTGTTTTTCATGTAAGGTCTATTTTTTGAAAATTAATATTATATATCAAGTCATGCATTCCTTCACTTATATACACAGATATGTGAATGGAAGGAAGAGAAAAAGACAAAAAAATGGAATCAATCAAAATAGAAAAAGGAATATTTATAAAATCCTAACAGAAAGATTAAGGCTAGGCAAATGCAATGGAAAACACGAGCGTATAGGTGTACAACTGTTCAACGTGGGACTTGAGGTGCCCATTGCAAGTTTGTGGATTTTACGGTATGAGACTTAACGTGTGCAGAGTCATTAGTTGGAGAAAGCTTTGCTTGTAGAATTCTTAATACCCCCTCGCAAGCTGGAGAGAAGATATTGTGCACTCCAAGCTTGGATAAAAAAGTAGTGAAATACTTTGGAAGTAGGGCCTTGGTGAAAAAGTCAGCTATTTGGGCATAAGATGAAATGGGCAATAGATGCATTTGGCCTGATTGTAGTTTCTCTCTAAATGACAGTCAATCTCCAAATGTTTGGTTCTCTCATCGAAAACAGAATTCTGTGCAATGTGTATGGCACTTTGGTTGTCACAAAATATCACATGGGACTTGGTTGGATGGATGTGAAGATCTTGAAGCAGGTAGTGTATCCATTGCAATTCACAAGTTGCAGTAGCAAGAGCCCTATACTCAGCTTCTGCAGAGGAACGAGCTACAGTGAGTTGTTTCTTTGACTTCCAACTCACCAGGGAAGGACCAATAAAAAAACAATAACCAGATATGGACTTTCGAGTATCTGGGCATCTTCCCCAATCAGCATCAACAAACCCACGAAGTTGCAGGTCACTGTTTCTAGGAAAGAACAATCCTAATCCTGGTGCATTCTTTAAGTAGCGAAGTATTCTAACTAGTGATGTGCATAAGTTGGAGAATTAAGGTACTGACTAACTTGCTGAGCAACAAAGGTGATATCTGGTATGCAGTAACATCTGGAAATGACAATCCCTTGTCTTGTTGTAAAACCATCGTTGGATCCAAAGGAGTCGAGACAGGTTTACAGTTGGTTAAAGATGTGTCCTCCAAAAGCTCAAGACAATACCTCCTTTGTGAGATGGAAATTCCCTGTGAAGAGTGTGTTATTTCCAATCCCAAAAAGTATCTTAAAATACCAAAATCTTTGATGTCAAATACTTTATGCAATTGTTGCTTGATTGAAGCAAATTCATGTACAGAAGTCCCAAATAATAGGATGTCATCCACATACACTAATAGGCCAGTAAACCTAGAATCAAAGAATCTAAGAGCTTTAAACCATAAAGTGATTTAGTTAGTTTGCAAACCTTATTTGGATGAGAAATTGTCATACCTTGTGGAGGAGCCATGTACACATCCTCCTTCAAATCACCATGTAGAAAAGCATTATTGACATCCAATTGATGTAGATGTCAATTGTGAACTGCAATAAGAGTTATAATGATTCTAATTGTGGTTAGTTATGCCACAAGTGAAAAAGTGTCTAGGTAATCAAGTCCTTCAACTTGATTGTATCCTTTGACAACTAATCTTGTCTTTTACCTTTCAATGGTTCCATCTGATTTCCTCTTGATCTTGTAGACCCATTTGCAGCCAATGGGAGTAACTCCAGGTGGAAGATCTACAAGACTCCAAGTGTCATTGTGCTCAAGAGCTTGGATTTCAGCCTCCATGGCTTTTCTCCAACAATCCTGTTTACTAGCTTCAAGGAATGTCTTAGGCTCCTTTTGATAAGTGATACTCATACATAATGCAGCATAACAAGGAGATAGATTAGATAGGGAGTAAAAGGATGAGAAGGGATAAGGACTACCTTAATTGGCCAGCTGGGATGAGAGGACTAAGTTGCATTGGAAATCTTGCAAGTATATAGGTTTTTGTTTGATCCTGTGTGATTTTCTTATTGTTTGTGGTAGATTCGATTCATGGCTATGAGAACATAGAGAGGTTGGTGTTGATTCAGTGCTGGCTGGCAGTAGTTCTTGTTCAGTATGAGGAGAGGATGTGTGCAGTGTAGGTGAATTTGGTTGACTAATGATGACAGGTTGGTGAAGTGTAGGGAAATCTGATTGACTAATGATGGCAGGTTGGTGGTGTCTTTGGTCAGAAATTGTAGTTGGCATATCAGTTTGAAAAGGAAAAATGTACTCCTCAAAAATAACATTTCTGGAAACATGCAATGTCTTTGTACTTAGTTCATATAATAAAAATCCTTTTGTGTCAGGCTTGTACCCCACAAAAACACATTTCTTTGCTCTTGGATCAAGCTTTCCTCTATGTGAAGTAATTGTGGATGAATAGCAAAGACAACCAAAGACTCTTAAAAGATTTAAATCTGGTTTTTGATTAAATAAAACTTCATAAGGTGACTTAGAGTCAATAATGGGAGATGGTAACCTATTCAATAAATGCACAACATGTACAACAGCTAGGCCCCAAAAAAACTTTGGTAAATTCCCTTGAAACAAAAGGGCTCTAGCAATGTTGAGAAGAATTTGATGCTTTCTCTTAACTCTAACATTCTGTTAAGGTGTCTCAACACAACTTGTTTGGTGAAGAATTCCATAATCATTGTAAAAGGATTTCATCAAAATTCAGTCCCATTATCTGACCTAATGATTTTAATTTTCCTTTCAAATTGAGTTTCAATCATTTTGGTGAAATTTCTCAAGTGATTTTCTGTTTCTGACTTATGTTTCATCAAAATTAGCTAAGTGTACCTACTGTAGTTATCCACAATTGTAAGAAAGAACTTTTGTTTATGAATTGTATGAACACTATAAGGTCCCCATACATCCATATGAATGAGATCAAAAGGCTTAGTTGCCCTGCTGTTACTATCACTATAAAGTAATCCTTTTTGCTTTGCAAAGTGACAAGTGTCACAAACCAAATTTTTATTATATGTATGTAAAAAAGGGTACAAATCACAAAGCATATTCATTCGTGAATTAGAGACATGTCCCAATCTGAAATGCCACAAGGCAGTTTCTAGAAAAAAATATTTGGTTAAGGTTGCATTTACTACGGCTGATTGTGATGTATATGATTGTGAGAGATGATGGTAAGGTAGACAATATAACCCATCATTTATTTTAGCTGAACTAATCATCTTCAAGGTGTTCAAGTCTTGTATGAGACATGAGTCAGGAAAAAAAAAAGAAACCAAAGTTAAGTTGTGAACTTAGTTTTGAAATTGAAATAAGATTCAAAGTGAACCCCGACAGAAAAAGGACATCAGTTAAAATAAGATTTTGATCAATAGTGATGGTTCCTTTGTGTGTTGTTGTGGATTTATGTCCATTTGGAAGATTTACTATGATAGGGTCATGGTTTATTGGCTTTAAACAACTAAATAATTTTTTATTTGAACAAATATGGTCAGTTGCACCTGAGTCAAGTATCTAAGTGTCAAACAAGGTATGAATGTTGCATGTTATATGATTACCTAATTGTGTTTGTTGTTTTGTAGTAACAGCTACCTGATTATTCCTTGAGGGACTAGCAACATTGGAAGATTGGAGCAGAGTCATGATTGCCTTAAACTGCTCATCAGACAATGAGACTTGTGAGAAGGCTTGAGAAGTTGTGTCAGTGTTCCCTTTGTATTATATTCATCCTGGAGAAAACCCCTCTCTCATCCTAACTACATCATTGTTGTCCGAAAGAAATTATCATAGTTGGGCTAGAGTTATGAAGAGATCCCTCATTTCTAAGAACAAATATATGTTTGTCAATGATATGTTGCCAATGTCATCTTTCTTTGATCCAAGTTTTGAAGCTTGGGAAAGATGCAACAATTTAGTACCATCCTGGATCTTCAATTCTGTGGAGCCAACAATTACTCAAAGTATTGTCTACTTGGAGGTCACAACAGTAGTATGGAAATTGTTAAAAGACAGACTCAATGTGTGCAAAGTCATCAGTGGGAGGAAGTTTTACTTGTAGAATTATTAATAACTTTTAAATATATCTCTTCACTGATAATTATTCGAACTCAAAAATTTGTTATTTTAAGATAATTCGGATGAGATTCTAGAAAATATTAAAACTTATTATTTTAAGATAATTGGGATGAGATTCGGAAAAATATTAAATACTCCGAATAAACTCATAATTTATAAGAAATATTATAAGAAATATTAATTTTTGGCATATATATATATATATATATATATATATATATATATATATATATATATATAAAAGCGCGTGTGGGGAAAGTAATTAACCTGTGGATGGAAGTCTACTTCCTCTATAGATTAAACATACCGTAACAGAATAAAACGTAAGTGGCACACTAATATTTAACTTTCATGATGTGCGTTAAAAAATGTAAATTCTAATTTAAAATATATAAATCCTATTATGTCTGTGTTACACATACACAAGTAATCCTCGGGTTCACAATTCCACTTACCAGAATTTACTTCAGAACTTACTAGAGACAGAATAAAAAAATAATTTTATAATTAGACTAAACAAATAATTTTTTAAAGAATCATAATTTTTAATAAAATTTTAAAAGATTTTTTTTTCAGGTACCGTAACCCACCACTTACCGTCTCACAAGTAGCAGGAGTAACAAGATTGATGAATCGTGGCTCAAGAAACCAATTATTATTTATTAGTTTCTGTGGAAATATTCTCTCAATAGTGGTCGAGAAATTTTCCAAACTCCGATGACTTCAAGTTCTTCGTTCTTGGAACAAGTTAATGCGTATTCCCTTACAGAAAAAGCGAGTACAAAACTACATAATTAGTTTCCTATTGCTGATATGTTTATACATCTATTTTATCGTTTTATCATAAAACAACAAAATATGTACTGGAAACAGGAGGATGACAACTTGATGTAATGTCCTGGAGAATATTCGGTACTATTTGTTATGATATTGCACACACAAAAGAAATCCATGTGCCTTACAAAATTTTAATATTTGTTTTTTTTTTTTTTTTTTTTACTTTTATACCACCCTTATCATCTATCTATCTCTACATATACATCTGCTATGGAAGATGAAATGCAATCTTCAAGCTACAGTTCCCTATTGGTGTTGGTTTCTATTTGAGTATACTTGATTCAGAGATGATCTTCGAGTAAGGAACATATCTTTCTTCCAATCTTGAATTTAAATTACCAATTGTATATGTTTTTCACTTGAAAAATCTGATATTTCTTGGTAAATTTTAAATATCATAAAACTCCTGTATGTCATAATTCGTGATCTTCATCAGATAAAAAATAAAAAAATAAAAACAACTGTGTTTTACTATGTGAGATTATATGAATTTTATGTACAGACACATTTTCAATGGGAACAAACACGAAACATTTGGTGGGGGTGGCTTCAAAATTACCAGATTGTGATCGTTCCTTTTATGCCTTCCTATTTCAGTTATTGTGGCTGTTCATTTTATGCCTTCCTACTTTAGTCATTGTGGTTGTTCATGTTCACGCCTCTGGTTTGCAACAATATGTATCGCTTTCATTTGCAAACAGAAACATGAAATGGAATTACCAAAATGCTGATATTTGTTGTAGTTATTTCTGGGCATGACAAAGTTTGCAGCAAGGAATTGAATTTCTGGCATCACGAGATCAAACTAATCTTTGGGAGAATTCTGTTATCTTTTTTTCAAAACTACTACTACAATTCTCTAAGACATCTATTACTACGTCCACTCGTTTACCTACGGCAACAAACTATTCACAAAAAAGACACTACAGATTCATATCATTAATTATTTATTCTAATATAACAACCACTTGAATCAGTTTATTGATATCTATATTTATAAATAAGTTGCTAAGCCCCTCTCCCATCTACGAATCAACTAATCTCAATCAATTAAAGTGTTACAGTAAAATTTGTAATATTCTGGAAAAACTGAACTAGATGTTCCAAAATGAATTTGGGTTGAAAGCGTGCAATTTAAACTTGTCAACATGAGAATCACCTATTTTAGCTTAGACTTGGATGAGCTCTGAAGTGGTCTAGCAGAGGACCTAACAGGGGCTGACCTAACAGCCTTCTTCACATCATACTTCACGGACGAGAAAGCACATATCACAGCGATCACCATTGTTGGGTAGACGTACACAGCTTTTGAAGGATCAGAATTTACAGGTTTTCCTAAAATCCCTTCTTTGACCAGTCCCCAAATTATAAGAAGGTTCCCAAACATGCTCATTCTTCCGGGTTTCAGAACACCCAAAAGTGCTCCTGCCACTGAAAAGTAGCTTCCTGCAAGAACCTGGAAAACAATTGATGTATACTTATTTGAAAAGTATCAATAGAAGCAAATTGCAAACAGAAACCTAATGGACAATGGAATTGTGAGATATAAATCAACTAATTCAAAATCCACATAGCAGATGAAGGTATATAAAATTGCAAATAGACAAGAGTCACAAGGAACAATTATGGAGCACATTCAATGTGACTTTTAGGACCTCGAAGTATCAAAACAAATTGATAAAACGGAACTATGAGCTACAATGAAATTAATTGATAAATTCACAAGGCAGATGAAGGTATAACAAATAGCAAATAGACAAGAATAGCAAGAATAACAATGGCACACAATTCTAAGTGACTTTTAGTAATCAATGCTTCTTTAATTGATCAATAAAGTATTCTCATTACCCAGTTTTTTTTCTTCATTGAATTGAAAGTAAAGTTTGAAATCTAATAATAAACTTTTATTTAGCTATTCAACTTACCAAAGACATCAGAAATTTCGAAAGTAAATAGTACACCAAAAACCCTTGACAAGAGTAAGGCATTAGGAAAGATGGTCACAACTGACAAGTACTAACAACTCCAGACAATAAGAAAGTAGGTTCAATTTAACTTTTAAGCCAAAACAAGCGACCTCAACAATCAAAAGAAAAAAGGTGCAGGGTGATTAAATTGCCTAACCTCCAATCGCTGAAGATCAGTTACTGCAGAAGCTTCCTTCACACTGGTCAAATTATACAAGTCCAACAAACTATCCCAACTTGGAACAGTCATGTTGTGCAGGAGGCCGTTCACTGCAGCCCCTGGGTACAAGAGGCCCTTCACAACAACAACAGGAAAGATCTCACTTGCAATTAACTGCGACGACGTCACATGCAAAGGGTTTGTACACATGCCAGATCTGCAACTCACCCTGTAAATGTAACCAAAAGGACAAATTTCAAACAAGCTCAATGCCACAATCTATAGTATAGTTTTACTCACTGAGTTTAATTTTCCACATATTATGAGTGTAAAGTTACTCTATCAATCAATTAGAAATGACTCTCTCTATCACTATTAAAGTAATTACATGGTGATACTTGATTAGATGATAAGGTAAAAAACTCTGCATTACTAGTACATCTATACTTAAGGGATACTAATATCGATAATTACTTAGTGTACACATTTTTTGTTAAAATTTTATCTTTACTGTTTTGGTAACCGTTATTTTAAGGTGATAACTGTACTTTATTATCTCACAAAATTCCACCATTCCTAAGTAAGATATCTAACTGTCATATAACAATATGGGTATGTTTGGTCAAGCTTCCCCCATAAACTTATTGTACGAGAGAAAATGAGAAGAAAATTGAAATTAGTTTCTCCCCGAGCTAAAATGAACTAATAGAAGGTAATTAGTACAGGTTCTATAATTCTCTGAGTCATGTCAACTTATGTGTACAAGTTAATTGTAACTTACAAAGAAGTAAAATTCAAATTTTTTTTTTCTGTAAGGACTTGTGACAAACAGGTAGTATAAATAACAACATGATTAGATCGCAGAAGAAAATAAGTAAAACTAGTAGCAAGTAAGAAGATAATCAAAGTCAACCATCAAATGATTAATTGTTTTTAGAGTTTATATTGACCTTTTTCAGTACAAGGTAGTTAATATAAAGGAAAGTGTCAATCAGATATTGATTTCTCTCCAATCGACACAAACGTTTCCTTTTTTTTTTTTTTTTCTCCTTACTTATTTCCCCATTTTTTTCTTGTGATGATCGTAGGCACAATTCAACAGCTGGATGAAGATGATTTCGAAAGTAATAAAAAGATTAGCATTAATTGGGAAGTGGAGATGGGGAGTACCTGAAAAGAGGGATCTGAAAGATGATGAGAAGGAACAAGATGCGAGCTGCTATTGAGGAAACGTTGTCGGTCCATTTCGGCGATGCGGAGGGAGTTGCCATGGAGAGGGAGAGGAGGATCTGACGCTTCTTGACTCAGTATAACCTCTTCCCTGTGACAGCTAATTGTAACAGGGTATCCGTTTGTTATCTTCCCCTACTTTATGTTTTCTACTTCATATTTTTTATTGTTTTCTCTTTTCTGCAAAAAATAAAATCATCAATTCAATTATTTAAATCTAATTAGAAATACACCTGTTAAAAACTACCTTTAAAAAAAACATAAAATATTAAACTATTATATATATATATTTTTTTTTAACTCTTTAATTTATTAAAAGAAATATTCGTTTTATAAATATTTATAAAAAAATTATTTGATCAAATTGGGTATGTGAATGTTTCTACTTTAAAAGAAATTAATTCTTCAAAATGAAACTCGTCCCTGATAAATATCGAAGCCCTCACTTTCTCTTTCCCACCCAGTGGATAAACCCAGAAGAAGAGGAAGATGGCTGCGGCTTTTCACTATTTATCGTGTACTCGGACTGACCCTTTCCTCACACCAGCTCAATCCCTCACTCTTCCTTTCCAACGCAAACCATTTTTTTGCTCTCTTCTTCCTGTTTCCTCTCGCGCTCGTAACCTCTCTTCTTCAATCGTCGTCGCTTCTTCCAAAAAAAAGAAAAACAAGGTCATTTCAATATCACGATATCTTTTCTGCCCCCATATGCGAAATTAACAAAAAATTTGGATGTACTCGCTGAAGTGTTTTTCGTCTTTTTAATTTCTCGATGAATATATCTCCCTATTTTCTAGTTTGTAGATTTCTCCGTGCTAACATTTTTTTAATTCTCACTTTGACTTAATTTTATTGCTTTATCTTTTGCAGAAAAAACTGTCTCGTGATCATGTTACTGAGGGCGGCGAGGAGGATGTCGACGCGTTTGAGCTTCTCTTCAAGCAACTCGAAGAAGATCTCAAAAGCGGTGATTTGTCAGATGATGATGGCGAAGATGAAATAAGTGAAGAAGAGATGGCATTGCTTGAACGTGAGTTGGAAAATGCCCTGGGGGACTTTGATACTGAATTGTTGAATTCGGATGTAATCGACATAGAAATTGGTAGTGATCCAGAGAATGAGGATGAGGATGAGGATGGTGAGGATGATGGTGGTGAGGATGGTGGTGAAGATGGAGATGAAAAGTCACTGAACCTTAAGAATTGGCAGATGAAGAAATTGGCTAGAGCTTTGAAAGCTGGCCGCCGCAAAACAAGTGTAAGTGTGTTGTTCACACTATCTTAAGAAATTAACTTGTTTCAAGTTGACTATTCTGAATGTATAATTGATAAGTATATTTCTTTAGGGACCATAACCAAGGATATATAGGATTGTTTTGGTTACCCTTGGCAGAGTTTAAGTGTTCTGATTTGTTCTCTACTTTAAGTGCTTATATGATTTTTCATTTGTGTTTGATAAATCACAATCAGACTGGGAAAATGTCAATTATTTATTAAGACTTGTATTCCAACATGGTCGCTAATATGGTGCATCTTCTGATTTTACAGCCTCTATTTGGTGTGGTAAAGCTAACAATAGCTTGATTGACTGTAAAAGACCAGCCGTGTCTGGTTGCTTGCTCCTTGAATGACCTGGAGTTTTTATTAAATGCAGTTCATTCTAATTATTGCGGATGATCTTAATTTAATTTGCAAATCCCTCTTAACTTCAACTTGATTTTTTTTTTCTTTTTCATTGAAATATTGAGACTAAAATAGTGGGTTGAATTTTGCTTGGAAGATGGCAAATTTGATGGTAGTCTATTTGTCCATATGATTAAGTCATTGGGAAATGGGAGAAAATCAGTAAATCATGGACTGTATTTAAGGATTATTTTGCCATGGATAAATTTAATAATGGGAAAATACCTTATGTTTTAATGGTGTTTTCCTACAAATTTTGGTTCACATGACTGCAAAGAATATTTTGTAAACCCAATTTGCAAGAACGAGGAGAAGGAAGGAAAAGAGAAATTTTCATTTTCATGCCTAAAAAACTACTTGTCGGAAAGACAAGGTATAAGTGAATAATGGGTTTAATGGATCAGTCGAAACTGGATTAGACTAGATCAATAAAATAAGAGTATATTATGTTGGGTTGAACCAATTGAAAAGCTTATTCCCAAAAATTTTAGATAAGATAATTGTTTTTGTTTTCTCCTCGTCTTAAGGATTAAGCGAACATGAGTGAATTCATTTTATTGTCGTGCCCAACTTCAGGATTCCATTCCTCAAATTCACTTTTTGACTTGTTGCAGATAAAAAATCTTGCTGCCGATCTTTGTCTTGACAGGGCTCTTGTTCTTCAATTACTTCGTGACCCTCCTCCAAATCTTTTAATGATGAGTCTAACTGTACCTGATGAACCCACAACAACAGTAGTATCACTTGAAACTAAGCCCAGCGAGATTCTCCTTAAAGAAACAAGTATTGATGACGCTGAATCTGAATCAGAACCCAAAGCTCAAGTACCTGTTCATACCTTGCAACGTAATTGGTATGCTCAAAAGCGATTGAAAAAGGCCCATGTTTACACTCTGGAGAGAGTTTATAGGAGATCAAAACGACCTACTGTAAGTAATTTTTATCATGCTTCAACATTACAAGTTTTGTGACAGAAGATGATCCATCTAATTTTTCTGATTTATTTTACCTCAATTTTCTCTTTCACTAGCAATTATTCCCTCTTGAATCAAAAGTTTTAAGGGTGAAACTTTAAAAATGCATGCTTGCACTAGTATTGAGGTTTTAAGCAAAACAGTTAGTTAGACTGTATAAACTCAATACCTTTGTGTTTCAAGATTCTGTGTCATACTTTTTTTTGGAAAATTACGTGACATGTACCTTCACTGCTAAAATGATAGTCAATCATATGGTTCTAATTCTCAGAGCTCAAGGAAAAATGTTCTATCCATGTTAATATCTGAGATAGAGACTTCATTCCCTCCCACACGTATTGAAAGTCATTAAACATTACATATGCACGATTTCACCTGTTACCTTTATGCCCCAAATAAAGTGAAACAAGGGACCTGACCAAAAAAAAAAAAACTGCCAAATCAAACTGCTTTGTTCCCCAAATTTTCATTTCAACGTACTAATGTGACATATTGCATTTGGTAATGGCAAAATAAGTCACGCTAGTTATTAAAAGGATAACATGTATGTCCTTAGGTGGTTGTTTTGGTCTTGTTCTCTAATCAAAATTAATTGTTATCTGGTAATTTGTGTAATAGTATAAAAGTTTGCATTAAAGTTCAACATAAAGGTGAATCTATTCTAATTGGAGAATAACACTAAAAACACCAAAGCAACTACACAATTTTTTCATGATTATAATCATTTCATAGTTTTCCTTGCAACATATTTTGTTAAGTTTGATACCCTTATCTGTCTGTCTTAAATCACAATGCAGAATGCAATGATCAGCAGCATTGTGCATGTAACAAACATTCCTCGAAAAAGAGTTGTGAAGTGGTTTGAAGACAAACGTGCTGAGGAGGGAGTTCCAGATCACCGTCTTCCTTACCAGCGCTCTGTTCCTGAAACTGCATGAAGATTTTATCTTTTATCGTGTGTGAACTCTTATTTAATATATATATATATATAATTAATTAGGTTTCACCAACCTCGGTTATGTTTTGGGTGTTAGCCATGGGAAGAAGAGAATTAAAAATAGTGACAAATGGCGTTGCGGTCCTCTGCCACGCTGTGCATTTTGGGTCCATTGGTTCACTGTAAGGATTACAATTAAACCTATATTCTTAGGAATTAAATTTATATTCGGAGAGATTAATCTATCCCGCTTCAAATTTAAAAGAAAAAAAAACCGAATTGATAAGGGATAAGTCCATTGGTTCAATATAAGGATTATAATTAAACCTATATTCGTAGAAATTAAATTTATATTCGGAGAGATTAATCTGTGCCGCTTCAAATTTGAAAGAAAAAACTGAATTCATAAGGGATAAGATTAGAGATGGGAAATTCAATTCTCGTTTTAGATCTAATTTTATATTTAAATTTAAATTTTAAAATATTAATATTTTAAAATTATTTTTTTTATTATATATAAAATCTTTTTTTATATTTTATTATTTTTTACTAATTTTTAAAATTTTTTTTAATCTTTTATATCAATTAATTTTATTTTCTTTATTGTATTTTTTATTTTTTTTTCATATTTTTTAAATCTCTTTAATTAATTTATTTTGTTTTTTTCAAATTTTTCAATCAATTTGATAAACATAAATTTTTTATTTTCTTTATCTTTTTTTAAATATTTTTTCTAAATATTAGTAATAATTAATATTATTATAATTTATATTTATTAAGTTTTATTATATCATATTTTTTATTTTTATTATTTTTATTTATTATATATTAAATTTTATCTTAATAAAATAATTATATTTTAAAGGATTAAAAAGAATTAATAATTTAAATTTTTATTATTTTGAACTAATTAAATAAAAATTAATTTATTAAATATTTTTTTATAAATTATATATTTTATATTTTTAAATAATAACTTAAAAATAAATTATTTATATATGTAATCAAATGTTTGAATATAATATAATAATAATAATAATAATGTTATAAGTATTTAAGTATCTAAATGTGATATAATAATAATAATTATAATAATAATAATAATAATGTTATAAATATTTATTTATATATAAAAAATATATAATAAAATTAATTTATTATAAATATAATTATTTTTTAAAAAATAATATATATCAAAGAAGGATGACAGTGAAAAAATTTGAAATCCAATAAGAACCAAAATAAAGACTTAATTTTTAAAAAGAGTTGAAATAAGAGGTTACCCGTTACCATGAGTACTTCAAACTTCAATGTCATATGTTCAAAAATAGTCACAACTATAGTTGTTTGTCCTGTAATAATTAGGTAATATTATAATTTAAGGAAATTACGGAAAAACTTTGAGATATTTTTGAATTCTACTAATATCCCAAAATTTGTATATTTTATACAAAACTCTCCTTGTCTTAATTTTTAAATATATTTCCTAGTTTAATCCAGTCTTTATTGTAATTTTAATGTATTTTCTGAAGTGAGATTTTTTTCATAACCACTTAAAAAGAATTAAAAAGATTTTATTAATGAATTTAAAAAATTAAGATTTAATAATATAAAATGTGTAAAATTAGTATTATTAATTGTACGTGTTTTTCTTAAATAAGATCATTGTAATAGTTAGAAAAAAACATGAAGGACAATAGTATAAATAAGTCATAATTTGTTCTTCAGTTTTATGCAAGTGACTACACTCAATTGAAAAAGTTGTATTGAGCAAAGCTCCACCGACTCCTCTCAGATGATATATAATACGGGGTTGGTGGGAAACTCACCTTGTGAAGGGTTAAAATGCTAGGCGAGAATACGAGAAAGGTGAGTAAAATGAGAGGATGGGATGCGAAGAGAAAAGAGAGTGAGTTTTTGTCTTTTTCTCTTAATGATATTATAAAAGTTGAATTTAATTTTAATATTTTAAAATTATATAGTGTTGAACCGTGTCATTTATTGTGTTACTTTCAATTGTAATATATATAAAAATAGATATAGATAGATTGTATGTAGGATAGATACGTAAAGCTTCGTGCATAAATTGAACCGGTCCTAAATTTAAATAATAATTTAAAAAAATGAAATATTTATTAGTTTATATAAATTTATATTTTTATTTTCTATTATAAAATGTCTTAACATTTGTTAAAATAAAGATTATCAAATAAATTCAACTTCATTTTTTTAGTTAGTTATTTTTGTAATTTTTTTGGTTATTTATTTAAAATGTTGTAGTTCCAATATGGACCAACTCATTCAGTCAAAACAAGCGTTAGAGAAAAATGTGTTAGAAAAAGTGTTGAAGGATTAATTAACCACAATGTTATGATTCAGTTTAAATTTTAAATTTATAGTGACTTTGAGATACTATTTGGCGTTATGGTAAGTAGTAACATATTTTTAACTGCAATAAATCTAATGGCTGACTCAGTGATTGATGAATCTATGATGTATGAATAAAAACAAATTACATCTTTGTTTTTTATTCCTATTCATGTTAATTACTAGCTTGTATAAATAAAAAATATCTTAAATTTAACGTGGATGAAATAGTTTAAAGCAAACTCAGAAATGCATTCGTCATAATTTTTTTTGTTCGATTGCATTAGTCGTAGTTTAGACACAATATATTATACTTAATTTAGATATAGCTTGATGATAAGTAAAATTTTGTAAATGTAATTATAATAATCACCGAAACAACTCATCCTTCTCAATCAACTTTCTTATTTCAAAACTTTTACATTTTGTAAATGTAATTTATGAAAATAACTTTTTTTACCTAATTCCTTTCTAATTATTTTTTTACTATATAAGATCCTAACCATAAATCGGATCAACATAATAAATGAATATTTCAAGGCATAAATAAATAGTTAAGAAATTATTGATTACAATTATTAATGCAATGATGTAAATTGCACAACTACTTTTGACGTATGTAATTCATTGTATTATTATAATCCTACGTATGCTTACAATGGGGCATATTTTTAATCATGTAAGTTCCTTTTTGAGTTGGAGTAAAGTGCAATTGCTAGAGAACCCCGGAAACAATGTTTTACCAAAGTTTTGTCGAAACACCAAGATTTCTAAGCAGCACTTTATTCAATTTCACAGTCTTATTATATTTGATTTTTAATAGGACACCTTCGTTATTTTTGGACTTTCTTTTTCACCCTCGTTCATACAAATGATTTTAATAATTTAATTATATATTGTAAATTATATAAAAATTATTTAAATTCATATTATATAATTTAATGTATTTATATATAATTAAAACAATCATTTTCACTATATTGCACATATTTTCTTTTCTTTTGTCGGTCACTGATATTATTACAAGAAATTGACAACAAATTATTCAGTGTTAGTTGTAACGGTCCAGTTATTATATTTGTAGTAGGGTAGATCTGTAATTTGGTGGATGATGGAGCACATTTGTAAATCTTCTGGCACCGACAGCCGGTGAGAGGAAAACAGGAAGCAACCGGTAATAACTCGGACAGCCTGGCGCCACTTAGGAAATATTCCGCATGTCAAACTCCGCATCACTTCGTGTCTCTTTCAAAGCGGTTAACACGTGTGCGCACGTGATTGGGTTTTTCAGAAGAAGCCAATGTAGTGACTGAGCCGAAGCTCAAAAGTCAGAGCTTAAGCGGCTTCGGAAGGCACCGGGAAAGGGTTCATCCGGTAAAGTAATATCGATAAAACAGAGAGTGAGAGCGTCTTGGAGGCTTAGCTAGCTGTAGTCTGGAAGTGAAGAGAGAGAGTGAGAGAGAGAGATGGCGTATTGAATGGGCGAAGATTATCACGCTTTGCTTTTGCCTCCAAATTGATCTCTCTCTGCTCTGTGTGTCACGATCTTCGATCTGAAGCACTTCCTCTGTGAAGATGGAAGCAAGTGCGGGAATGGTCGCTGGCTCGCACAAACGGAACGAGCTCGTTCGGATTCGCCACGATTCTTCTGATAGCGGGGTTAGTCTATCTCTGTCACTCTCCCTGACATTGTTGTTCTCGTTTTATGCTTCTACATCAGATCTGATTTTCATTTTAGTGTGCTTTTGTGTTACTTAGTGCGATCTTCGAGTTTTATTTAATTAATTAAGGAATTAAGATATTGAGTAATGCTGATTTAGTGTAACGCTTTTAATCTGCAGTCTAAACCCTTGAAGAGCTTGAATGGGCAAATCTGTCAAATATGTGGTGATACTGTTGGATTGACTGCGACTGGTGATGTCTTTGTTGCTTGTAATGAGTGTGCCTTCCCTGTGTGTCGCCCTTGTTATGAATACGAGCGAAAGGATGGGAACCAGTCTTGTCCACAATGCAAGACTAGATACAAGAGGCATAGAGGTTTGTGAACTTTTTCTTTTGGTTATTGTTTTTTTGGTGACTGTTTGTGATTAAATTTTGATTTGAATGAGTGGTTGTGGATACGGTAGGGAGTCCTCGAGTCGAGGGAGATGAAGATGAAGATAACTCTGATGACATAGAGAATGAGTTCAATTATGCACAAGGAAAAGCCAAGGCCAGGCGGCAGTGGGAGGAAGATCCTGACCTATCATCGTCTTCTAGACGTGAATCTCAACAGCCAATTCCCCTCCTCACCAATGGCCAAACGGTAATAATCTTTTCGACTATTATATGGTTTCTTTATGCGGATTGTACACTAGACTCTATCTGCATACTTATACTATAGCTGGGTTTTAGTGTGTTTGAGAAGTGAGAAAGGTGCACAAAAAGAAGGGTTGCTGAGAAGAACTGGGATTTAGTGCTAGGATTGTTTTTGAATATTTGCCTGACTTTTGATCTCTCTTTCACTTGCTATAATCACTTTTTCAAGTATGTTCAATTGTCTGGATTTTGTCATCTGTTTTATTGATGGTCGGCTGGAGCGTAATGTAACCTTCTGATCGCATTTTTTAACTTAATATGGTCAGATGTCTGGTGAGATTCCGTGTGCCACACCTGACACTCAATCTGTACGAACTACTTCAGGTCCTTTGGGCCCATCTGAAAAGGTTCACTCACTCCCCTATATTGATCCAAGGCAACCAGGTATAGGGTTAACTAACTGATGCTACAATGTGATATTTCACAGTTATTATGAAATTCAAATTCACCAAATCTTGTTATTACAACAGTTCCTGTAAGAATTGTCGACCCATCAAAGGACTTAAATTCTTATGGTCTGGGAAATGTTGACTGGAAAGAAAGGGTTGAAGGTTGGAAGCTCAAGCAGGAGAAAAATATGGTACAAATGACTGGTAGATATGCTGAGGGGAAAGGAGGAGATGTTGAAGGGACTGGTTCTAATGGAGAAGAACTTCAAATGTAAGCGACTTTTACCATTTTCATTGATGTTTAATGATTATAGATCAATACTTGCAAAAATCTTTGCTAATGTAGGTTAGACAATTATTATTTTTTCTTTGAATTGCATTCAAGATCATTAAAAGGAGATTCACATTCTCTTCCTTAGGAAGATTGCTTGTGGTTGTGTCATATCTAATAGGTTAGACAATTAGTTCCAGTCATTATCTAATAGATTAGTAGTTTACTTGTGGTTGTGATACAGCATTTTGATATTTTTTGAAAGTGTGTTGGGGGGAAGGCGATTATTTATAGGTCTATATTTTTTTAACTAAATTCATAATTGCAGGCATATACTAGTTTTCAACATATATGCAGTTTGGTTTTCATTTTTTCTATTTTAAGTTAAATTTATTTTCTCCTGACAGGGTTGATGATGCTCGACAACCCATGAGTCGTGTGGTGCCAATTCCTTCATCTCAGCTGACTCCTTATCGTGTTGTTATCATACTCCGTCTTATTATTCTTGGCTTCTTCTTACAATATCGTGTAACTCACCCTGTGAAAGATGCATACCCACTGTGGTTGACATCCGTTATTTGTGAGATTTGGTTTGCCTTATCCTGGATACTGGATCAGTTTCCAAAATGGTCTCCTATTAACCGGGAGACTTATCTTGAACGACTTGCTTTAAGGTTGGGATTGCTTATTTTTATTCATGTTTGTTGTGCTTTTGCATTTTGGTTTAACTATCATGTGGGTTTTTCTATGTCACTAATCTTAGCATGTCTTCTTTTAGATATGATCGTGAAGGAGAGCCATCACAGTTAGATCCTGTTGATGTGTTCGTTAGTACAGTGGATCCCCTCAAAGAGCCACCTCTAGTAACTGCAAACACTGTGTTGTCTATTCTTTCTGTTGACTACCCTGTGGACAAAGTTTCTTGCTACGTATCAGATGATGGTTCAGCTATGTTGACCTTTGAAGCACTATCAGAAACAGCTGAGTTTGCAAAGAAATGGGTGCCCTTCTGCAAAAAGCACAATATTGAGCCAAGAGCCCCGGAGTTTTATTTTGCCCAGAAGATTGATTACTTGAAGGACAAGATTCAACCTTCCTTTGTAAAGGAGCGACGAGCAATGAAGGTTGTTCTTGGAGAAAATTGTTTTTCTGCTTCCAATAAATATTTATATCTATACATTTTTAATGCACCATGTGAAAACATCGGCAAAGCACTCAGTTCTATACATGAGTATTAGAAAATTGAATATAAATTTATTTTTTTCTTATCAGAGGGAATATGAAGAATTCAAAGTACGGATCAATGCCCTGGTAGCCAAAGCTCAGAAGATGCCAGAGGAAGGTTGGACAATGCAGGATGGAACTCCTTGGCCTGGAAATAATCCTAGGGATCATCCTGGAATGATTCAGGTATTACCTTTTTCTCCTAAGTGCATATATGATCTTTTTGGCTTTTATTTTTCTTTTCAAGTTCTAATATTTGTTTTCTGCAGGTGTTTTTAGGTCATAGTGGAGGTCTGGATACAGATGGAAATGAGCTGCCTAGACTTGTTTATGTTTCTCGTGAGAAGCGGCCAGGCTTCCAACATCACAAGAAGGCTGGAGCTATGAACGCATTGGTTTGTCATCCTGAATCTTCTTATTTTATGTTTTATGGATATCCTGGAGCTATGACTCATGCTTATACCAGAACTAATATATATTGAAAATAGCATACAAACTGATGCTGTGATTTAACATGGCACAATGATCCACTAACAACTGAGTAACAAGTTTTCTAATCCGCTTTAGTATGTGAACATTGTTGGTAGTTAATCATGTGGATTTTGTATGAGTTAATAGAGGAAATTATTATTATTATTCTTTTTATTCCCTCTGCAAACCAGTTATAGATTTCCTACTGTGTCCTGCTTGGGTATATGGTTGTGGTTTTTATTTAGCAAAAAAATGTTTTAAGCATATCTAACCTTGGTTTACATTGTGATGTAGATTCGTGTTTCTGCTGTCTTGACCAATGGAGCATATCTTCTGAATGTGGATTGTGATCACTATTTCAATAATAGCAAAGCTCTTAAAGAAGCCATGTGTTTCATGATGGATCCTGTTCTTGGAAAGAAGACATGTTATGTGCAATTTCCTCAGAGATTTGATGGCATCGACTTGCACGATCGATATGCCAATCGCAATATTGTGTTCTTTGATGTAAGTCTCACTTTAATTTGTGTAATTTTGTAAGTTTCGACAATGAAATTTTTTCTTTGATTTTGTATTTCTGTCTAATGTTTTGGCTAAATATCATTTCTTTTATGTACCTGTCAGATCAACATGAAAGGTCAGGATGGTGTTCAGGGTCCAGTCTATGTGGGAACTGGTTGTTGTTTCAACAGGCAGGCTTTGTATGGTTATGATCCTGTTCTGACTGAGGAGGATTTGGAACCTAATATTATTGTAAAGAGTTGTTGGGGTTCTAGAAAGAAGGGAAGGGGTGGCAATAAGAAGTACATTGACAAGAAGAGAGCAATGAATAGAACTGAATCTACTGTTCCCATATTTAATATGGAAGACATAGAAGAGGGTGTTGAAGGTATGCTACTATGGAAAAACTCTCTCGATTATGCATGTGGATTTTTGTATCTTGATTTCATGTATTTTTATTGTCCTCTGTATCCCATCGATCATTTTTACTGGTAATTTACTCTAAATTGATTTACTTCGCCTATATATATGCAGAATTATCTGAGAAAAAAAGATGACAAATATCTTATTGTTGGGGATATGTAATGTGTCCTTTTTCAGGTTATGACGATGAAAGGTCACTGCTTATGTCCCAAAAGAGCTTGGAGAAGCGTTTTGGTCAATCTCCAGTTTTTATTGCTGCCACTTTCATGGAGCAGGGTGGCATTCCACCCTCAACAAACCCTGCAACTCTTCTTAAGGAAGCAATCCATGTTATCAGCTGTGGTTATGAAGACAAGACTGAATGGGGCAAAGAGGTGAGCATGTCAAATTATCATTGTGGCCTTAATTCCTGTTCTCTGGTATAAAAAAATGAGATGAAACATTAATAAATAAGTAGCTTGTTTAGATATTAATTAAACATTTTCTGGCTTCACCAGATTGGATGGATTTATGGTTCTGTGACGGAAGATATCTTAACTGGGTTTAAGATGCATGCTCGTGGTTGGATTTCCATCTATTGCATGCCACCTCGCCCAGCATTTAAGGGTTCTGCTCCAATCAATCTTTCAGATCGTCTCAATCAGGTGCTTCGGTGGGCATTGGGTTCAATTGAGATTTTTCTAAGCAGGCATTGTCCCTTGTGGTATGGCTACAATGGAAGGTTGAAGCCTCTGATGAGACTTGCTTATATTAACACCATTGTCTACCCCTTTACCTCAATCCCACTGATTGCTTACTGTACGCTACCTGCATTTTGTCTCCTCACAAATAAATTTATTATTCCTGAGGTAGGCGATTTCTGTTTTTTTTTTTTTTTCCTGATAAATTTTAATCCTTGTGTGATCTAATTGTAGATGTGAACTACATAAATTTTGGAAGTCTAGTAACATTTGATTAATCTTATGCAGATAAGCAACTTTGCCAGCATGTGGTTCATTCTCCTCTTCGTGTCCATTTTTACTACTTCAATTCTTGAGCTTAGGTGGAGTGGGGTCAGTATAGAAGATTGGTGGAGAAATGAACAATTCTGGGTTATCGGTGGGACATCTGCACATCTTTTTGCTGTGTTCCAGGGGCTTCTAAAAGTGCTTGCTGGGATCGATACAAATTTTACTGTTACATCAAAGGCATCAGATGAGGACGGTGATTTTGCCGAGCTTTATGTGTTTAAATGGACATCACTTCTCATCCCTCCTACAACGGTGCTTATTGTGAATTTGGTAGGGATTGTGGCTGGTGTGTCCTATGCCATAAACAGTGGTTACCAGTCTTGGGGTCCACTATTTGGCAAGCTGTTCTTTGCTATCTGGGTCATTGCCCATTTATACCCATTCTTGAAGGGTCTCTTGGGCAGGCAAAATCGTACCCCAACCATTGTTATTGTTTGGTCCGTTCTTCTTGCTTCAATATTCTCCTTGCTGTGGGTGAGGATTGATCCCTTCACCACTGACTCCAACAAAGTATCCAATGGTCAATGTGGCATCAACTGTTAGTTCTTTTACAAGATTCATTTTCTGTTGGTATTCCCCTTTGTCTGGAGATACTCAAGGTTGTCGTGTATATAGCAAGAATTTTCAGCCGATCAAAGTTGTTTGGAGGATTGAACCCCTGAAATTGATGGGAATGCACCCTCTCTGTAGCATTCGTATTTCTATTGTTTATTTATCTACATGTTCCTTATAACAATAGTGACGTTGAGGTTTATGTTATATTTTTTTCCCACATAATATAAATTGTTTATGCGAATATTTAATGAAAGCGACCAAGGTGCTGTGTTTTTTTATTCCATTGCATGTCCTCTTTATTGTTTGATTGTTCTCTATCCCCAGAACAAAGGCGGACAAAATAACAATTATTAAGTAGACGCCATTGTTTCCGAAGAATTGAGGTGTGACATAAGGTGTGCCCACCTAAATTATTGTTCAATATGTTTTCGATATGAATTTTCTTTGGAATAGTAATTAAAAAAAATATCAATGAATAGATGTTTATTGAAAATACGATAAAAATAATTACATATTGTAGTCAATGAAAAGGTTACTTATAATTTTATACACGTAAACCCTGTATTCACTATTGCTTGCTGAAATCATAATCATAATGCCAACTATGCATACTTGTAGCCATGAGAGTAAACAGACTGGATAGCACGAGTGATTCGTTATGGTGGAAAATTGCTGGGAAAATCACAAGTTTCAAGAATTGGTGACTAGGGAAGCACGAGTGAAATTATTTCTGAACTATTAGTACTTGAGTTATTTATTTAAACTTATTTATTAGTCAAATAAATAAACTTAATTGGTTAGATTTGATTATTTAAATGAGTTGAGTCTAAACTTTAAAAGGTGTGATATTAAAGGATTTATAATAACTCCTTATTTATTTATATATATATGAAGAAGGAAATATATTGTAGTTTATGTTTTATTGAAATATTAATACATGTGCTTAAAAATTTGAGTTTTATTAGCTGATATTAGGTTGTATTTATATAAAGCACTAACTTCTTTAAATACATTTAATATTTTTTAGAAAATATTTTATACATATTTTTTCTAAAAGATGAGTATTAAAATAATTTTTGGACGATAAACAAGTCAAGTTCAATCTTAATATTTTTTAATGAACCAACTTAAGCTTCTAATTAAACTTGATTGAATAAATGATCAAAATTACAAAACATTCAAGCAAGTTTCAAGAGATTGGTTTAACTGGACTCATTAAATAACTACTACTAATGAAAATGGCCAACTAAGGCCTTAAGACAAGTTTGATTTCAGGTATAATTTTTTATTCTCTACAATCAATCATATTATTTTAAAATTATATTCATTATTCACATACACCTTTTTGTGTTGGCATATAATAATTTTAGAAAAAAAAAGTTAATTTAAAATTAAAATTTATTTTATTTTAAAATTGAAAAATATATTTATTTTTTTTAAAAGAAAAACAAAAGATGAAAGAATGTAATGAGAATAAATAGTTATTTAGACACGGATATGTTACTAAGAATTTAGCAAATTGGTCCTTTGCTGTAAGTTTATGCCTGCGACTGTTGTTAGTGTAATAGGTAGTCGCTTCCTGCTATCACAAATTTTGTAGGATTCAGCAGAATCCAGTTTTGCTGTTGTGGGTTATTAATGTGTTTAGCATCACTTACCTATTGCTTGCTGCTTGGGAACTATCCTCTGCAACAAAGTAAATAATAGATTAACTATCATGAGTCAATTATGTTCAAAACATAACTGGCAAAAGTGTGAGATTCTGTTATTTTTCCCCAGCTTAGCTAGCAAAATATTAGAATTCAGAGTACCAACATATAAAAAGGACAAAACGTATATTCCATTCTCAATTGCTTATAAATGTGATTTGTGGGGAAAAAAGAATTCGGTAATACAAGAGAAATCCAAAATAAGTTGTTGGAGTATGCATGAAGAGAGTAAAGCAGTTCCGCTTCTTGACCTCAATGGAAACAACGTACTTTATTTGACTCATCCTAATCCTCCTCATCGTTCTCTAGAAATATCCTCTTGCATGCTTCGTAGCACATGAAAGAGATTCCAGCGGCTGGTATCAACTTCATGCAACTAGGTGCCAACCCTCTATACAAACCTTGCATCCCTTCTTGTTCTAGTATGCATGCAAGGGCATGAAACACATTCTTGTAAACCTGTCTTCCACTGAGAGTACCAAGTTGCATTTGCTTGCGAGCAACCTCCATTGGAAAAGTTGAGCTACTTGAAATAGCACCAGCTATCGAACCGATCAAAAGGGTTTCAATATTTCCCACCTTCTCTTGTTTAAAAATTTTCCGGTATGCTTTCTTTAAAGTGTCATATGCATAGTAATTGGCTGCAGCATAGGGGACAACTCCAATAAGACTAGCTGCAAGGCCACTGTAAAGTTCAGCAGGACCCTCTTCTCGAATTATTTTCACGAATGCATGAAGAAGACCATCATACACATCTCTCTGCAAAATCACTAATCAAGTTTTAGTTTACCCTTTTATTTTCTGATAGGATGCTGAAAATTCTAAAACATGAACATGGGAAAGCAAACGTTTTTATATGTTTTTTATGTAGATACCTGGACAGTTAGTCGAGTCTTGACTAATTCAAGAGGATATGTACATAAAGTTGAAGTCAATCCAGCACAGGCACCTGCAATCAAGGATGCAGGAATTGGGAATTTGGATTCCTCCCCAGGCTTTGGGGATAGGTTCTTGTTTACTGTATCGAAAGTAAATAGCTGCAGCAACATGTGAAAATATACTGAGATACATAAAAAATATATAGCAAGTAGATTTGATAACTGATAGATTTTTAATGCTTTTTTCCTCTAGAAGCATGATTTTTCAACAGAAGATTAACATGCACGAAAGGATTTATTTTTCTGTGAAAAATCGTCTAGTATCAACTTAGGTTCTTGTGCATGCAAAATTGAATCGGAGAAAGATATGTGGAGTTTCTGTTGCTTGGAAATTTTAAATATGATTTCAGGCTACTGTGGAATACTCCTTCAATGCAAAAATGGATTTTGCACGAGTGTGGATTAGTATTCTATCCCTAAATCAGATAATTAAAGAAGATATTCCATGAAGAAACTAATAACTGTTACTGAAAACCATGTTCATCAAAACCCACACTAATTGGCACCCAAAGATATTCAATGAAGTCTAAACATCCAATTTTTTTATAAAAGATTCCGAAATATAGAATTTGATTTCTAAATCAAATATAATCATAATTTAGTTTCAAGTTCAGAACTACGATGTCTGGGAATCAAAGTCCTTTGATTACAAGGGTTTGCCTGACTTCCAAAAATTGAATTCACAAGTTCACATGCTGAAGATGGAGAAAACTAAACTAAAACGCATACTTGCACATTGACTTACCTGAAGGGTCATTTTAGCAACATAAATTGAAGCAAATTAAGTCACACAACTGTTAGCGATTAAAAAATGGTAAGGCAAATTAAAAATATACATATAGACAAGCAAAAATATTGGAGCGAACAGTTGAAGGCAGATACTATCATGAAAAGAAATGGTTGCACATAGTTTCAATGGGTAGATCTCTTGATGAAAACATTAAAGGTGGTCTAGCACACGAGCCTCCCAACATAAGAGGTTCTGCGAAAAGAACCAACTGCACCTGAATTAGAAAACATTACAATTTTAAACAGAATTTGAACGATAAGGTGACATAAACCACCTATTAACAAGTGTTGTATAATTGTATTTCTGTTCAATCATGACCTTTACATTTTAGGCAATTTAAAGGATTCAAAGAGCTTGAAAAATGAAACATTTTGGGGCACGTGAAAGGGCTCAAAGAGCTTGAAAATGAAACATTTTCTGGCACATGGAAGGGATTAAAACACCTGATTTGTTAATTCCTGGGAAATCTTTCTGAAACAATAACAAGTTCTGAATACAAAGCTGCGTCCATTTCCTTAAAATAAACTTTAAAAATATATGGTATCATGCCCTCCCTACCCAAGAAACCTCTCATCAAATTTACCAGACCGTAGACTTCCAGTACTTGTGATTCTAGAATCTTTAGCACTCTACTTTATATAGAAAATATGAATGGCTCTCAACCCTCCCAAAACAGACCCTTACAGCAGCCGAAAATCCGATCCATGATATAAACAAATGCACAAACGAAGAAACAAAGTGTTTAAAATAAACAAAAACCTACTCTTGGTATCAAAAACAATGATCAAATAGCAGATAAACTTATCACAGGTGCAGGACAATTATACAAAATGAAATCAATCAAGTAACCCAAGAGAGAGAGAGAGAGAGAAAAAAAAAAAAGAGCAAAGCATAATAACATCATACAGTGATAAATTATACAAGATGCTGAAGAAGCTTGTTTACATTACCTCAATGGCCTTGCTAGGCGCAACTCGAATGACGTTAACAAAATTACCCCTAAACAAGCCCTTCCAGCCATCAGTTTTAATGATATTGTGGAACACCTCAGTGGTGGAATGGTCACTACTTCCCACCATCATAAGAGTTCTTATAGTCTCCAAAGGTGCTACAGCAGTGCGAGACACAGCCCCAGCTATTGCCCCACTAAACAACCTTCTCAGAGAAGGGTTTTTTATCTTAATCCTCAGTGAAACACCACCCTTTCTCTTCTTGCCATCAACCCTTTCTTCAACAACCTCATCTTTTCCCTGGTACCTGATGAACAGTTCATTGAAGGGAAGCTTCGTGCCACCATTGTCGCGCGGATCAGAAGGGTCACTTGGTTGCACGCCAACCCCCATTCCCACCTGACCAACACTGGCAAACAAGCCTCCGAATTGGTAGCACCTATCTTCGGATTGGAACCCCAAGCAGCTGGCAGAGAAAAACCCATCACTTTTCTCATCAAACAGTTGGATTCTCCTTCTACCCATCAACCACAAAGGCCTTGTGACTTATCTTATGATCTGTGATGAAGGTTACTTTTTTCTTTCTGCCAGCGCTCAACGATGACTGTCCCTCACAGTCATGATTTCAGAGAGACCGTGAAATTGTCAGCCCTAGACAGAATCGAAAAAAGAAGTTTGCAATGAAAAGTGGGCAAATGAATGAAGATGTTATTGTGTGTAGTGTGTCCCTTTTTCTCTACTTGCAACTGAATGTCACCTTTTAAATTTGTATTTTTTTATTTTTTTTTGGTTCAATGCAGTTGTCTCTTGGTAAGTTGATAAGTTAGGTACTTGCTCTTTTTTAAGTCGCGTTGTTGTGGCACCGAATCTTAATCATCGGTTCTTGTAGTTTTACAGAAACATATATGCAGGCAACATAGTAATACACGCCGATCGTAGAAAATATAAACATGGTAATATACGAATATATGTTCTTTTAATATTAATTTATTTCAAATCACGCAGTTTTATTGTTTGAATTTTTATTTAACGAAATATATTCAAGATTTTGTAATATAATAAATTCTTTAAAATATTTAATTTTTTAAGACACTCTTTTATTTATTAAAAATTATACTACGGAACCCACTTTAACTTTAGTGAGTCACACTCATTATCTTGTAATTTACAGAAATTATTGATTAATTTAAAAACATAGAATGGAATGTTATTCCAAAAATGATGAAAAAAAATGTTATCGACATTTCTTAATAAAATTAATAAAAAAAATGTTTATAAATTCACGCAAAGTTTATTATTATGACTACTCGGATAAATGTCCTCACGGCAGAGAATGTATGCGGATCTCGTTTGACTTGTTTTTTTCCTATTCTTCATGGCATTGGTGACTCTTTTCATCACAAATATTTTATTTTTTTAATTATTACTGAAGTTTTCATTATATATATATATATATATATATATATATATATATATAAGAATAATCGATTAATTTTTAAAAAATGCCTATTTTTTAATTTCTCTAAAAAAAATAATTTTTTTTAAGATGTTGTTTATGTGCTGTGTCCCTTATCTATTTGGATAAGAAGGAGGCTTACTTTTAAGTCAAAAATATCACAATCTAAATAATTTTGTTATTCGTTTATTGTTTTGTTTAGTGCATGTGGTGGCTCTTGGTGGGATGAGAAGTTGGTATAGTTGCTATTTTTTAATGTTGTGTTCATCTCATACCTAATCCCAATCGGCTAAACCTCAATTTTATATAGAAACAGATATGCTTCTAATATTTGGTATCATAAATGTTCAAATAAAATATATATAATATTTTTTTACGTATCATTAAGTATTAAATTATCCTTAATATGCGCCCTCCTCCTAATAAAGCTTTCATCTGCTAACAGTGTTTTTTTATATATATAAAATTATTCTGTTAATTATTATTTAAGCAGAATCGATTACTTGAAATTAATTATTTGTAGATTCTCTCAAATAACTAACAAAAGTAAATGATTAATCAATTGGAAAAAAATAAATCATTTTCCACAAATTATTTGAATTGAATGAATTTTCTTTCTTTTACTGTCCTTGAAATTAAAAACAAAAATAGCTCATAAAATTGACCATTGTCGATTATTTCGATCCTCCGTATTAGCATTTCTCAACTTTAATAATTTTAACAACTTATGATTTTAGTCCTTAATTTTAATGTGTATCAATTATTAACGGCTATTTTTAACAAATAAATAAATTATGAAATTAAAGACGAAATAGATTGATGCAATAGCATTTCTCCGTAGGTGTTTTAGGATAAATAATAAAATAAGTTTTTTTTTTATAAATTAAAATTACTTTATGTATAAATAAAAATAAAATTTTAAAAACTCGTAACAAATATTTAGTTTATGTATTTTTTTTATGAAATCTAATTTCAATTTTTTTATTCTTTTTCTCGATTGTAAATATTTATGGATAATTCCTTTCAACCATGTCTTAAATTGATTAATGACGGTTATAGTTTCAAAAATTATTTTATAATACATTATTCTCTCCAGCCTTTAATATAAGACAATGTTTAGAAACAAATTTGATATTTTTATAAAAAAAAGTATAAACTAAATGTTGTCTTTTAAAGTTTATTTTAAAATAAATATTATGGAAATGTATTTTTTATTAATAGATAATGAGAAAAAAATTTAAATAACTAGCACTAAAGATAAAATTGGTAGATTGATGATATTATTATGAAAATTCAATAAAATAAAATATTTATTTATTAATACGTGTAATTATATCAAGGAGCATGGAAACATTGTTGATTAGTTTGACAACCAGAATTTATGAATCTGAATTAGTGACGTATTTTTGTCCCTTTTACTTTGTTATTGTTATGACGTACGGATCTCAATCTCACCATGCTTGTTAGTTTCTTGGGCTTCAATTCAACTTTAGAATACAATTTGGGCCTCCATTGCCCACAAATCATAAACCCACATAAAACGCCCTTACTTTTTTTTTTAAAATATATTTTTGGTCTAAAAAAATGACTAGATTTTGGAAGTTGTTTTCTTTCTCTCTGCCTCCTTATATTTATTTAAAATGATACTATTGTCTCTAGTTAAATAGGTTTGAAAAAACTCATTCTACAAATTTTCAGATTGATATTTTCAAAAACTTTTAAAAACGTTCCAAAATTAATTTTCTAGAAATATATTCTGAAAAACTGATTCTGGAAATTTTATGAAAATATATTATGGAAAATTGATTACGGAAATTTTTCAGATTAAAAAAAACTGATTTTATAAAACATAATTCAAAAATAGTGTGGATTATATTTTTTTTAGAATAAATTGCGGATTAAATAATTCAGAATATATGTTCAAAAAATAAAATCCATAAATAAATTTTCAATTATTAAATTTTGAATACATTTATAAAAATATAATCTAAAAATAAGTCTTAAATTATTAAATTTAAAATATATTTCTGTAACAAAACACAATATAAAAATGAGTTTCAGATATAATATATGTTTTTTTTAAATATATTATGGATTTAATACTATGAAACACTATTAATGTAAATTAAATTTATTTTTACTAGATATTTTAAAAACACAACATATAATATTATGTAAAACATAAATCACTGAAAAAGTTTTAAACTTAAAATAAAAGTGTTACTTGAATGAATGAATGTACAGAAGGCTCAACAAATGGAGATGCCGTTGTTGGTATGGGAACTACAAGAAGAAAAAGGAAAACTGACCTCAAAATTATTTTTAATATTTTACATTTACAGAGGTGCAGAAGAAATTATTACGGTGCATTCAGAAAGCCTTCTGAAACTGCGTTTAGTTGGATTTTCCTCTAATTGTGTTGAAGACCTGATTTAGCAGATGTCATGGGCTTGCAGTTCATGGACAAAGAAGTACTTAACAGATACCATGAAAAAGTACGTTTAGTGTAAATACATTATACATATTTCCCAAGACTTTTCGATTATTAAAAGTCATAACAATTAAATGATTTAATCTTAAAATATAACACATTAGTTATAATTAAGAAAAAAAAAGAGACTCATACAAAGAGATAAATTATAAATTAAAAAAAAAATTGTCACTGAAAACAACACATTAAATAACTGTTGAAAATGAATTACATTAATTATAATATTAGAACTTTTTTAATGACACGTCAAATAATAATATTTATATTAGGACAAAAGTATTTAATTTCTTCATCTGATATTATTATTCAAACATAAATAAAATACATAAAAAGCATAAAGTTAATGCACATATTAAAATATCTAAATTAAAAAAAATACTGTTTTATTTGAAATTTAATTATTTTAATTTATAAATAAAAACTGGAAGAAAAAAATTAAATATAATAAATAAATACATAATAAAAAGTAAATTAATGAATGACTTAAATAAATAAATATTAACATTATTAAAATCTATTACTAATTTTCTAATAATTTTTATAATAAAAGTAAAATAAAATTACAATGTCTGCGTTAAAAATATAATAATAATGACCCATGAATGTTTTAGTAATTAAAATAATTTATTAAAAAATAATTAAAAATAAAATGTTTGAAGTGTTAATAATAAAAATTATTATTTCATTTAAGTTTAATTATTTTTTAATTAAAAACAAAAAAAAACTGAAAATTCAGTTTATTTAGTTATTACCTCAATGATTTAAAAAAAATCATAAATATAAATAAATTTATAATAATTGTACGAAGTCATAAATTATATATCGTGTCTTTTATATATATATATATATATATATATATATATATATATATATATATATATATATATATATATATATATATATAAATTATTCATAACTTTTCTAAATAATGTGGGGCTTACGTGATGAATATAAATAATTGGATGCACACTTAAACGTGGTTATTAGAAGTATGGTGTTCACTAGCTGGGCTCATTTTTAAGGTGTCTATCGTGATCCTGTATGAGTAGTTTACCACTAAAACCTGAGTCGAATGGAATGGGCTACGAAACCTCTCAACCATAGAAATCCCAAAAAGTTCATCTTCAACTATAAATTAATTGAATTGTGAACGTGTCATATGATTTGATATCATATTCCATAAAGTAATCATTTATTCAATAATACAATAATATTGTGATAAATATGAAAAGTTTACAGAATGTTATCCAAGTTAATGGTTATAAACAGGATACTGACATATACCATTAAGTTTATATAAATAGGGTATTGACAACTGATTATATATTAAAACGAGGTTGTCAACATATCATATCAGTACCTATAAATTGAGAGGTAGCACGCGGGATTGAATAAACCATTACGCAAAACAACTCCTACCATCCTTGTCCATTCCCAAATCATGATGAAGCTCTTTCCCCTTGTAATACTTTCAAGCCTATTGCTCAAACAAGTGAGCCTAGTTCTTGCAGACGTTGGTACTGCTGCATCTTATGGACCACCATACATACGTGAGTGAACATGGATTTGTTATTCATCTGTAATTTTCTCCAGTTTAGATGCCTTAGATATTATATGCATGCTTCGGAAACAATAGCTACAGTGGAATACGACACAAACACATGTTGCAGATTATCTGTATTTTCTTTCATAGTAAGACATGATCGACCACTTCTTATTGTTTTGTTGTTGTTGTTGCATGTTTGTTTGGGCAAGCAGCTACTGCTTGCGATGGCAATAGGCCAGGTCAATTTCCTTCTGGAAATCTATTTGTGGCTGTGAATGAAGGGTTATGGGATAATGGAGCAGCGTGTGGAAGGAGATACAGAATAAGGTGCCTGAGTGGAAACAATAGACCATGCAAAGGTGGTAGCATCGATGTTAAAGTGGTAGATTCTTGTTCAAGTTCACCTTGTCCCAACACCCTCCTCCTGTCTAACGATGCCTTTGCAGCTATTTCACGCTTCCCTCATGCAAAAATCAATATTGAATATACCCAGTAACTCTCTCTATTAATCTTTTTCTTAACTTTGACTTATGCCACCAATATTCTAGATCTACAGAGAAGCTTTTTTTACTAAGAATCAATTCAATTCATTGACTTTCACACAATATAAAAGATCTCTCACATGTTCTCATTTTCATATCAGAATACCACTGAAGTCTTTCAATTCACCAAATTGACTTTTGAAATTTTAATATTATTTTACATTCCAAAATCTTATAAACTTCCAACTATTTAAACAGAAAATTATAACTTAAGAGGTTTACGTAAAAGATGATACTTCATAAAAAAAATCAAGTCCAAATAATTGAACAATTAAATTATACTGTGCATGGCAATTACATTTATATATGATCTTTTTGATCCTCCATGTAATCTATTTTTAATGTTGTTCTTCCAGGATATGACTTTCCAGTCCGTGCAGAATACTCTAAATAACATCATCAAGGACAGGGAATAAGCTAGTGATTCGCTGAAGAAAATTTCAAAGCAGAATGTGATGCAAAACAAAATGTACAGGAGTGTCTGACAAAGCTTATGTATTGAACTGTTAATGTTCTTTAGTAAGCAAGATTTAACTTTTGGAGTCAAAACATTGATCTAATAAAACGCAATTTACCTGAACTTTTTGTTTCAATGATAAATTCTAGTAAGTACTTAGTCATGTTACTGACAAACAAATAGAAATAGCATATCTAATGATTAATGTACATGATGTTCTTTCTCTTAGAGTCGCTACAATTAACATATTTGAAATAGGAATACGACATGCACCGCAAGAATCTAAAACTAACCAATTTGCGTAATGAAACGATACTAACTTGAAGCTGGTATAGTTACCAAGATTAATGAACATGGAGTTCTTGTCTCTGGTGCTAGTGCTAGTAATTTTTTTCCAGTCTTTGTGTACTTAATCAATGAGTTGAGTTGTGCAGAAAGAATTCAATATCAATGAGGACAACGATGCTTTTTATTTAGTTAAAACTATAAAATGTCATTCGTTAAGATGGTTTGGAAAATATACAAAAGAGGGTTAAGGAAAAACATTTAGCAGAATATTGCATGATTTTGGTTTTCTTGAAAAAAAAAAAAGAATTCAACAAGAATTAAGAGAAATCCATGATAGATAATATTTCTAAATATTTAGTCTTCAAATGAATGGAATAATATTTGTATGATCCATTTAGAAGATCTTAACATATTTTTGTACCAGCAGAGTCGAATAAGGGACAAAATCCGTAACAGTGCTGTTTAAGCATATCGTATCAAGCATGAACACAAAAAACATTTCAGTATTTGAATATTTCAATTCAAATGACATACATCGCTGTTGTTTTTCGTTTTTTAAGATAACAAAGCACGTTTTGATGGAGTAAACTAGCAAATAGGATTATCTACTATGTTGTATTATGGAGGATTAGAATAAATCAATTATTTAGAACAATATTTTTTTAATCATTAAATATATTAATTATTAAAGTTATTAATTAAATTAAAAAATAGACTATTGAATTCATTTGACTTTTGTTATGGATGGTTGATGATGAAATGGGTCACTGATTATTATGTTGAAAGAAGTGTGTTAGGTTGGAGTTCTGAACGTGAAGTTACACATTAATTCTGTGTTTTATATTGTGTGAAAAAAATAAATAGATTAAGAAAAAATAAAAATGAATTTTGAGTTTTTTGATTGAAAAAAAAAGATAAGAAATTGAGAAATATATGTTTTAAAAACTATTTTGTTTGAACGATTAGATAAAAGATAATGCGTAAGCTTGAAAAACTATTATTATTTGTCTCTTCTCGATTCAAATAAACGAGTCTCAGTAAAAAAAAATTAAGGGTAAGAAAAAAAAAGTCAATTCTTACATATAAATATTCCTTCCTTTGTCCATGAAAGAACATAAATAACCTTTAAACAAGTTAAAGAACATATAAGATTTATGGTTGGACAGCTTCAAATTGAATTGTACAGAATGAGTGAAGAAGGGAAAATCTTCTTGATATATATATATATATATATATATATATATATATATATATATATATATATATATATATATATATATATATATATATATATATATATATATATGTTTTAAATATACTTGAATCATGAACCAACACTAACACGTTTTATAGAGAAAAAAAAATTCTATACATTTCAGAATTCCAAAAATCAATTATCATGTGGGGCTTTTTCACCATTTTAGGTCAAAAAATGTTCAATTTTATTGAAGGAGATAAAAAATTTTAAATTTTCTCAAAATGAGTTAAATCGTGTTAGGTGAGATGATTTTTAAATGATAAAATCGTGTTTAAAAGTAATTTTTTTTATTGAAATCGTGCTTCCAAGATTTCAGTATTATTGTAAAAAAAAACCGTGATTTCAGTATAATATAATGATATTTATACTGAACCTAGCACGAGTTTCTCACAATTTTAAAAAATTAGGATTTTTTTATTTTTTATAAATATCTAATATCTCATAATATGATGTTAACACTTGAGACAAAATTTGATATGAATGATGAATTGTAAAAAGATAGAGGTTGAATAGAATGTGAGAGTTGAAAAGGAGACGATAGAAAATGTGCTGAGTTTCCATTGAAGTGCAAACTTGTTTCGTTTGGTACTAGGATATGATAACCTCTTCTTTCATTAGTATTAGTGATTTTGTTAGCTCGCATAATAGGTGGGGCATAGTTGTTACTACATTGTTTGGATTAGTATGGTCACCACGTAAGAACTGATATTATTGTTGCATCAGAAGAAATGGTGATGGTGATGAGTTCACATTGTTGTTAGTTCTCAGTGACACTCAATAACAACTCTTTTGATCTCTCCTGTTTCTTGACTCATATTTAAACTTTCACCCTAATGAATCTATCCAGAAACATGATAAGGAAAACTTCTTTTTTTTAAGAAATCATCTAAAAAAAATCAAAATCATGCTTGGACGCATAATTTCAATTAAAAGTGTGCTTCCAAATATGATTTAACTCTAAAAATCATCTTAGGTGGCACGATTTAACTTATTTTAGGAAAATTTAAAATTTTCAACTCCTTTCCGCAATTTTTTTTTTGACCCGGTGAAAAAGCCATCATGTGGTAAGTGAATTGGGAATAATTGAATAGTGTTACATTTCCTCTTCTTGACTTGTTTTATTGACAAACCGGTAAACGGGGGGATGTGTGAACATTATGATAAGGTTAATGGAGTCAATAATAAGAGTAATTAACGTAGGATTAGTGAACCAAGATAAGGCTTAATTAGACTTGTCCACTGAGTCAACCCCACTTTTGGTTTGAGTGGATAATTTCAGTTAAACAACCATGATGAATACTTGCATAGATGAACCACTAAGTTTTATACGTTGCACGCAAAATGGATGTTATTAATAAGCACGCATGCCAGTTAGCATGTATGAAGAGAAAGTGGTGGGGAGGGACCTCATCAACTTATTACTCATCAGATTAGTGCAGTAATTAGTGGCCAAGTGTTATTTTTCAATCACAATGCGATAACCTCATTACCGTATTAAAATTCAGCCCTTTATATAATTGTTTTCTCAATTTTGTTTATATTTTATGCACCATGACCCATCACCATTCATTTTGCATTTGCAAACCTTGATGTTCACACACTGTTCATATAAAACCAAGATGAAATAGAAGAAAATCGTGAAAGCAACTCTTATCACCATGCATGATCACAGTCTATACAATTTATTTGTTGTTCGTTTACAAATGCACTATAAAATTTGTGTTAAGACAGACAGGCAGCATGTTGCATCGTGTGAAAATCAACAAATGGCCAAGTTAAATGAAAATAAAGGAATGGGCCAAGTTAAATGAATTCATGTGATGTTAAAATTTTATATTAACTATTCAAAAAATGAATTCATCTAACCCATTGACAATTTTTAATTTATACAAGGATATTATATATAAAATTTATATTTTTATATATATATATATATATATATATATATATATATATATATATATATATATAGTCTAAGTCATCACCTCGTGGATTAAGTTTTAAATATCTCTAAAATCATGTTCATTATCATAAAAATCACGCATAAAATAATAATCGACCACACAAAAAATACTACTAAAAAGAAGAATATTAATAAAAAAAGTCTTAAAATTAGAAAAAATACAAATTCAGATAAGCTCACTGTAGAGTCTATCTCTGCCAGCAACAATATCAATTAAACTATTTTACAAATTTTATATTTTTAATATATACCAATTCATTTGATACCCTCCTCTGCCCCCATTTCTCTACTCCTTCAATGCCCTTAATATGAAAGAGGACACATATCATACACAACTTTCACCTATCTGCAAAGCAAAATCTCTCAACTTAAATGATTCGCAATTACTTCCCTTGGTCGTGTATCATTTCTGATATCTCATATTTATATATTTCTCTTTCATATTTTCAGATTCTCTGCTAGACATTGTTTTTATGATACTAACAAAAGTTTTGATATTTTTTTCTTTAATAAAAAAGAAACTTTTTTACCAACTTGGTAAGAATTATTTTAGCCATTATTAGTGGAAAATAAATTGAGTCTATATATATTTATATAAAGAAAATTTTAATTTAGTCTCTCAACCAAATTTGAAAGGTATTCTGAAAGGCCCATTAAGTAATAAATAAAAATATGGCAATACCAACTAGTGATATAAAATCCCATATGGGACAAATCATCTTCAATGATTCTAATATTTATCTCCTTTCTTAATTTTTCTTTGAAATAATCACATTGCGCACGAGCAGCAAAAATGGAGAAAGAGGAGCTTAGTCTTCACTACGACGCAGAAGGGGACAAGACGGTGGGGACAATATTTCTCCGAGTAGAAGAAAAAGATAGATAAACCATTTTAATTGGATTTCGTCTTTATCAAAAAGGCTAAAATTGAATATAGCTGGCAAGAAATGGCGACAGAAAATGTAGCAGGAGCTAGAAGAGCAAAAAAATATTACTCAAAGATGTTGCAGGAGCCAGGAAGAACAAAAATTCGATGTCACATGTGCTAGAGCGATATGATGCAAGACAACAAGCACCGATGGACCTTCGTCATCAACATATGAGAGCATAAACTATTCCGTTTTCTTTTTCATACGGGTGAATTGGTGTTCAAAATTGTATGGTCTGGTCGAAAGTTTTTTACAAATTAGAGTCACAAACTGATTGAAGCTATTTGAGTAAAAACAAGAGAACAGACAACATTCACGGGTCAAAGTGCATGAACCCGATGGAGAATAATAGCAAATTGCTCAGATGCGAGGATATACACGAGAGCTGGAGAAAGACAAGGAGTGTTTATTTTGGTTTAGATATTCTTTTGTGACCAACCTACACGCAATCTCTAACTCAAGCCCAGACCTACTTTGGTGCTTGTTGAGCAAAGGGCCCTTTCTTTCCTTATCAACTGCCAGAAATGGAGACACTAACAGTACAGAGATTTTGGACACGAAATCTATGTAAAGGATATTCCATGGAACACACTATATGACGTGTAGGATACGATTTCTGTTGAATTTTCTTTTTGAATCACCAAATGTTGGAAGTACGATCAATCCTGTTTTCAGAACCTTAAATTTACAAGTATTTTTATACAGACAGTATATGGAAGCTTGAGTTCGTGCATCTTTAAGTATCATCTTTATTTTTTATTTTTATAAATGTTTATGAAGAAGTTTATTTGAATATCTAGTAGAGTCAAATTGACGATCACTTTCCATCAGGTTGGATTTCATCAAGTTGTTGATAAAGTTATTTCTCCGTCCACCCAAAACCGTTAATTCTTTTTTCTCTTGTTGAACACGAAACTTCTTAATTTTGGTAAATACCTGCTGGAAACGTAGCAGAGTCAAGCTAAGCCAACCTGAATAAGAAATAGAGCTTCTCTTCTTTTTGTTTATCTTGACTTTCATGTTCACAAAATAAGTCAACATCAAATACTGAATTAATCAAATATTTTCGACTTAAACGCAACTTATGCACACACATGGATGATTACAATTGAGTTCGCTTCTAGACCTATCTGTCGGTGACTATCAAGGTACGAATCTTGTTGTGCAACTAACCAAACCAATGCTAATGCCACCAACTTATGGTTTGATCATTGACCATGATCACCGGCTTTGAGATAATCACGCCCATAACACTAGATGAGTAGAGCCCAGTGTCCACCAGTGAAATAAATTCATTGATGGGACATGTGTTTTTTTCCATAAACGGTAAGTCAGCATTAATGGAATCGCTGTCTAGGAATTAATATCCCTCTTCTGAGATCATGAACGAGCCTGTACAAGGCCAAAGTGAGGGCAGGTTTTGGATATTACGAACCAAAAAAAGGGCAGGAATGTTGTGTGTATTAATCCTAGTGTTTCAGCGGACGATACACATTTTAGTAGAACTAACAAACTATGCTCTTGCTATCAGCTGCAACTCATCAATTCGATAGAGGAACACTCTTCAGTTACTCTGTTGATTTCTGGTTTAAAACAAGCGGTGCTACATGTAACAGTCTATAGACAAGCTATCAGACAGACGCGGCGCAAACTTGGGTAAAGCAGACAATATTGTAAATAATTAGAGGTTTTCAGGGGAAGAGAAAAGTAGAAAAGGATATAGCCTTTTCCAGTTTGTTGGACAGAGAAATATCAATGAACATGACATTTTCCCATCCATGTAACAATGAATAGGAGGAATTGGGTGGAATGGGAGGAAAGAGAGCGAAAGAAAGCCGAGATAAGAACATCATCAAGCATTGAATACGTAGATCCCAACAAGGTTTGAGTGCAACATCAGGGGTCCATTTCATATTTACGCGTTTTCAACATCAAAACTAACAGAAAAAACACTCAACGTCCTGAATCATTCTTCATAAACAGATCATTAAATTTCTGTTACGACTTACGGTAACCCAATGATGATAGCATTAAAATATAATAAGGCAATGTTTCCGCCAACAGCGCATCTGACCTAGTCCTTGGCCTGGGGCAAAAAGGAACACCCAGTACAACCATACGGAACCACACAATACAAAGGAAACGACCGTAATTGCAAGAGATCAACATGTTACTTTTACAAACTCATCACATCCACCAGTAATTAGGCAACATCAAGATCTCATCAGAGTTAAACCATCGTGAATTCATCAGCTTATAAGAAAAATCCCCAATTCTCAATAGCAGAAGAAACATCACAGAATAGAAATCTACTATGAATTTAATAACCATGTAAACTCCATAAATCGAGTTCCTACAACAACACAACATGAAACTAGACCACCAAAGATGCAATTGAGAGAAAAATAATAATAATAATAATAAAAGGATAGGAGATTCTGGCGCTAGTAAAACATTATTGTTCTCTATAATACGCACAACAAATGCCGGAATCTCAAATCCAAACCTACCATTTAACTATCCACGGCCACCATTAGCAACGTGAAGAGGATCTATAAATAAACCCAAAAAAAGAAAAAAAAACCCATACCGAACCGGCAAATTCGCTCAGAGAGGATGATGCCATTTCCATTTCCATATTTGCCACCAAATCGAAACCTCCTGGTTTTATTTTCCTCGTACTGTTTTTTTTTCTCTAGAATCTGTGTAAATAAAACAGGAAATGAATTAATTGATTATTAAATAAATTAATTAAATCAATTAATTCTGCTGGTCGTTTCTCTTGCCCATTCCGTCGGCATCTCTGTCCTCGAGCAATCTCCCTTCCTCCTCATCGGCCTGCGCGGTCTTCTTCTGCGCCTCCTTGGCCTTCAGCGCCTGCAACTTGGAGTGGTTGTAATACGCCACGCCAAGGAACGCGAGCCCGTACCCGAACAAATTAATCGGCGTCACAGTGTCCTTAATAACCGACCACGAGAAGGCAATCAGGAGCCAGTCCTTGACCACGCCGGCGACGTTCATCGTGAGCGCGGAGGTCTTCCCGACGAGGAGAAACACGGCGAGGTTGAGGGCGAAGGCGCAGAGGGAGTTGGTCCCGAAGATGACGAAATCGAACTGGAAGGTGGAGGTCTCTCGGAGGACAGGGTACTCGACGAAGATCCAGGGGACGGAGAGGAAGACGAGGCAGCAGGGGGCGACGTAGTAGAGCGAGGTGATGGGGTTGAGCGAGATCCCCTTGGAGGTGAGCAGGATTTGGATCATAACGAGGCGCGTGGCCTCGAAGGCGACGGCGCCCAGCTGGAGGAGGACGCCCCAGGTGTCGAAGCGCGCCTCGCCGTATGCGGCGACGCCGACACCGAGGGAGATGGAGAGCATGTTGAGCATGGTGTCGTTTTTGTAGGACTCTTTCCGGAGGAGGACTCCGATGGAGTAAACGGCGACGGGCATGAGTGCCTTCAACATCTGGATGAAGGAGACGGAGAGATAGATGTAGGCGGAGTTGGAGAGCCAGAGGGAGAGGGAGTAGAGGGCGCCGATGGGGACGACCGAGGAGAGGTAAATCTCGCGTGACATTGAAACTGGCTCAACGAGGCGGAAGACGCGTACGAGGAGGATGGCGAGGGTGGCGCAGAAAGACATGTGGATCATGGTGAGGGAAATGGGGAAGGGCCAGTTGTACATCTTCTTGTCGAGGATGTACTTGTTGTAGACGATGACGGTGAAGCTGAGGAAGATCCATATGGCCACGTAGGTGTAGGAGAGCACAATCTTCTTCACCACCCCATCACTCAGAGATCCACCTTTTCCCATTGTTACACAGAATCAGACACAGGGAGAGAGAAAGAGTCGGGTCAGAACCAAGAAAGAGAGAGAATGGAGTGAAAAGAAGAGATGTGGGATGCACTGCCTCAGCCACAGAACACGACACTTTCTTCACAACCTTAAATAAATAACACTATTATTAAATTATCTTAATTATGTTAATTAATTCTAATTTTCAATTTGATTCACAAAATTAAAACACTAACTCACTCCTGCTAAGTAAGTAGTTCTACAGTTGTATCTTCTACATATATGTATTATTTCTTCTATTGTTCACGCGGTTTTAAATACAACCATATTTTCCTCCCCCAGAGTACCTTACTTCAATACTGTTTTTTTTCATTTTTCTTTTTTTTTTTCCCTCAAATTATTCTTTTGAAATTCAAAGTGATTGAGTTTTCTATAACTAATATTTATCTACACAGCTTTTTAACTATATTATTATATATCATATCACCATATGTTTGTTAGTTGAATAGTGAATTGAGCATGTGATGACATGATAATATAATATTTTTTGTTGTTATATGATAAAGTTAATGGTAACTTTAGATTGAATTTTAATGCTGTAATGGGTCAATGATAGGATGGTGGATACTTTTATTTGTTAATTTGAAATTGTTTTTTTTTAATATATATATTATGAAATTTTTGGAAGAGAGAAAAACATGACTGATAGGTAATTTTTTCGTTCGTTTGTTTTTATTAGTAAACATGTTTTATTTGCGTGATTTGTTTATTTAAGAAAGATGAAGATTATGGCAATAGTAAACCTAATGGATGAATAAGGAATTAGCGATATTATTATAAAGAAGGTACGGTAAATGTCGTGATAAAAATCCATTACCTGAAATAGATCAAAATTTCCCCAATACCAAATTTTTTTTCTTCGTCAGATTTTATTACATAAATTGTTTCTATATGCCAAGTCCAGATTTAGAGAATAGTTTGTTTCTTCCCATGTGAAATATTTTTAGAATAATGTGACATTTTCTTACAAAAGTTCTATATTTATGAAGTAAGTATTAGATAAAAATAAATACATTAAAGGTCTAGAGAATTTTTTAAATTTTATTTATTTAAAAAAGTATCTAAGAAAAATTAAATTTATTTTTCCAGTAAAATCTAAATTCATTGGTATTTATCTGACATGATAATTATGGATACAGATATAGTTCTCATCATATATATAAAATAAAGAAAGAAAACACTTAGTTCTGGTGCAAAACAATATTTAAAGTCAATTCTGAACCAAGTCAACACCAAACCTAAATTTTGTAGGTTTCTGATATGTCATTTTAGTGTAGGGAAACCCACTAAAGCGACATTTATCTAGAGGAAAGAAATCATAATTATTAATAATTAATAATATAATTAAAAGGATGAATTGAAAAAGAATGACATTTACTTTTCTTAATCTCCCACTGGGCAAGAACCTGTAATTAAGGTGAAAATTAAAAATAATGTGTTAATTTACAAGTATATTCATTTATTTATTTTTGAATAATTCTCAATCTTTTGTACGCATTGAGATTTTATTTATTTAAAAATGTTAAAGAAATTTAATTGTGTATCTGTGGCTATGGAATAGTAGAGGGCCTAGGTAATGTCAAATAAATAAGGAAGTTACTGAATTGATGAGCATAGAAGGAATAAGAATGAGAAAAGAGAGATTGTTGAGTGAGTGAGGGTAGTGTTGTAAAAGTGGGATTGCTCATAAAAGGAAGCGGGAACAGGGAATACTGGTAGTAGAGTAGTATCTCTGCCTTGTCTAAGATATAAAATTGTCATTTAGTAGATTCAAATTAGTGCATTCATTGTATCATACACTCTTTTTACGAAACTATGTCTCCACATATCCAGAACCTGTGAATGGCAAAACAGCAACAAAAATAATTTTTTACAAAATTCTACACCTGTTTTTTATTTTATTTTATTAAAATTATATATATATATATATACATATTAAATTTAAAAGAAGATATTATTAAATATTTAAAGGAAAATTTACTAGACATAAAATATAAGTTTAACCAACATAAGATATTGATATTATTCTCAAACTAAAATATTAATACGTTGGGTTACAGATTACACTTTTTTATATGTTGCATTTTACCTAATATGAAACTTCAACTCACACTTAAATTCTCAACCATCTCTACCTCAGTTGTGAATCTTTTTATAGGTACATCACCCCCTCAAACGGAAACATTTTTTTTCTAATCATGAGTACCCAATAGTGATTTTACTTATCGTTGTTCAACTCAGTGAGACTCACTTGCTTGAAATTCTTGTCAGGAAGACTTTGACATACAAACTTGTAAGCTACTTTAATCATACTCAACTGAGTCGGTTACCAGATGAATAATTGACTTTAATACCACTATTAGGTATATTCGAGGGGGACTAACAAAAAGAAGATTATAACAAATGGAATATATGTCAATCATACAAGAGAATATGGGGCATAAGTTAAGTAAGAATGAGAAAGTTGAGCAATATATAGGAAATATGACCTATAAGTCAACTTCTTAATATTTTTAGTTGAGAATTGTGTCAATCTCTTATGTGAGTTGAGTTCATGTATCATTAGTATTGTTTATTATCTGTGAAATTCCCTCAAAATACCCAATAACTGGTATGGAAGTTGACGATTTGTGTCGTAACCAGTAGTTTAAGAATGATATTTATATTGGAAATTTTCTTGATAGTGAATCAGGTAAGTGTATTTTGTTATGATGAATGAGTGTACGTAGAAGGACCACAACACTTGTGAACTTGAGGGGATATACTAATGTAGAGAGACTCGCACTTGAAGATGAGATTGTTAGGTAATCTAAGTGGGAATCTAAATTCCAAATCGACTAAAAATGAGAAAGTTAAACAACATATAAGGAAAAAAAATACATAATCTAATGTCTTAAGATTTTTGGTTAACAGTTATATTAATCTATTATATTGATTGAATGAAAGTATTAACATATTTTTTTGTACGATTCACTCATTATATTGATTGAACTCATATCTCATTGATATTATTTTTCTCCAATACTTTAAGATTTATTAGTTAAAAGTAATAACATATTTTTTTTACGATTGACTCATATCCCATTTATGAGAATATCTAATTAATACTTACATTACATTTAATCTGATTTTGTATTTTTTTCATTAACATAATATTGAAAGTAGTATAATTATTTTATGATTGAGTATAATGTTGAAAGTAGTATAATTTTTGTTATGATTGACTTATATTCCATACGTAAAAATATATAACGAATACTTATATTATATTTAATTTGATTTTGTATTTTTTTTTCACTAACAAAAAAAATATTAAAAAAATTTATGAGAAAGATCATGTATAAACGATCAATGACGCAGTGATGAATATTCATAAAAACTAACACATATATCATATCCACTGATCTACATGATGTTTTTTTTTCTTTATGACTGATAACATAGTTATTATTTTTGTATATTTTTTTATAATTTCTTATGTTAGTAATTGCATTTGATTTTTGTTCTTTTGTTTTACTTTTAAATATCATTTGTTTTTCATTTCCAATTTTTTTCTTTTTTACGTTAAGAATCTTAGATATAAGAAGTTATAATTTTATTTTCATAAATCGGGTTGCGTGACAGAAATTCCTTTATAAATTATTAAGAAGAAAAATAGCAAAATTAATGTTATCCAAAACTTCCAGTACAATTACAATGGTAATTTGAATTGACGTATAGTCTAATAAGTCGTTTCAAAAGATTAGAAAAATAAAATAATTAAATTTAAAAAATTATGATTTAAATATTTAAATAATTTTTAATTAATTACTTTAATATAAATATATTAGTAATATTTGTTTTAATTTTTTAATCAAACTAAAATTAATCTGTTAATTTAAATAAAATATCGTTAAATTGAAAATTTTAATTCATTTTAAAATATAAATTAGACTAAACAATCAATTTTTTTTATCAAACAAAGCCGAGTGGCTTTGACAATGGTTGATGATTCTCACTTCGTCCAATTATTTTTCAAAACCTCATGTCTGTTATGTTATGAATCTCTTTCGTATGATTCAATTTTCTTCTTCTTCTTTTCCTCACGTGCACTTCAATTCCTAACAGTTATTAAACTCAAGTTGCAACCAAATCTCGATTTACGGTGTTAAATCAAGTTAATTTGTAAAGCGAAGGACAGAATCTCAATGGTTCTGTCCGAGGCTATGTCGTCACTTTGAGTACATATAACGAAGAAGTTAGCTGAAACTAAACTATCGGACATGAAAACAGATTCTTATTTAAAAAAATAAAAATGTTGGACCAAACCAATTATTTATCAATTAATTAAATTATCATCTTTTTAAATTTGTATCTAATAATTTAATAGACCTCCATAGGTGTCGGTAGCAATAGCAAGTATAGACAGACACTGCAAAATTTTAAAATTATTTCTGGAGTGTGTACAGAATACGAATAATGGAATAAGCTATTCAACAACTCAGCTCAATTATATTTGAACAAAGGAAATAAAAAATAATTTTTTGTATATAATACTTTATAACATTGTTTTGTCCATTACATTTATTATAATAACCCTGTTTTGATTTACCTTCAACTAATAATAAACCAAAACTTGATGCTAAAACATGTGAAGTCGTCCATGTCAAAACCTGCAACGATGGCGAACGTGTTCGCCACTTCCACTTCATTGGCGCAAATCGTGGGTTCAACTCAAGTGTCACGCATAGTTTTCTTTTCTTTCTACCACAACAAATTAATTATCGGTAAAGACACTAATTAATTAATTTCATTAAATATCTTTAAATGTATACAAAATGAATAATTTATTACTTATGCAAAGAGGCATCAATACTTGATTAATTAATTTGAATGCGATAGCGTAGCTTCTTACCATTTGTCTATGACCTTATTAATTTCAGTCATTAATTGCAATGCATCAGAAAATGCCTAAACTTAATGGTAATGGCAAAGCATTACGGTGGCATTCAGAGTACAAAAAAGTAAAAATGAAACCCACTTATTCCAATTTTCTTTGCCAAACATGGTGTGTAATGAAGGAATAATTAGGTTTATGCTGAAATATTCTGTTCCGTGCGTTAGGTGAGTGAGAATAGTCCACGATTTCTGTGAGTGGGGCTTCCACAAAAACACCGTTTTTTTTTTTTCAAACAAGATTTTAAGGTCACGCGCTACTCTTGACATTGACATCGTAACGTGTCACATACTACACAATACGTATATTGATTTATTCAGCATTAATGGTGTTTGTTTCAAAGATAAATAATTTTAAAAATGGTGGAATCCAATAATATTTCTAACCAATAAAATTTCTTTAGTCATAATATTCGCTAATCCGTTATCAGGAAACGTTTAATTAGTCTTTTTTAAAATATATAACTTTAATTTGTGAATTTAATTTTTTTTAAAGGGTTAAAGTTATTTGATTAATTATAAATAGTATAGAAAGTATTTACACTTGTGGTGTTTCCTGAGAATTATATATTCCCAAGTAATTTCTTTCCTCGAATATCTTCTTTAGTATAAACTGTTTAATTTTTTTAGCATCTTTTATTTATTAGAAGACAATACTTAATATTTAAAATAAACTTTATTGATTTTGAAATTAAAAAAAATGAAATATTTTGTAACTTCACAATGTTCATTTACTCATAGATATTCTCTCATGCAATATAGAAATAAACATTATATTGTTCTCCCATCATCTAAATAGGAAATAAATCCAAAATCTCTCGAAAATTTTCTTTTAGTTTGGAGAAGTTAGAGATTATCAAATTGTTATAACCCAAACATTCTTTATAACACGATTTTTTTTCAATAATTAAACAAGAAATAGATGCAACATAGTTATTAATAATCAATTTATCATAACATTTCTCTCTATACGTCAAATATGAAAAATAAAATAAAATTCATTTAATTAAATTATAGACTTGGATAAGTTTTGTTAATAAAATAGTTTGTAAATTATAAAATATACGGGGGTGATTATTAAAACTTCTTAGTTTTTACCATAAAAAATTTAACCCCTCTACCTTATTATTTTCAACAGTTTTTACCAAACAATTTATTGGGTGTTGCAATAATATTCTTAAATGAATTGATAATTATTTTTTTGGTAGCTTTTAAAGAACTAAAAATATAAATAAAAGTATTTAGAAATATAAACCTAGTTAACACACTTTATAACAGTACTTGATCCACCACGAGGGAAATTAAGCACATTTATTGGGACGATTCAGAAGTTTTAATTTTCTTTGTCCAAAGTCAACCTGTTACAACATTTCAAATTGGTTCTGTTAATTGTAATTCACGCTTCTTCTTTATTCTTTTTAATCCATGATCGATATTATTTCTCAGTTTCTGTATTGGAATGTTTAAATGAAGGTTTGGTGTTACATAATTATTTTAAACAACATTTTATTCATAATATCTAAAATATTATTAATTTTAAAATTCTAAGTTTAAACCAATTTATTTTAACAGATTAAGAAATAAAAATATATATAAATTACCATTAATTTTATAAGAAGTACGAAACTAATAAACTTATCGAACAAAACTTTTCAATTTATCCAATAGTTTTACACGTTATAGAAACTAAAATTAAATAACATTATGAATACATAATGTTTAACCAATAATTCGTTTTTCATCTAAATTTGTGATGGAATTATTACATCTTTATGTAAATAATAGAGTTGTGAAGTTTTAGTCTCAGTAAAAGGAAAAAAAAAAAGAGTGAAAGAGAAATATATAAAAGTAAATGAAATTATAATAAAAAAAATTAATTATGATAAAAAAATATTCTTATATAAAGTAAGGATCTAAAAAATGTTTTAATACTCCAACCTAATAAGTTAATTATATAAAAAAAGGAACTTATTTAATGTAAAGTTTATTGCAAGTAAACAATTAACATGTGATTCAAAACGTTGCCAAATTGACAACTTTCAATTTTTTTTCCTATGATATTATTGTTTTCTTATTATTAAAACTTAGCAAAATGATAATCACATAATTGGGTATTTTATTGTTGAGAAAGAAAATAAAAAGAAAATGCATGAAGGCAAAATGTGGTGAAGATAAGTTATGAAGGTGTTAGCCTTTAACTTAGAGCACACTAGCAAAACAAAAAATCATTTACTAGAAGACATGGAAATTTCAAAGAAATATTGGGAATAAATTAATATAACTCAACATCATAGATTCATACTTTAAGAAATGTTATCTCGTGAATTCATAACTACTCTTTAAGGAATGAGTGAGCAAACAATGTATATCTATTGCATACAAGATTTGTACATATACTAGTGCAAAAAGGGGCTTTTACGTCAGGTATTTATGGCTTTTTACGTCGTATTTAAGTTCGACGTTAAAGCGGGAGACGTAAATTTACGTCAGACCCTTTTGCCCGACGTAGATTTACGTCAGTTATCAAGATCCGACGTAGATTTACACTAAACAGACGTAAAAACCTTTTCAATTTAAAAAAAAAAACAGAAAATTTACGTCGTATATGGTATATGCGACGTAAATTTACGTCGCATATACCAATACGCGACATAAATTTACGTCGCATATACCAATATGCGACGTAAATTTACTGTTTTTTTTTAAATTGGGTTTATTTATTCTGTTTTACAACTAAAACCCGCAAATAGTAATCCAGACAGATCCAAAGGTTCAGTTTTCTTTAGCTAGTAAATTAAAAATATAATATTATATAATTCAAACTACATAATAAAACAATATAATACAAACATACAAACTAAAAAATCTATTACAAACTAAGCTACCTATACAAACTAAGCTACCTATACAAACTAAATTAAACTACATAATACACACAATATAATATGAACAAGAACTTAAAAAATAATGTACTAGAATTGTTGAACAAAAATTTTTGCCCATTGTTCTCTAATTTCTGTAATCTCAGATTCTGGTAATGGAGATGGATCTTGAAATACCTGAAACATGAATTTGACTCTTGTAAGCATGCAACATGAATAAAGTTAAATAAACTTAACTAATGTTAAAAGTAATTACCTCCAGTCCAAGAATCAATTAAACCCGCACAAACTATGGCTCTCATCCAATACATTACATAGTAACCACATTCAAACGAGTCAGTTTGCTTATTACAGTGAAATGATGAAAAAAACATAATATTATTTTCAAAATTGAAATACAAACAATAATTATGGTATTCACTTATATAAATAAGTTTCTAACCTTAGGATAAATGAACTGCAAAGTCTTTGTTCTAGGTTTTCCACTTAGAACATTAGTTCCGGATACACGATTCTAAGTGAAAAAAGTCATATATTATTCAATATGTATTCACAATTTAAAAACATAATTAATGAATAAAAGATAAAGTTACCCTTGTAATAAGCTTTTCATTTCTTGACTCGGTTTCCGATGTAATGAACAAAACCACACCACGAGTGTAATCCCGGGGCATGATTACAATTAACTGCCAATGGGACCTACATTGTATGACATAAAAATTAGTTACAAAAATATAAATTAAAATACAAATTAAAATACTAACCCTTCAATGAATGGAGCCAAATATATATGTCTTCTTGAGTCACTCATCCATGTTTGCATATATTGTTGGATTCCAACCTTTGTATTTCCGCATTTTTGGATGGATTGAGGCTCAATAAATCCGTACACTTCGGATTTTTCTTGTTCCACACTCAAATTGTCAAGGTACCTAAAACAATTAATTATAAGTTGAATATAATTATTATAATCTTAGAAACATAAATGAAAATGACTTACATTGCCCACAATTGTATGATGGAAATGTTTAACATGCAATTTCCCCAAGCAATTTCTAAAGCATCGGCAAGGAAATGTACAATGGAACACTGGAATTGTCAATTCCAAACACTCTAACATCCCATTGTATCCGACACGGTCTCTTCCTCAACCGTGGTAATACGGCTAACAACATAGAGATGGGATCATCATCACATTCCGTCAGATCCTCATCAATAATAGGTTGTTTTTTATGCTTTGCACGACGCAAGTCCTCCTAAACAAATGATAACAATTAATTAAACATTTATATAATTATAATACTAGAAAAGAGTAAATAGACAATATGTATATATATATATATATATATATATATATATATATATATATATATATATATTACCTTGGTTTGTACTGATAAGTGGCATAACCAAACGTCTTGCCCAAGCCAAGAATGTCCCGCTTGCTTGCCCACTAATTGAATCTCTTCATTAGGAAAAGGCACTGGAGCATTAGCATCATGAACTTCATCAACTACTACTCGTGTCCAGATCCGGCTATAGAGGGACACCATGGATGGTTAAGCCACCCTCAAAAACTCGACCAACGACCACTAGACGCGGGGTCATCTTCAACATATAACTCACACTCGGTGTGATGCATCGATATGAGTATATTCTCCTGAAGGATCAACAGTAGTAGCAACACAACTCCCTTTAGTGCCGACTCGAACAATATCATGTTCAATTGTTTGAGGTGTTCCTTGAGTCTATTCGTTGAGAGCGGGTGAGAGATTCAATTTTCTCATCAAACTCTTGCTCGCAAGGACTGCCTTATTTGATTTAACTTTTCTTCAAACTGTATCTCCATTTTATGCAAGGCCTCCTGGCTGCAAGAGTCGAGCAGTGGTCCTTCGTGATGTTGGACCAAAGTAATCACGAAGGCCCCGTGTTCCACCAGACACCACGCACACGTCCCGAGTAATCTGGTTTTCCTATGGTCGTCGCCAATATATCTTGTCGACCATGAGGAATAAATGATCCTTGGCTGGTCCGCTCAACTAAATCATCCTACAACACATTAACAATAATTAAGTCATACACTAACTTTCAAATTAGAATCAATTCAAATTGACATTATAACTTACGATTTTCCGAGCAATGATTCGTGCATACTCGGAAGTCATTTGTCCATCGGATTTTGTCCGGCTGCCTTCCACATCCGATAGCGAGGGGTGGAGATGCAAGGTCGATAGAATCAACTCCTGCCGACTCTTCTCTGGATTTCATGAGACGTTGCTCCAATAATGCATACCCTCCTCGTGACAATACATGGGGTGCATCATTCAACCTCCGACGTTGTTGGGCGGCTTGTCTTTTATCCCGCCAAGAGGGGTCCATTCGGCTGGCACAAAATTGTAATCAATCCTCCTCACTAATTTGATACTTTACACAAGGAGATTCATCTCGAAACTTTCCAAATACATACTCCCGTGTCAAGAAAGTCTTAAAGTCCCTCCATCTAATGGCAATGGAGGATAAAATCTTCTTCCTCATCACCTCGGTGTTAGGAACATCAAAATTTTGTCTGTGAAATGACCAATAAATGTTAAATTCAATTAATAATGATATATAAAGTATTCAACAAATATAGAAATACCCGAACATCCTGCCACATGAGGTTCTTCTCGGTTTCCTCAACATCATCCCAAGATGGAGTAGTAATCGGAACATGGTGTCGAGCTAGTAGTCCCAAATAGTTCTTAAACTTAGCAAGCATTTGGGCCGGATGCCTTACCGGAACGTGGATCAACTTCAACTTGAGTTTTCTCTCTAGCTACCCTCCTTGCTCGTCAACCCCTTTAACCGAGTGACAGATCTACCTTTATCACCACTTCCGCTCCCGCCACTCGCCACTACCACTACCGAGTACCAACTGTGGAATCCGACATATCCCGAAAAACAAAACAATATGAAGTCAACATACTTTATAAGTTTGAATAAAAAGAACTAGAAAATGTTAAGATAAACACCTATTATGTTGGTATGTTTTCCCATATCCCTTCATCATAATCACTTCGAATTGCATGTATGTCATCAACTTCATTGTCAACTATGTCATCAAATGGTCTACTTGAAAATGAAGGTGTTTCATGTATATCTAGAGACTCATCTTCATGAATTCCGTGCATGTTTCTTCCTTCTAGGACAATTGACCATCTCTCATTACATGGATCCTTGACATAAAATATTTGTCTCGCTTGATATGCCAAAATAAAAGGTTCATCCTTATACCCAACTTTACTCAAATCAACCAAAGTAAATCCTAGGTCATCTGTTCGCACACCCGTATTCCCTTCAACCCATTTACACTTGAAGACAGGCACCCTAAAAGTAACATAATCAATTTCCCATATCTCTTGTATGACCCCAAAATAACTCATAGAAGTCTGTGATAGGATTTTTGTCTTTAGAACTAGAAAAATGCATAGATTCAGCTTGAATTGTGACTCCACTATTTTGTACTCTACCTTTATCATCTTCTATTTTTGAGTAGAAACAATAGTTATTAATGTCATACCCACCAAATGTAATGACATCACTATTAGGCCCACGAGCAAGTCTCGAAGTGTTTCGAAGCATTAATCTCAACATATACCCTTTTTTTAAACCAAGAAAGGAAACTTTTGTTATGTTCATTCAATACCCATTTTTCATTCATTCGTGGATGTGTTGCCTTTATTTCGGTTATGTGTTGTGATATGTAAGGGATTACTTCATCGGTGTTGTTCAATATGTATAAATGTGCTTGGTCAACTTCTTTCCGACTAACATTTTTAATCTTCAAATTTCGAGTACCCTTACCTTCACATCTTCCATCATGTCTCATCTTAGGAATACCTATTGGTTCTGATTTTGACATGTATCCTTGACAAAACTCAATGGCTTCTTCTGCAATGTACCTTTCCACAATAGAAACTTCTGCCTGTACCGATTCTTCACATATCCTTTTAAGATCTTCATGTATCTCTCAACAGGATACATCCATCTAAGAAAAATTGGACCACATAACCGAATTTTCCTTACCAAATGGACTATCAAATGCACCATGATATCAAAAAATGAAGGGGGAAAATACATTTCTAAGCTGGCACACTATCACAATTGCTTCATTTTCTAATTCATCTAACTTTTTTGGATCAATTACCTTTTTACAAATGGCGTTGAAAAACAAACATAACCGAAGTAATAGCAATTCTAACGAAGTTGGTAAGATGTTTCGAATAGCCACTTGGTAAAAGTTGTTGCATCAACACATGACAATAATGAGACTTTAAACCAACTAATTTCAATTCTTGCATAGACACAAGACTCTTAACATTTGAGGAGTATCCTTGTGGCACTTTGACCTCACGTAAACACTCACAAAAGCTTCTCTTTTCTTTCTTTGATAGAGTATGACAAGCTGGAGGTAAGTAAGTGCGTTTTCTAACTGATTGTGGATGTAATTCAGAACGTATACCCATGTCTGCCAAATCTTGTCTTGCTTTTATTCCATCTTTTGTCTTTCCTTTTATGATAAGCAATGTCCCAATTATACTATCACAAACATTTTTTTCAACATGCATCACATCTATACAGTGTCTAACTTCCAACTTACACCAATAAGGAAGATTGAAGAATATAGATTGTTTATTCCAAATGTTTTTCTCAGTGGATTTCTTTTGGGTCTTTCCAAACACAATATTAATATTTTTCACTTGCTCATATACTTGTTCACCATTGCGTGGTACTGATGCACTCAAACAACAAAGCACGTTCCAACAACAATGGAGTGTGTAAACCGAATGCACTCAAACAAATAAACAAATAATTACATTCCAATAACAATGCAGTAGAGACATTCATACTATAACGTGATTGAGATCCCAAAAACAATCACGGATTCAATGTAAACATATAGCAATGACATAGAACACTAACCTCGAGTGTAGACGAAAACTGATTTCAAACTCGATTCCAATCGAGGAGAAAAATCAAGTTCGTCAAATGACACGATAATGTAGATGCTTTTCACTGTAAAACTGCTCGAAAATGGTGTGCAGAGGTAGCTGAATACGTCGTTCTCGTCGTCGTTCTCAAAAACCCTAGTTGCGCGAGACGAGGAAGTGGGTCTGGAGGTAAATAAAATAGACTTTTTACGTCGCGCATCCCAGCACGCGACGTAAAAAGCCATCTTTTACGTCGCACTTGGAGGGCGCGACGTAAAAGATGGCCTTTTACGTCGCGTACTGGGGGACGCGACGTAAAAGGCTAAGGCTTTTTACGTCGCGCCCCCCAGTACGCGACGTAAAAGTCCATCTTTTACGTCGCGCCTCCCAGGTGCGACGTAAAAAAGGCTTTTTACGTCACATACTGGGATGTGCGACGTAAAATTTTTGTCCCATATTTACAAAATTGCCACCGCGTTTTATTTACGTCGAATATACATGCATGCGACGACAATTGGGTGACGTAAAAACCTTATTCTGCACTAGTGATAACATGCAAAAAAAAAAAAAAACTTTGTTGGAACATATTAATTTTAAGGAAAATAAGACGTATATAATGTCAAGAGAAACAGAAATAAGTAAAAAAATTCAATGGGGGATGTAATGGGAGACGAATGGAGAAAAGGACAGCATGGCACTCAGAGAGTTTGAGAAAGCTGTTATCAGACTCAGAATTAGAAAAATGGTCTTCAATGCAAAATAATGAGGAAAAAGAATTATTTAATTTCATGGTTCTTAGCGACAAAGTTTTGTATATACAATGCAATTAAGAATATGTACAAGAGATGCAAAAAATGTCTTTTCAAGGATTAAGATAATTGTATCAGTGTGATAAGTATTCAACTAAGAACCTGAACTAATTAAAGAAATAATAACAAAGGAGGTAGGACTCATGCAAATTATTTTGACTAAATTACATCAACTTTTTTTATTTATTTTCCTCTTTTATTTTTGCACGGAACATCTTACATTTAAAAGTAATATATATATGTATATTTTCTTTTTTTAGATTCGTAAAAATATTCTTATTATGGGATTTGTCTTAATGTACAGAACCTCCACCTTACAAATACAACTAAATTCTTCTATCGTAGTAAAAAAATATAATAGCATTGGAGTGAGATAAAAAACAATAAAATAAATTATCCTTTCATATTTACATAATTTTTTTTAATAAAGACATATTCATTTGAATGGTTACTAACATGGAATAAATATTTTTTAAAATTTAATTTTTAATAATTGAATAATATAAATAAAAGTATATTTGCTTATTTATTTAATCATGATCAATGATCGAGTTTTTACTGAGTATTTTATTATCATAATTTAAAAATAGTCCTTATATTGAAGACTAGGCTTATGAAAAAACTCAGTAGGAGTGGAGTGGGGAACTGAGTAACAGGCAGGAATGAACTTAAAGTTTTGATTGAAACAAATATTTGATAATTTGTACTAAAAATTATTTTTACACTCTCTATGTGAATGTTAGAAGACTATCCAAATCTGAAGTGATATCTAGGTGTCATGTCAGATCAAATCATGAATTTGGTCAATTCCGTTAAGGCTCTATAATTGCCTTAACCAGGACGCAGCCGCTTTATTCAGAGAAGTGCCAGTTGGAAGACGTTAATTAACTATTATTTATTACATATAAACAAACACTTTCTTTATATTTTGTTCGGTAGTAAATTTCTTCACTGTTATAGCTTCGAAATTGTAGAACTTTATTTAGGTGTCTTCTTTATTTTTGATTTTTTTTATTTGTCATTATTAACCATACACAAAAGTCCATAAAAGAAATAGTATGCCAAAAGTGCTTCTAATCTGCAAATAAATATATATATATATATATATATATATATATATATATATATATATTATTCTCTTTCACTGACATTGAATTTAACACAAATTCAAGAGATTAAAATAATTCATTTACATTATCTCAATTTATTTAAGAAAAACAAAACTACAAAATAAAATAGTTTTACTATTCTAAATTTTAAGATGAATAGAAAAATGCTTCAAATAATTTTTTATTCAGAAAATATTTCCAAACTTAAATTAAGTTTACGTGACTGAATATATTCCTTTTATACCAACTGATCAAATAACTTAATACATAATGTTATCAATTAATTTAATTAATTACTCTTTCAACATCCAAATTATAATTTTCATAATTTATTTAACTTTAAATTTTAACTAAACTACCATATACATCCTTAAAGAATAAAGATATACCAAAAATATACTCTACTTATTGTTGTTCAACTATCTATATAATGTGACATGCAAAAAAACAAATTAGTTGAGCACATATTTAGAACCTATGCATAAAGAATTGGCAAATTCATATCAGGACTCCATCTTTTTTTTTATGTGGAAATAATATACCTTATACGCTCATCTGTTTAAAGATCAAACTAATAAATAAGAGACCATTATCTAATTCAACAACAGTATCGATTATCAACGTCCGCAAGGAACACTAACTCAAAACAAGACGATCACGAAAACACGTAGCTGCCACACAAACTACAGTAAGTGAAACCCAATAAATACAAAAGCCATTATAGTGCTACATCTAGTAGCGGCAAATCTCCAATGATAAAATGGCCTAGTCTGTAATCAGACTCTGCTATCTATCAGCCCGGTTAATCATCAGCTGCACCTTTCCAAATATTCTGCGTCACTATTACTCATGACCAAAGCAAGTTAACGTTGCCCCCAAAAAAAGATTCTACTACGATGGCACTGCAAGTAATGTAAAGGAGATCAGGCCAGAACAAATTTGATAATAGAGGCACAAAATTATGTAAATGCAACATAAAACCCAACAGGGACAAACTGTAAAATAACTGTACAATCAAATGTTGATAAATAATTTCACAGAAAACAAATACAACGGCAGAATAGTAAAATTTCAGTTGAGACGATTCATGTTTGTATTTTATAGACTACAAAATAAATGTCTTCGTAACGACAGGAAATGCAATTGAGAAATAAATTATTGGAAGGAAAATCAATTAATACATTGCAAACATATATAAAAATTTTATGCTTCAGAAATTCTAAATGAAATTGAGGAAAAACAATTGAAACATTTTAGATATTGAGTAAGAATCTTCTATATGAAAATTTACACAATCCATTTGAATTAAAAATAATAACAAGAAAAACACGAGTCTGTGTAGTAACTCCACAAAACACCCATGAATAACTTGCTGACCAGAATACGCCTATATCCTAGGATACCATTGGCTCTCAATCATGCAAGGTGAAGCATGAAACTCAAATAACAACCTCACCATTTTTCGAAGCCATCCAAATAAGAATCGACATTTCACAAAATTTAATAAAATTAGAAAAAAACTATAGTAAAGCTTATATGCAAGTAACAACGCAAAAGAACTGCCAATTCAACCTCGAGAACTGATATGTGCTCAACTAATATGAATAGATCCATCTATATTATAACAAATTGAACATTCACTAAAATCATTTTAAATTTCTTTGGCAATTAAATATGAACTAGAATTAATTTTAATAATGCATCTAGAATAATTTGTATTGAACTTGAAATTTAAAATTCTAAATAGATGCCCTAAACACACAATACAAACAAAACTTATAGTTCTAGTTTAGTTTCAATTTTGGACGAATTGGAGTAAACAATATAATCCTGGATTATAATTCTTAAAATTCAATCATCTCAGCGAACCATTATATGAACCAAAATCAACGGATAAAAAAACACATACTGTAGGTTGAGGTATCAATCTGCTCAGGCAGCTGTTTTATATCCACCTCAAACCTTGACTGGACCTGGAATTCACACCAAGCACAAATTAGAAATGCAAAGGGGTATATAACATCCAATAAATGTTGACTAAAGAAGCTCCCTACATTGTTGAGAACATCGACATCAGTAGAACAAGAAACAAATGTGATTGCAAGGCCTTTCGTGCCAAATCTTCCAGCCCGTCCAACCTGTGCAAAACCACTCCAATAACAACGAGTCAACACCCCATACTAGATTTTAGTGCCATCAAAAAGATAACTGAGGGGAAATTAAAAACAGATTTTCCTCAATCATACCCTGTGCAAATATGTGTCTGCAGAATCAGGCATGTCATAGTTTATAACAATGTTGACACGTTCAATGTCAATCCCTCTTCCAACCAAATCTGTAGCAACAAGAATCCTTGTGTGCCCCTCTTTGAAACCTTTATAACGCTTCAACCTATTAAAAACATATCCAGAGATCACATCTAAATGTCGTCAATTCACAGTCACATCAGTGCATTATACATAAATAGTCAATTTATTTAAATAATTTCTGGATTAAACCAGTAAAAAATGTTACAACAGAGATATCAGGCACAGAGGACCCTGACAAATCCTCAGAAAGTTTGCTCTCAATAAAGAATACACATACACAGGTGTAGATCTTAACAGGGAATCTTACTCTCTAAATCACTCAAAGTACACTAATCCATACACATTCCGATGCCAAAAGTGTTCTACACAATAGAAATAGGCACAATGACTCTAAAATGGTTACAGAACACAAAGAATAAGCTGTGCTATTCATGTAACTGAGCTTTGCACATACTAACCCTCCGAAAGATTTCCACCCTGGTTTCTTCTAGCTCATTCTAGTATAATTCTAAACACTAAGATGTAGAATGAGAATCCCAACGGCATTAGTTGTAATACAAAATTATATTTCAACCTTTCTAAAACAGTAAAGTACATTCCATTCTCTCGAGAGGCTTAACTTATACACACATTTTCCCTCTTAATTTTGTTCCTCAACGGGATTAATAGATTGTTTTGAACATCAACTTCTAATACTGTGACCTCATAATAAACTAAGATTTTACATGAAATTTCAATGCCAACGAAAGGAATTTTGAACTTCATTTTACCCTCTAAATTACTAAAATTAATAATACAATTCAAAATTAGTTGTTAGTAACTACAAAGTGCAGAGGAAGACTATATCATTGGGAGGGGCTTCCATCATGATGTAAGACGGTTAAGAGGTTTGTATTATTGAAGAAAAAAAATTGTAACTCATCCATCTCACAAGGAAGATGGGTAAACAATCCAAAATAAGAGGGTGAGGAATGTAATTTAGGCAACTTCAGAATTTTAATTTACGCAGCGCAAAAAGTCAATTTCATAATATACTTAGTTGGTAGTAGCTACAAAGGGCAGAGTATTGGGAAGGGCTTCCATCATGATGTACGACTGTTAAGAGGTTTGTATCGTTGAAGAAAAAAATTTGTTACTCATTCATCTCACAAGGAAGAAGGATACACAATTCAAAATAAGAGGGTGAGGAATGTAATTTAGGCAACTTCAGAAGTTTAATTTACGCATGGAAAAAAAGTCAATTTCATAATATACTTATTCTTGGAAGTTTATAGATGTGCAAAACAGTTAATTACATATTGCACATATGTTAACCTCTTAAATGAAGAGTGATGCCCTTCATTATTAACTTCTATTCAACATTACCCAAATTGTGAAATCCACACCACATCTTCAATGAAAAATACACCATAATTTATCAAATAAAACTAACAATGTGATTCAAAGCTTAAATCAAACAACAAAATAAAACAAAACAAACCAATAAAAAATTATTTGAGTCATTAACCAAAATAATGATTGGAAACAAAGTTCTTCAGCATCCATTGACATCCATAAAACAAACCTTTCTTCTTGGGACATGCCAGAGTGGATGCATATAGAAGGAAAGTTGCACTCCACAAGTAGTTTGTCCAGCTCGGCTGCTCTACTAACACTTTTCACAAAGATAACAACTTGATTAAAGTCCAGTGCATCAAGAAGATCATTCAACTTCCGGTTTTTCTCCTCCTCTTTCAATTTGATGTAGTGCTGCCCATTTCAGTCATGAATGTGAGCTATACAAATGACACATTAACTTAAAAGAGGGAAATAATAATTCCAGAATTGCAAAAGTTTACCTGCACAAGTCCATGAAGTGTCAACTTGGCCTCATCATCAACATAAATTTCCATAGGCTGAAAGGAACAAATTTAACAGTAAATCATATTAGGGTCCTTCCTCAAGCTAATGGAATCCACAACGAAATTAATGATGGATGCAGATCCCTTGAATGATAGTTCTTGTCGATCTGTTTTGTCTCCTTGCAGAAACTTTATTTTAGTAACGCCAAGCAAGTGCCACGGACACTTGACACTCACTCCTAAAACATCCCATCCTAAACTTCTTTCTAACCCAATCTCATATCACCGGCCCACTAAACTACAACCAGCTGGGTGTTTCAGTAAAAATAGTATGAATAAAAGACACTATACAAAAAAAAAAAAAAAAACCCTGTGCGAAGGAAAACGATTAAACTACAGCATTCTAACTATCTTGAAAACTCTCAGGGATTGTGAGCAGTATGTAAAAGAGACTTCTAATTCAAGTAGTACTGGCCATGAGACATTACATCTTGCATAAATTTCTTGCAGACTGGGCGAATTTCCTTGCTGAGTGTTGCGGAAAACATCATAACTTGCTTATCATGGGGAGTCATCTTGAAAATGTCTTGAACATCTTTCCTCATATCTGCAGAAAGAATAGTAGGAACAATAAAAACATACGAAAATAAAAGTAAAATTCAGCACAGTAGAATGGCCATTCCGCAATGAAACATACCCAGAGATTCCAGCATCTTGTCACACTCATCTAATATGAAATGTCTCACATTCTTTAAAGAAAGATCCTTATCCCTAGTCAATGCTAGTATTCTTCCAGGTGTTCCGACAACAATATGAGGGCACTCGTTTTTCAGCAGATCCTTGTGAACTTTGATGTTGACCCCACCATAAAAGACAGCAACTTTTAGATCGGGTAAATAGGTACTGAACCTCTCAAATTCATGGCATATCTGCATGGAATAGGTTGCAAATCTTAAATCAGAATCAACTAGATTCCCATTTTCCATAATTTTGATGTATCAAGTCCCCCGTGAGTACCTGGTATGCTAATTCTCTTGTATGACACAGAACAAGTGCAGAAACTTGGCCAGGAACGGGATCAATCTGCTGCAGAGTTGAGAGAACAAAGACAGCAGTCTTTCCCATTCCAGATTTCGCTTGGCAAATTACATCCATTCCTAGAATTGCTTGAGGGATGCACTCATGTTGCACTGATGATGAAGCAAATAAAACAGGGCCGAAGGAACCGAGTGTAAGTAAAATAAACCTTTTCTGACGCTTTTAATTTCATTTGATAGCGTTACCAAAGCAAGTTAGTTCTCCAAAACAAGATTTGTGATACAAGTATTACCTGAAAAAAAAAATTCACATAAGGATGATATAGTAGACAACGTGTATTTTTTAACTATTGAAAGTTGAAACCCCAGAATTTGAAAAGGACGGTAAGGAGAAAATCAAAGCGCGTCAAACAAACAAACAAACGAAACGGTTCGAAACGACAGCTCTGATAACTGCAGCCAAAGCCACAACCCAACCACTGTAACTGCAGTCAGCCACAACCCAAAATAAGAAGTGAAAAAGATAGTTTGATATTTGCCTTCAGAAGGATGCTCAAATCCTGAATCCACAATAGCACGAAGAAGCTCTGGCTTCAGAAGAAAGTCTCTAAATCCTGAACTGTGAATTCCAACATAGCCCCTGCAAAAGAAAAAAAAAAAAAGAAAGAAACGAGTTATATATATGTTTTGTTAATACCAAATTTTGAATTGTTAAACATAGCCTATAAAACAAATAAAAATCTAACCAATCGTGCACTTACTTCTTGGTAGCTTCGCCATTGACTTTGGCTCCGACGGAGTCCGGAGCCTTGTCTTCCTCCTCCTCATAGTCAATAAGCTCTTCTTCGTATGCTTCGTCCTTGGTTTCTCCCATTATCTGCGAATCACGGAGTCAATTAAATCAGAGCTTGAAAAGAAATATTATGAAAATCGAGTCGATAAATTGAGCTAGGGTTTTGCCCTAGAGTGATATATGTAGGGTTTAGAAAGATGAAAATACCTGCGAGATGAAGGAACGACAGAAAGATTAGGAGGTATGGTGTTAGGGTTAGAGATAGGGTTGAGATTGAGAGAGAGTCTGCAAAGTAAATTGTTAGACGAAAAACAACTCGGGGAAAAGAAACTGAGAGAGCGAAACCTCCACGGGATGAGCGAGTCACAGTGAGTGGATGTGCGAGTGAAAATAGGGTTAAAGGGCTCGACACGAGCCACTTTATAGAAAGCCGTCACCGCCTTATTTATTGTATCAGCCCGTATTTTTTAATATTGAATATATATACTATATCATAGTTATTTTTATAATATTTTGTTAATATATTAATTATATTTTAAATTTAATTATTATTATTATTATTTTTAAATGTTGAGTTTAAATTTAAAAATAATGATGAAAACGACATATTCAAATAAATAAGTAAATACAATAATTAGTATATAAAGAAAGATGGGACGGGTGCAGGGTAGCATTAGTAATAAAAAAAGAAAAAATTGTTCTCAAAGAACGTAGTGTATATAAAGCCTAAGATATATCATGCATTGGATGTAGTTTTATTTAAACTTATACCTTAAAAAACGTCTAATTTAGATAATTTGAACTTTTTTTCTAAACATTGAATAAAAATAACATATATTTATGAACGTCTAAATTAATTACGAAAATAAATTTGTTAAACCGTTTTTTAATTTTTAGAGAATGTTCATGAATACCCATGAGTAGTTTTGAAATGGATGACTGTGTGGGTTCAAGTTTTTTATGTACAGGTAGAAGGAAATTATTATTAGAACCGTAATAAAAAAAAAACAAAGTGTGGACCAACTCGGTCCACAATGGTTTTGGTCATGTTGGATTATAGAAAAAAAATGAAATTTGTTTGTTATATTAAAATTTCTATTTATATTTTTTACAACTTATCGGCTGAACTCATGGTGTTGAGTTAATCCATTAACCCAAAATAAACTACTCACATCACTTCTCCTCTTAAATCTTGTGGGTTTGTAATCGTTTAAAATGCTTAGGATTAGATTTAGTTTTAAAAATTAGCTTTTTCCTACTTTTCAATTTCAAATTAATTTAGTTTAAAACAATCTATCTTAATTTAGTTTAAAACAATCTATCATTTTAAAAATATTAAATGATAGTTTTTTCCTAATATTTTTTAAATTATATATATATATATAATTCTTATTTATTAATTTATCATAAACCAATTACAACTAAAACTACTGTGGGTAAAACTTGATACCACATCTTCTTCAAAGCGGGTCCTACAGGACCGAATGATGCCAGATAATAAAATGAGTTGGGACATGACATAATTGAGCTCCATTCTTACCATAGAAAAAAAAAATATCTGACTAATATCTCAATCCATTATTTTGTCCCTCGATTTGTCTCCAACAGCATCAAATTATCTAATCTTCATCACTTCAGTTGTTGTTCATTACGCAGCCAATTACACAGTCTAGTTATACTCTAAATCTTCCAATGGTCCCTGCCCTGTGCCTAAGTTCCCCCAGAACTACTCCAGCACCAGGTTCACCCTTGTGCCTGAGTTAATTTGTATATTGTGTAGTCTCAATATATTCGTGCTTTAATTCTAACTAACCTATTTATGTATTCAAACTTTAGAATCCTTAGGTGTTAGTATAGAAAGTCATACAAATTCAAAGCATACTAGAGTTGCTTATGTGTTTCAAGGCTCTCTTACTACCAAATATCGCCTTGTCATTGCTGAGGTACATTTTTCTATTCGAATAGCTTTAGCTTAAAATGTGTCTTCCTTGAGCATTCAAATCCAATGATTCTACGTAGTTAGTTCTGTATGTATTAGCTAATGTCAGTTTCTATTCACATAGGCTGCAAAAGGAAACCGGAACACGAAACCTAATAGTGTGATTTGTGCTGACTGTGATGGAAATGGTAAGATGGCTTCTGTCTTTAGGTGGCTAGTACATGCAAAATATTTTTCTTGTTACTTCTTTTTTTGCTTTTTTTTTTTGCAACAGTAGCCATACATGAACTAATCTAACCAAAAGATGTATAAAGGGTTTGAAATAGTAAGTTGAAAAGGACAAAAAACAAACAAGAGAATATCTACAATTTGAAACTTTTGGTTTTGTTGTGTGATTAACAGGAGCTGTTCTATGCTCTCAGTGTAAAGGCAGTGGGGTGAACTCCGTTGATTTTTTCAATGGACAGTTTAAAGCTGGTGACTCGTGTTGGCTTTGCGGGTACTTAAATAAACCATTCCATTCATATGATTTTGTTTGTGCTCTATCTGTTACAGAAAAACCTACTCTCTATCATAGTTGCATTCTAAAATTACACTTCTAGAACTGTATCTATTAGGATAATAAGACTTTTGTTTGTTGTTGAATTCTTAATGCAACGTAACCCTTCCATAAACTTTTCTGACCCAAAAAATAAAGCAGTGAATTTTGGCAATGGAGTATAAACAACATTTTTGTTTTCCATATTGGATTCCATGACTTATCTTACATCTTTTTTTTTCTTTGTAGAGGAAGGAAGGAGATGCTATGTGGGAATTGCAATGGAGCAGGCTTTGTTGGTGGTTTCTTGAGCACTTATGATCAGTAGGAACAAAGTCCTTGCGTTGCAGCTAATACTTATATGTCTGTGCACATACACATGTATATCATGCATGGTCTTAAAGACGTTCACTCTGTAGATTTTATATTTGGTAATTATCAGTTCACTTGTAGACTTTAGTGATTGTTTGAAAACAAATGAACATAGATTGCAGTATCATATTTGTCCCCCCTCTAGACTGTGGTAGCTGTCACAATTCTCGGAAATTCCTATGAATGAATTTGACACTTCATTTAAACAAAAACAATTAGCAACCTAGTTCTACCGCTAGATTCAGGACTCTTTCAAACTATATAATTTAATTTACCCGTTTTCAGCGAATGTGGGACTTGATATTTCAAGCAATTGGGCAATAAGGGCAACTAAGAAACTGAACAATAAGAAATAGGCATATACTCTGGGTAATAGAGAGCATTAGGCATTAATTTCCTTTCCATCCTTCACTTATTTCTTGGTAGAAATTACAAATGAGACGGGAATGGATCCTCTTGTATACATGACAAGTCATGTTTCAATTTTGGGTCTAGTTCTTTACAATGGTCATCAAATATACAAGATTTGAAGATAAACACGACAAATACATGTTATTCTGAGAACCTATTTGGTTGCATTCGTTAGTGCAGTTATTTTGCTTTTCAATTCTCTTCCATTGCACAAAACCTAGTCCTGCATAAGAGGCAATGTGAAGGATATTTACTTGAGCTTCTATGCCTAATTTCTTCCAAGCTATGCAGTGCTGATAAAGTTAGTTTAGTGAAAGGTTCCCAATGTTATCAACTTCAGCAAGTTATTTAGGAACATCACCAGCGTCTCTTTGTTTTCATTTCCAGTCACACCGCCACAACACTCATCATCCTCAAGCTTGCATTCCTTTACAAGGGGCCAATCATAAGTGAAATGAACGCTCAGTATCTGACATGATTTTTTAACACACTTTTTTAATCTCTATTGTTCACTGAAAATTTATTCAAAATAACAATTTTGTAGATTCTACTTATTTAACTAGTCATTTTGAGTGTGCTGTTATCCATCCTTTAAACAGTGCCAAAGAGTATGATTTACCACTCCTCAAGGAAACACACTAGTCCTCAATTGCATTCACCATTCATGCATGAGCTCTTAGAACATGCCTGTTTAGTGAGTGCGGTGTAGTTCTCTAACAAAATTATCTCCGCGTTTGAATCCATAGCTTTGGCAACTCTGTCTTGCAATTCCTACAACACAAACACAAATCACTGCTCCTAAATTCATAAAATCAGAAAAAAAGTAAGTGGAGGATATTGTGAGATTTGTTTTGTTACCCTCCATTTGATGATGTATTGTTCTTTTTCCTTGTCAACAATAAAAGCGTTAAACTTATTAATCTTGAGATCCAAGAGGCGAAAATGGTTTAGCTCATCAGCATCCAAACGGGGTGGAGTGAGAGGATCTTTGAGACACATAACCTTTAATTGTTTCTTCAAGTCTTTGTAGGACAAGAGCAGGTCACGCCACTCTGGCAGGGTCTACTCGATCTGCCTCTTGAGGATCTTCTAGAACTTCATGGCAGCAACACTGCTAATGATTGATCAATTGAGTCGGTTATGCCCAAGGATGTTAGTGGAGTTGAGTGGATTAGACTAAAAGTAAATAAAGGAAAACAAATGCTATTTTTCGGGTTCTGGGATTAGAATATTAATACTGAAGTAGGAAAATCGTTAATGTTCCACACTCAATATGATATAGGTTTCGCAGCTGTGTGAGTGATAATTGTATAATTCTATTATGTTCTCTTCTCTGACCTGAAATACATTGTTCAAGTTCCAACCTCAAGTCTGGAACATGTTCCTTTAGTTGCGTTGTTATAATATTCTCTTGGGCCATCTTACTACTACACGATGCTTAAGATTGATCAATATTCAGTTGGTGGCCAAGTCCTAAAGTGCACGGTAGTCAATAGACCAGAATGCTGTAGTTTTGTAATTGATGGATCATATCCAATAGTTCTAGGCTAATCCGTTAAACAATTATGTCTGATGCTAATGACTTAATTTTGCACCCATTAGTTGAATCTAGTTTCTATTCAATAAGGCATGGAGCAGCAGGTGTTTATGAAGTAAAGTCCCACATTGAAGAGTGTTAGAAAGAGAATAAAATTATCTACTATAAAAACAAAATGTTTTATTATCCTTATCCATGATCCTTCAGGCAGTTAACGGGATATGATGAGTGGTCTATTCTTGCAATTAAAATGCAAGTGGGGTGTCCACTCCAGCCTGGTTACGACTAAAGGGCACTCTCCTTTAACCAATCTGATCCCTAACCTGAGGTATGCAAAATTAGTAAAATATGATTTTTTATTATTAAAATTAATAAGGTGTGGCAAGTATAGTCATGCTATAATAGTAACTTATATTGTATACATGATATTTGTAAAATAAAGTTAAATATTTATTATTAATAAGATTATTAATAAATTATCTAAGTAATATCTTATTGTGAATTTATAAAAATTAGTACTTATAAATATGAATTATATAAAATTGACAAATATGAATAGTAGATTATATTCGCTACAATAATTTTGAAAGAATTGATATAAATAATTATTAAATTATGTAAATCAGATATTTAACATCAATTATACCACAATAATTATATTTCATTATTAAATTTTATTAATATCAATATATAATTATAAATATATTTTTAATAATTTAATTATGTAAATCAGATATTTAACATCAATCATACTACAATAATTATATTTCATTATTAAATTTTATTAATATCAATATATAATTATAAATATATTAGATGTACATCAACACAGACCTCAATCATCTCAATAGTAATAATATTATTTTTCTTAATATTAATACATAATTCTGTAAAAATACACTAATAAAATAGTAAACGTAACTATAGTAATACTTAGATAAGAAATAAAACAATAAAATAATAATTATAAAAGATATATTAAAAATATTAGTATGATTATTTGATAAAGTATTAAATTACTCCAATAATAACATTAAAACAATTTTTTAATATTTTTTTAATGTAACAATTTTAATGCTTGTTTTTTCTGTTTAATATGGTAAACCTATTGATTGAATAATTAGAATTTTTTTATATACAAATATAATCATTGTACCACAAATCTAATAACTAAAAATTAATTTATAACTTACATGAGAATGTCTTTTAGTATTGTAAATTGGTATAATAATTTTTGGATCTATTTTGTTTAAGTGTTTTTTTATGTATTTTAAGTTTTTTATTGACTTTTATCTGCTTTGTAATATACTCTGTTTTTGGATTATGAGTATCTCTTGTATTCAGTTTAATTGATTTTATTTACTTTTAAAAAAGAAATTAATTTATAAAATGTCTTTTATTGACCAAATACTTAGGCTAAAATTCGTATATTTAGGCTAAAATTTCAATAATCATCATACTTTAACTTTATCTACACTATAAATTAGTGTAGAGCAGCTTTTGCTCTTTTACTTCCTGACATCATTGACTAAAGAAATAACCAAGATCTACTTACCCTTTATGACAACAATTACTAACTTTATTATACTATTAGAAAGCAAATGACATGCTAATATGAAAATCTATAACAACATGCAGTACATAGATTATGTAATAGGTGTTTATCATTCATAGGTTACCCTCTTAAAAATTTATTAGTAGTAGGAAATGTAGCCTAGACTTTGTATCATAGAGCATGTATGCAGTGTAATCAGTAAAAATGTTATAAACAAATACCTATTATGATGTATCAATTCGATCATGGTATTTTTTTTTTCTTGATTTTAAATTGTCATTGCTAATATACATGCTAGTTGACACAAAGATACCACATCAGCTCTTGTATTATCAAATTTTTAAATAAAATAAATATTTCTGTGAAATGCAATTAAAATAGTATTTTTTTAAGATTCAATTAATTTTTGTATAACATATAAAAGTTTTTGTTAAGAATTGACAAATTTTAGTGACATTCTCTAATCACCCCTACTTAATTTCACTCTATTAATTTTTAATGGGATTAAATTGAGCAGCTTTAAAACTTTATTATCTTAATTAATATTAAAATATGTTTATCTTGATTGGCATTAGATTATGTTTTTCTTATAACTTCAATCTCTGACTTTTGCTCAAAACCTCTCTACTCGTGTGGGATTTTAGTTTCAAGGGTAAACCTTAATCTTATGTGTTTCTTGTTTGAAGTGCTCATTTAAATTGTTTGACTTAAAAATTTTATTTTCTTCATTGACATTAGATTATGTTTCAAGTGGAAACCTTAACCTTACTTTTTGGGTTGGAAACTTTATTATGATAATTAACATCAGAGTGTGTTAACCCTTGCCCAATCATTAGGTGGTACCTTCTAGGTTTCTTCTAGTGTGTAATTAAATTGTGTCGCTTTAAAATTTTACTACTGAAATTAAAATAACTAAGAATAATATAAAATAAAAAATTTGAATTAACCCTTTTAAACCATTTAATGATTAAATAAAATTGTTTAAAACACTAAAGAGAGGAAAACAAAAATTCATGAAAATATAATAGTTAAAAACAATATATTTTTTTATAATTATTTTTTTAAAATGTTATTTTTTATTTTTAAATATATTTAATTTTTTATATTTTATTAATTTAAAAAATATATAAATTATAATAACTATTTTTTAAATTATAATTTTTTTCATGACATAAAAAAATTCATATATATATATATATATATAATAATAATTATTATTATTATTATAGATAAATTTTTAAAATTTAAATTACAAAATTATAACCGTAAAAAAATATTTAAAAAACATTTTGTAACATTTATTATTTACTTTAAGAGATATTTGAGACTATAATTAAACTTTCTAATTTTTTTAACCCTAACAAATGGAAATAAAAATGGCAAAACCAATTCCAAAGTGGAACGCGTGAATGGAAAAAACAAACAGTAAAGGACAAACTCTCAATAATGTAAACTTCGTGAAGAAGGCGTCGCAACAGAATTAGACTGAACTTGACTCGTCGAACTGCAGTTTCACTAAAGCAATCCTAATTCATACCTTCAGACACAGACAGGTAAATCACTTCCTATCCTCCTCCTTCCATACCCGTTTTTCTAATATGCATATAACTTCAATCTGAATTTATCATTTTTTTTTAAACGAAAGGATATTGCGAGTCAGATCCTGCCTCTCCTTGATTTTATCACTGCGGTTTCTTGAGTTCAGTTTCGTTAGTGAGTGGGTACTTTTGGCATTTATTGGGCTTGTGCTCGTTTCTTTTGTCTGCAGGTTATTTTTTGAATTGTGGGTATGAGTATTATGATCGGGGACACTTATTACACACATTTGATATGATCACACCTCACAGCTCAATGTACCAACAAAGAAACTGTATGATAAAAGATACAAAATGGGAGGATTAGTTCAATTTATAAAACTTATTAGAGAGTCTAACTATCCCACTAACTCACCAATTTTCAACTAATTGAAAACTAAAACTAACAAATTAATGTATGATAACAGTGTGTATTCGAATATGTATGGAACTCGTTCTTGTCAAAATTTATTGTTAAATCCATTTAAACTCTTGAGTCAGCTTATTTGAAATCAAATGATTAGTTTCTGCTGTTTTGTTATGAGTTTGTTCTAACGTGTTTAGTTTTTTGTAGTGGTTTACTTTTTCTTTTATTATACTGAAATTGTGGCCTTAGCTCCGCATGGTTAGTTTTCATAGTGCATATATTTTTGGAGCCATGAAATAATGTAGAAGGGGTGTGGTAGGATACGTGGTGACTGTCTGTGAAGAAGGTGTTCAATGATAGATTTTTTTTGAAAAAAAGAATCATGGTTTGTGGGAATGCTCTCATAAAATTTACTAAATATAAAAGTCCATGTTCAGAGTTCAAATCCATTTCTCTATGTGCATCGGTCTCCCTGTTTCTCGATCTTTTTATACTCACTAAATTTGTTAATAATGACTTATTTGTTGAGTTGTAACCAAAGTTAATCTATAATTCTTCTAGAGCTGATAATATTGTGACCTCTTCATGCTCCTAAACCCGTCACTCTGGTTTTCATTGGATGAGTATTTTTTGGCTAATATTGTAGGCTTACCTTTCCCACGCTGTAATTTTTGTTCTCAAATATTGATTTATATGACAATTTCAAAAGGTTAATCTAACTTGCAAATTGATATGGCTTAGAATTTGCAGACTATTGAGACATGGACTTAGAAGCAAGTGATAAGGATTCAGTGGTTACTCAGATCAGCATTGGCGGATTTGACAGTGAGGTCAAAGCAAGCGATCTCGTGAAGTATTTGGAGGATAAAATCGGACTTGTCTACAGGTGTAGGTTGAAGACTTCTTGGACCCCTCCAGAGTCATATCCAGAATTTAATATCACTGATACTGAAAAGATTAGGAGAACGGATGACTATAAGAAAGTCGAGCCTCATGCCTTTGTGCATTTTACATCTCCAGAATCTGTGACTGCTGCCCTGAATGCCTCAAATTGTTGTGATATGTTTTTGAAGAATGAACCCTTAAAGGTTAGTTGTGGGCCTGAAAATCCATACTTCCTGAACAAGAGGAGGAGAACCACAACTCCTTTTAAGATGTGTGATGTAATTGTTGAAATTGGGACTTTGGTTAGCCCAGGGGAGTTTTTTGTTGCTTGGAGAGGGCCTGATAAAGGAGTAAAATTTCTAGTGGATCCTTTTGATAGCATGTGCAGGTTTTGTTTCACTAGAGATACTGCGTTCTCATTCAAAGGTATAGAGAAAAAAGCAGTGATAAAGTGTGATTTTCAGGTGGGATTCCTGGTTAGAGAAATTAATGAGATAAGGAGATATAATGATACATCGTATCTAGTTGTTTTATTACACCTAGCCTCTTCACCTTGGGTTTGGTACAGAACTGCCGAGGATGACATTGAAGATTCAGTACCATTTGATTTGCTGGATGACGATGATCCGTGGATTAGAACAACTGATTTTACACCTAGTGGGGCAATTGGTCGATGCAATTTTTATAAAATTTCAATCCCGCCTCGACATGGTGCAAAATTGATGAAGGCAATGCTTTATCTGAAAGGTCAAAGAGTTCAAATGCAAGAGCTTCCACTTAGACATACTCTTAGGGCACTGAATGAACCTGATTTTGGCACGCCCATGTCAGATGCTTTCTTCTATATACCTTTTAAGGAGGGCATTGCTTTTGACATAATGTTTTTGGTCAATGCTATTGTACATAAAGGCATATTCAATCAGCACAGGTTGTCGGATAGGTTTTTTGAATTGCTGAGAAATCAATCTAAGGAGCTCAATGTGGCTGCGCTGAAGCATTTATGTTCCTACAAGCGCCCAGTATTTGATGCAACTAAGAGGCTAAAAGTAGTCCAAGAATGGTTGCTCAGAAATCCAAAACTTTATCAGATCTCTAAACAGTTGGATGATATTGTTGAGGTTAGAAGATTGGTTATTACTCCATCAAAAGCCTATTGTGTACCACCCGATGTTGAACTGTCCAACAGGGTTCTCAGAAAATTCAGAGAAGTTTCAGATTGTTTCTTGAGAGTCACCTTTATGGATGAAGGCATGCAGACAATTAATGTGAATGCCCTCAACTATTATGTTGCTCCTATTGTGAAGGAAATCACATCAAAATCTTTCCCTCAAAAGACAAAAATATATCAAAGGGTGAAGACTATCTTGGAAAAGGGATTTTACTTTTGTGGCCGAAAGTATTCATTTTTAGCCTTTTCATCCAATCAACTTAGAGATCGTTCTGCTTGGTTTTTTGCTGAAGACAAGATAAGATGTGATGACATACGGAATTGGATGGGCAAGTTTAACCAAAGGAATGTTGCAAAATGTGCTGCTAGGATGGGACAATGCTTCTCATCTACCTATGCAACAGTTGAAGTTGTTCCAAATGAAGTTAACTCCATGCTACCTGATGTTGAGAGGAACAATTACGTTTTCTCGGATGGTATTGGTATTATCACTCCTGATCTTGCAAGTGAAGTTGCGGAAAAATTGAAATTGGACAAAGTACCCTCTGCCTACCAGATCAGATACGCTGGTTTTAAAGGGGTTGTGGCCTCTTGGCCTGCTAAAGGGAATGGGATCAGACTTTCTTTGAGGCCTAGTATGAACAAATTTCAATCTACTCATACTATCTTGGAGATATGTGCTTGGACTAGGTTTCAGCCCGGTTTCCTTAACAGACAGATTATAATATTGCTTTCTGCATTGGGTGTGCCTGATGATATATTTTGGCAAATGCAGGAGGCAATGCTTTGGAAGTTAAATCAAATGCTTGTGGATGCAGATATAGCTTTTGACGTTCTTACCAAATCATGTGCTGAGCATGGGAATGCTGCAGCAATAATGTTAAGTTGTGGCTTCAGTCCCCTAACAGAACCTCATCTAAGAGGTATGATAACTTCTACACGTGCTGCACAGCTTTGGGGACTTAGAGAAAAGTCCAGGATTTTTGTATCATCTGGGCGATGGTTGATGGGTGTCTTAGATGAGTTGGGTGTGCTTGAACAAGGACAATGCTTTGTTCAAGTGTCTACTCCTTCTCTTCAAAATTGTTTCTCCAAGCATGGCTCAAGATTTTCAGAGACAAAGAACCTGCATGTAGTTAAAGGTTTTGTGGTTATAGCCAAAAATCCCTGCCTTCATCCAGGAGATGTAAGAATCTTGGAGGCAGTTGATGCCCTCGATTTACATCATTTATATGATTGCCTTGTTTTCCCTCAAAAGGGTGACAGACCCCATACAAATGAAGCTTCTGGAAGTGACCTTGACGGGGATCTATATTTTGTCACATGGGATGAAAATCTCATTCCACCAAGTAGGAGGAGCTGGATACCTATGGAGTATGCCCCTCAAGAAAGCAAACTTCAGACACGTCAAGTCATGACCCGAGTATGTGCTTTTTGAATGTCATTGCATGAAGTTTCATACCTAACTAGCTGTGTGTATGCTTTATACTATACATGGAGATTATTAAAATAGTATTGTTGTTTTATGCACGGATTATTCATTATGTCATGTATTTGATTAGTAATTTGAATGGTATATTCACTACACGAACTTGCCTATAGTAATAGCATTTCATATTGGGGAAACATTTCTGATCTCAAACATAAATTTTTGAGTATGCTGAATCTGATTCTAGGCACAGTCACATGCAATAGTGTAGCTTGAGGTATATGTTGCAAATATGTACTCTTGCACATGTTTACGTTGTCTGCATATTGTCTTGTGACTTTTTTTCTTGTACATATGGTATGATTTTTCTTGTTGAAGATGTATCGCAAAAATGAGTCATTAATTTAAAGAGTTTTTGTCTTTCACACTGCAGGACATAATAGAATTTTTTGTCAGAAACATGGTAAATGAACATTTGGGTGCTATCTGCAATGCACATGTGGTACATGCTGATTCCAGTGACTATGGTGCTTTGGATGAGAAATGCATACACTTGGCGGAGCTAGCTGCCACTGCTGTTGATTTTCCAAAGACAGGGAAGCTTGTCACTATGCCTTCTCATCTGAAACCAAAACTGTACCCTGATTTCATGGGGAAAGAGAAGCATCAGTCGTACAGGTCGAAGAAAATCTTGGGTAGACTTTACCGGTGTATCAAAGATGCCTATGATGAAGATATTGATGCACCCTATATGAACTTTGTGTATGGTGATATACCATATGACAAAGATCTTGAGGTTCCAGGATCTGCTGATTTTATTGCTGATGCGTGGGAGCAAAAATGCGCATACGACGGCCAGTTGAGTGGGCTACTTGGTCAATACAAAGTGAAAAGAGAAGAGGAAGTTGTTACTGGACAGATCTGGTCCATGCCAAAATACAACAGTAGAAAGCAAGGGGAGCTTAAGGAGAGGCTGAAGCACTCATACAGTGCCCTGAAAAAGGAATTCAGGCACACTTTTGAGAAATTGAGTTCAGATGTTGGAGATTTAAGTGAGGAAGAAAAAAATTTGTTGTATGAGCAGAAAGCTTCGGCCTGGTACCAGGTGACATATCACCCTCAATGGGTCCAAAAAACCCATGATCTGCAAGATAAATCCCCAGAGAACCAAGAGGCTGATGGTTTGGGAATCACGGTGATGTTGAGTTTTCCTTGGATTGCAGTTGATTACCTAGCTCGCACTAAGATAAGGGAACGGCATCGAAAATCTGGAAATTTTGATTCAACTAAGCCAGTTGATTCTCTGGCTAAGTATCTATCTGAAAGGTTATAATTCTATTGATCTATTTTCTGTCGGTTACAAGGCCACTCTGCCATTCTCAAATGTTTTTCTGATCTTTTGTTGTATTGCACATCTCTTATAATGTGTCTTCACTTAAACTACTTTGTTTGTAACTAGTATTGTTTCCAAGCCGAGGAATTGTCTTTGCTTTTGAGACTTTTATCACTGTATTCAGTTAGTATTGACTGTTTTGAGCTTTCTAGAAGTACTTTGCAGATCTTTATGTGAAGCATTCATATGTATTTTAAACACTAGCTTATAATCACTGTTAAAGTTATTGGAATTAAATGTGGTAGCAGTAAATCCGAGTCAACTAATAAGAAATGGTCTCCTTTTTTATATTGACAATAGTTGAAGCAGATCATGGTTTGCAGCGAGGTGCCAGTGGCATGTTAATGGAGGCCTACACATTTATATTTCAATGTGTTCTACAGTATTTTACCTAGCGGACATTTGATTTGGTTCTTGTAAATTTTTATTTCTTTGTTCAGCTCCTTTAAAACCATTGTTCCGAGTCCATATAAAATTTAGCAATTTGTTTTTAATCTATATAAATATATTTTGTTTTGTTTTTTTCTACAAATATTTGATATAATCAATTTTAATCCTTAAATATATTTTACATATCTTATAAGTCATTTAAAGGTGTTATTATCCTTCCCATTATATCACAATACTAACAGTCATCACTTAGAAGAACATATAAGCAGTAATCGAATATGTCATAATACAAGAGATAATTTTTATTTTATTTTTGAAGATTTTCAATTTTAAAAACTGACTTTTTTTTGTTAAGAATTAAAATCATAATACACATTTTAATTGAATGTTTATTTTTTTTAATATATAAATTATATAATAAACAAAATTCCTAATAAAAATAATTTTAAATATATAAATTGTATTTTATTTTTTTATTATATATGTATATATTTAAAATATAACTAAGTTTAAGGGGTTCTTATTGTTTAATTTATTTAATATTTAATATGCATAATTATCAAAATATCACATAACTCCAATTTTCAATTTATCAAAATATAAAAATAAATCATTAAACTGAATAAATTTATAAGACTATCCAATTCCTCAGATATGATGGTGTGTAGCTAGATTGGTTCGAGTGAGATGGGACAATTTTTTATGATAAAATAGTTTCTCAAAATATTTAATATAATTATACGAATAGAGTTTGAATTTGAAACTATTGATTTCGCTAAATTAATTCTATAGTAATTGATCTAGGTGTTTATGTGTTTAGATAACTTTAATTTAACATGCTCAGAATTTTTATGTATATAAGTTTATTATAATTGATGAGAGAAATTTGACTTATTTTATTTTTATTTTTTCTTATAAATATATATTTTTTAAAAGTTGTCCAAATTAAGTAAATTAACATTTTTGGCCTCTAAATACAAAATTTTAGACAGTGCAGATTGGACTGAAAACATGGCTTATAGTTTGTGACATGTGGTTTATATTTTCTGGCAATGGCAAATTGGGTTGTTGTCACTAATACACCATTTTTATACATTGAAAATTTTGAAGTTCATTTTAGTTAAGAAAACAGCTTTTATTTTTTATTTATATATATATATATATATATATATATATATATATATATATTAACTCTAACACCTCAATTAAATAAAATGTTATGAACATTGTACATTAATGGTGTCTTTGGTTGAGGAAGAAAAAAAGGAAAATTAAATTTAAAAAAAATAATGGAATTCACTCTCTACTATTTATTATCCAATTTTATATCATTATTTGGTTGAGAAAACAGGTTGGCTTTCATTAATACTATTAGGACTTTAAGGATGATTTGATTCGAAAAAAAAAAAAATATATATATATATATATATATATATATATATATATTACGCGTAATATTTATTTATCTATTATTTTAAAAGTTTGTATAGGAGAGTTTAAAGAATATTTTAAAATAAAGCAAGCAATTTTTAATTAAAATTAGGATAAAATACGTGATTTCATAAAAAAAATATATTAAGAGGATAAAAACTAATGTATTTTAAAATTATGGAGACTAAAAATAGATAGCTTTTCCAAATAATAGTATTAAAATTGATCTAAATACTAATACTAAATAAATAAAAAGTGGCCAAAGATTATAACAATGGAAAATAATGTTATCGGATTAGAGTAATCCAAACAAAATAAATAAGGTTTAAATTAGCACTCAAACAAAAGACATTAATAAATAGATTTTCCTCAAATGCATATTAAAATAAGAAGATTTACTATCAATAAATAGGACTGTGAAAAAGCTAACCAAAGACAATGAAAGTCAATCAAGAGTTAAGTCGTTTTAGAAATCCAAACCATACATCCCAAATTTACTTTCTTCGACACATATCTTATCAACCTAAATATTTAGAATACCTAACTTTTTAAAGGGTTGGTTTTAAAGACATAATTACAAATTTCAGAAAAAAATATCATTAATTTTATTTAAATAAATTGAAATAATAAATAATAAGGATGGCATGTGTGTGAATGATTTGACAGTTTTTGTTCTTGAGAAGAAGAAAAAGCAGCATAGTTGACAAACATCAAGATGTGAGTTGATGATAAGGTTTCCATCTTAAACTAATTGAGCATACGTGAAATATGATATGAGATAGACGATGTGAGACTTTTAATACGTTTTTTTTCAATGAAATAGCTTATATGATATGAGATAGACGATGTAAGACTTTTAATACGTTTTTTTCAATAAAAACTTATCGGAAGAGACAAATAGATACTTTTAACCTATGATAATATCTTAGACTTTGATTCTGAAATTATATTAAAGTTTTAATATAAAATCAATTAAGTGAAGTAACTTAAGATATATTTTAAACCGTACTAAGTAAGATGAGATAGGTGACTTGGATTTCAAGAGTTGAAAATGGAGAAGGAAAGAGTGTTCGAAGATGGTGAGGTACGGCCACCAACTAAACTTCTGTGAAGTTAATTGTCGAAGAAGAGTTGCCCCCACAAAAGTACATGAAGACATTGTTGAGGTGACATGTATCGTTTCCACAACCATAAATCGATGGCATTAATATGCACTCACTAAGGCTCTTCAACTTTTTTTGGTGCCTTCAAATTTAACCCTAAATAATAAAAAGGGTTCTTATCATAGTAATGGCAACAGTGTTCATACTACTTTGCTCCTTAATGCATGGAGCATTTAGTGATCACCCAGCTACTTGTGTCATCTCTTCCTTTATGTCAATTTCTTCTTTATGATGATATACTACAAAATTCCTGGCATCTACCCTCTCCACCTTCTTCTAAATGTAGGCCACAAAAACCAGTACCATTCTTTCATTTTACACCAGAAGGATCTCTTTATTTCAAAAACAACTATAGACACATATACTTTTTTTTTTAATATTTATTGTATTATAATCTAATAATTAAAAAAATGTTTTTCATCCTAAAAAATATAAAATGTGTTATGTCCTTGAAAAAAAAAAAAATCTTGTGTTAGTTGAACTAAACTGAAAACGTACAAGTTCAAAAGTTTAATTTTGTTTACCAACATATCTGTGGATGACATATTTTGGTCTCTTAAAATATAAAAATTGATGAAAATAATAAAGGTTTGATGATTTTAAAAATTAAATGACATGTTTGTAGTATATTAAACTACGTTGACTGATGAAAGAAAGCCTCCATTATAGATGAACTTGGAAGTTAGATACATCAATATAATTGATGTCACAGTTACTTTAGACAAAAATGGAGTCTGGCATGTGATTTTATAGTTGAGAAGTTTCTATTAATTATACATATACTCGAATTTTTATCCTTGTCCTACGAAACTTTCATTCATAAACATATACAATCTGAACATGTGATTACAGGTCAAGTTGTTTAACTTCTTTATAAACATTTATAATAGAATAACAATAAACAAACTTTTTTCTTTATGAATTAAATCAACTTATTAATTTTTTAAAATATATCCTCTCTTTCTATCTTTTTTAAATTCTTTTATCAACTCAAACGAAGCAGAAATACACACACCATGACATATTTGTCTTTCTGCATCCCTTTCTAATATTAACTTCTGCCCTGTTTTTCTTCCAAGGTAGACCAACTTTCCTCAAAATTTCTAAACCATAATGTTCAACACATAGGATACCCTACATGATGTAATGTTTTTTTTGTTAATAAACATATATGGTGTAATAAAATTTCAAGAAATTTTATTATGTATATTTGCCATTAAAGTTTAATACAAATATGTATAGTGTTTATATATATATATATATATATATATGTACTTAAATAAATAAAAAATCGAAAAATAATAATTGTTTTACAATGAAGGGACTATTTATTTATGAGTTTATAAATATATAGTTTGTGAGTATAATTTTAAGGTAATATAGAATGAAGGAAAAATTGAGGGAAGAGGCTATAAAATTAAAGTTAGGTGTATATATAAATTTGTTACTGTACAAATACAATTTGATTTTTGTAATAAACAGTGTTTGGTGGTTAAAAATCAGCAAGAGAATAAATTTAATGTATTGATAGATATGAGAATGTTGCATTGGATAAAAAAGATTTATTTAATAAGATTATAAATAATAAATGCGTTTGAAAGAAAGTTGACATAACATTTGTTATAGAAAAAAAATCGGTAGTTTGATGCAAGGAACACCAATAGAAACTCATGAAGGAGGGTATCACAGAAAAATTATAGTCTATAATATACTGACGAATTTAGATGTCAATAATTTATATATATTGCAAAAATTACATTGGATAATTTTAATATTGTATAATATATTACAAAATCATTCAAAAAAATTTTAATTTTAATTGCCTCTTGTCATGAAAAAAATAGGTATTCAATTTGTTTATATAGTATCCAGAAAATACTTTTCTCAGTGATAAACTAGTTTAAAACATTTAATCTTTCCTAAAATGTATTTAAATCTAAAAAAATTGATTTTACGTAAGTCATAATAACACGAATAGTTAATAATATTCTACAAAGTACACATCAAATTTTGATATTTTTTTTATAAAATTGATATTTCAACTTTCATTTTAATTTATATAATTATATATAGAGTATTTTAAAACATTTAACATAAAATTTAAAATTATTACACAAGTGACAAACTTTAATTGCATATCATGATTAGATGAGGAAAAGATATTCAGATGTACATATTTGGATTAAAATTATGTTCATAATTAAAAAAAATATTTGTAAACTGATTTGAAAAAACAACTTGAATTACTTTCAATTGAGACCAAAATACTTTTGTGAGAAACCAAAATATCACAAAGTCAGAAACGTAAGTTAAAAAAAGCAACTGAAATCAAATAGATTCATAAAGATAACCATTTTTAAAGATGTTTTCAATATCCAAAAACACATTGAAAACAATTATCGAAACACGAGTCATATTGTCACTCCTTAAAATAAGTTCTAAGGACAAGCCACGTTAACTATTTATCTATCTACATTCAAGATACAGTAAACAAAATGTAAGAAGTGATGATATATGCAGAGAGTAATAGAGAAAAGTTTGATGAACAGAAAATCTATTAAAAGAATGATAACTATAAGTAATAAATAAGATGATGTGATATAAAAGAGAAGTAATAATTATTAATAAAATATTTTATGTACAGCTGTTTATGAATGTACGATGACTTGGGAAAAACCCTGCAGGTAAAATACAGGTTGCAGTGTAACATGGTTTAGGAAAGAGGCAGACAACTACTAAGCTGAAAGAGGAAAAAGGATCAGGATATATGTTGCGGTTTGAAAGTAGAAACGAAGTCTCACAATCATTGTTTCAATTATGAATCGGAGATTACCTGTTAAGTCATGCATGTGGCTGATTCTTGCCCAGGCTTTGCGTTACTTTGCTTCAGGGAATAGTTAAAATTGACACTTACAAAGTTCCCTTTCTTGATCCTAATTTGATCCAACTTCTCATGCTTAATTATACCACCAATCACAATATTGCAAAGTGTATTAAGTAACTATCAAACTGGCCGTCACCATATCAGCACTTTTGACAAACATTTTTACAGAAACACAAAAGTAAACGAATTGAAAAGGATATATATAAAGATAGATATGGCATGAGAAAAGGGGGGAGTACTATTCAACAACTATATATGACACTGATTAAGGTTCTTTTTTTTCTTGCGGGGGTTACCCGAAGAAGAAGTTGGAGCACCACAAGAGTTGTTTTCTAGTTCCAATTGAGTAGCTCTTCGATCATCTGCAAAGCAACTCTATCCTCCTCCTCTTCTTCTTCTTCTACTTCATTGATCCCAGCAGTGTCATTAGTACTACTGTGTGGCGACAGTGTTGATTCACCCTCGGTCTGTTTCTTCCCAAGCTCCACCCTCATGACCCAGTTGGAGCCAGAATGTGGTCCTGCACCTTTCTGCCACACTCCAATGTGGGAATTGTCAGCATCTAGCCTCAGACAAGTGAGGGAAGGAGCAGGGTCTTTGCAGTACTTTCTCAGCTTGGTGCTGAGGAGTTCTGAAAGAGCTTTGGGAGATAAGAAAGTGTTGTCATGAGCACCACCAGCACCACCACCCCCAACACCAACACAAGGGGTGGTGCTGGTGGCATCAGCTTCAGCTTGGTTCTTCGAGGTGGGGAAGTTGGTCTTGGCATTCTGACCATTCATCAAAATGGCTGCTTGGTCATAAGCCCTTGCTGCAGCCTCAGCTGTCTCAAACGTCCCTAGCCACACCCTTCTCTTCCTGCACTCAACAAAAATAAATATAGATAGAAAGAGAAAGAAAAAAAGGAGTTAGGGTCAGTTTAATTACACACATGTATATATGTGGATGTAAGAAATGATTGTAATGTAACAATGATGTTTATATGGAAGAAGCAGAAGCAGCATTGTCTGAGTAAGCATTGGTTTGAGTTTAATGAGATGATTACAGTAAAGGGTGGCGAATTTCTGACACCCAGGAGCCCCACTGGCGTTGCCTGACTCCTCTGAACTTCTTTGCTTGTACCATATCTTTGTTAGCTGGCGCGTGAGAAAGTGGATGATAGACGTGTTGTGAGGGTCAGAGAGAAAGAGAGAGAGAGAAGCAAAGTACGAAGGAAGGGGAAGGTGAAGGGAATTAATAGGGCTTTGAGGTTCAACTTCTAAAGTGTGCAAGTGAGAGAGTATAAGTATTTAACAAGTCTTAACGAAATTTATATGGGGTGTCGGTGAAGTAGAACAGTACACATGCAATAAAAGTTTCACCTGCACAACTTTGATAAATCCATGGCTCCTTAACAACTCAAATTAATGAGCACCTTGTAGGCCTCCTTCTGCCCACAAATATTATACCATCACAAGCTGTGTTCCATATCTCCACAATTCCTTTCCACCCAGAGTGGTTAGCTTCTTTTCCAACACGGAATGTGAAAAAAATTAACCCAAAAAAGCCTCTATTTTCACCTTTTTTCATCACCTCTCACACCATCAATCAGCTACAACCTGCGTGCGTTCCTACTCCTTCCATATTATTAGGTCCAGAAGCTAACTTGAAACTGTGAAAGAAAGCGATACTCCCTTCTCGTCACGTGAATTCTAAATGGAAAATGTTTTGTTTTCTGTACGTGACAACTCCCTTTTATTTTCTTTAGATTTAATGCATTTTTTCGTCTGTCACATATATTACCTGAGCACACAGCTATGCTTTCTAAACAATCAACTTATTAACTTCAAGAAACAAACTTTCTGCAAGTAAAATAAAATCGTTTACGAGAACAATTACTCTTTTTATTTTAAAAAAGATGATAATTTACTCTTGTTCATAATCCATTTGGTTAACCAATTAAAATGATTGATTTGGTTACAACTTATTTTCCATCGAGTCAATCATGCTAATAAGACAAAGTTAAATATAATTAGTTTGAATGGATAATTCAAGGATTATAAAGAACAAAATTGTATGAACACATTATATTAATGTTATTAGAACAAGAAAAGATGGTATTGGTCGCTAATCAAACCAGCGATTCATAATTGAACCGTATGGACTAATGTTCTTTACCAAACTTTATAGCAAATAGTATATAAAATTTGCACCAGTTAAACAAGAGCAAACTTTGGTCTTCTTGTTAGTTTCTTTCAAGCGTACCCCATCGTGTAGGATTCAAAACCCACTATGTACAAAAATTATTTTAACTCACTCAAATTCAAGTACATAATCAATTAGAAGAGATGACTGAATTGATTATAGATCTGGTTTCTTGTTAAAGTATGAGACATACAAGTCGGGGAATTGTGTTAATATAAAGTAAGGGACTTGAATTATGTGGATATATTTTTTACAAGTAAAAAACCAATATGAATTTTCGGTCAGTCAAAAGGTTTCATTTGAAAATCATACAAAGAAAACACGAAACTCTAGTAATTTGATATTGTGAGAGCTTTTTCAATCAGCTAGCTTCCTTTTGGTATGAAAATCCCATACAAAGAAGGAGTCTTTGTTCATGCATTTAATGTAAAATTTAATATCATACAGTAAAAATATTTTACATCTTCCTAAAAATTATACTTTGTGGATTGTGTAAAAAATGAACATCTTTCACTTCATGTTTGAAGCCAATCTTTTAGTAGTAGTGTGAAACTTCAGACTTATATTTTTCCGTAACCTATAGAAATCATTGTATGGTAGAAGAATATGCGAAGCAATAACTCATTGAATTGGATCATCATGATGATAGCTTAAGAAAAAAAATCTTCGTATACTCCTATTAAAAAATTCAAACAAGTTACATGTGATTTGATATAATAAAATCATTATTACTAACATTTTATCTGTAATTTTGAACCATTCTTAAAACCCCAATTAACACTGAGTATTCTCCTACGTTTTAAAACCTAGTTAATGACGATATTTTGGTAGTCATAACTACCGAACATGTAGTAGTTGTCCCATCTTTGTTTTAGACTTACACATGCTATGTTAAGCAAATATCAATGAGATTTTATATACATGTGCCAGTATCGATCCATGGATGTTTAATTAAAGAAAAAAAAATATTTTAAAAATTGTGAGAATATTTTTCATTTTTTAAGAGTGTGAGAACTATATATATCTGTCATGTAGTATTACGTTGATCTCGAATATGAATAGGGAAGTTGCATATAAACAAATCTTATACTAATTTCATTCTATTTAATGATACCATTTTAAAATCATGCTTCATTTACTTTTCATTCTATTTTCAATTACCTTTTTTTCTTACTTTTTATGATGAGATTCCAAAGAAGGATAATTTCTTACAAAAATGATTGAAATTAATCAAAACAATTTATTATTTTAAAGAAGTGTTTTTCTATCTGAAAAGGGGAAAAACAGTTTTTTAGTTTTGTTTTTGTTTTAAGTACAAACATTGGTACCTAAAACAATTAGCTCTTGAATTTTCCCAAAAGTCGTAAAGACTTAGATCAATGATACGATTTGTTGAAATTAGGTTATCACTATCGAAACCACTTTGCTTTTGCTATTTTTATCCTTTTTATGCGTCTGGTTTAAGACATAATGAAGCATTTAAGGACACAATGAAATGATGAGAATAGTGTGATATATATACATATATGGAAATTGACTTAGTCATCTTCATTCTTTAGGGTTAGTTAGGGAAGGAATGGGTCCAGTCGAAGGTTGTAAATTAATTGTTTCACAAACAAGACCAATTGTCACTTCACCATTGGAGCTACTACTCCGTCAATTTATTGCTGGCCCAAAATTTCCACAATTTACGCTACTTCTTATTATTTTCTTACTATATAATTAGAATTTAGAAACTTTAGGTTTATTGGAACTAAGAGAAAATGTAAAGTGAATAATGCAAATATTTAGTATAAGACATGAATAAAAAATATAATAAGGTAATTAGTTTATTAGTTTAATATTTAGTATTTAATACAATATTATAATTCAATATTTTTAAATGTAATTTTATAAAAAAATTATTTTATAATCATATATCAAAATATATATTATTACAAAAGTGAAATATTAATTTAAATAAGGTAATTTAGAAAATTATTTAATTCATGAAAAAAATTAATAATTATATAATTGAATGAATATTTAATTTATATTTTTTATTAAATAAATAAGTATATTTTTAATTTTTTACTCAAATTGTTTTAATTATCGAGCGGATTTTAATTTTAATTTTAATTTTGAATATCTTAAATGCATTTTGTTTTAAATATCTTGTCGTAACCACTGCAATATGAAGTCTATTTTACTTACTGTTGTTGAAATAATGTGACAGGGACAGTAGAGACATACAAAATGCATATGGGCCATGAATAATAAAGGAGGAATGGCCTTTATCATTTATATTTGTGTTGCTCACTACAAAATTTTGGCCACCAATTAAATTTATAACACAACTTAGATTGTAAGTTATCACATCTTAGTTTTTTTCATTTTTTTAGTCACAGCTATAAATTTATAACTATTTAGAGGGTTTTAATAATGAGCTTTTAGGTTCTATTTGTTTTTATCAATAAAAATAGAATTTTTACGGTAAAAGTACCATGTCGTTATTTATTAAATAATTTAATATGGTAATAGAGTAAATATTTTGATAAAAATAATACACTACCTTTCCCTTTCTAAAAAATGTGTAATATTTTCTGGAATATTTTTTACCAGCCATTTGTTAATAAATATTTTTATGAATCTTAATAATATTTTGACTACTATTTTACCAGCCATATATTTCTAATTTATTGTCTTAAAGATTAATTTCCCCCCACAATAATGTAACTAGAAAATAATTCAACAAATTTTGACTCGTGATAGAATTAGACACAACTTATCTCACGATAAATTAGGACATAATGCCTAGTCACTATATCGTTGTTACTATTACATGCCATTAAGTCCATTGAATTTAATTGCATCTTACCAATGACTGATATTTATTTAAGTCGCCTCTACATTAGCAATAATTATATTTGTAGGGTGTGTTTAGTAAATAATAAAAGGATACTTAATTATTTTGGTTTCTTAAAAGAAACTATTTGGATACAATATATTAAATATAAATAAATTATTATTAGGGTAATAAATAATGAGTTAATAAAAAATATGATGATAAATTAATATAATAAAAAATTATATAAAATTAAGATATAAAGTCGTTTCTGGTGGAATTTCGATCGATTCCAATTCTTAAGAGGTTTTCATTCTAATCAAAATTAAACCACGCAAGTTCTTTTTTACTTAGGCTAGCAAATTGATTTTCAATTGAAATGCATATGAGAATCGAAATTTACATAGTATCGAAAATGTTGTTTTTGGTATTTTATGTTTAGAGTGTTCAAAGTAAACAAAGCAATAGAAGCGTCGAATCGAAAAGCAAAACAGAAAATTGAATTGCCAAGAGGTAAAAATGCAGAAACCTCAAATTTGCATTAAATGACAAGAAATTGGAGTAGCGAGAATGTAAATGGCAGGAAATCGAGATTGCAGAAAATATAACTGGCAGGAAATCGAAATACGCAAAAATGTAAATAGCAAGGAATCGAGATTACAGAAATGTAAATACCAAGAAGCTTAAATGCGAAAACTTAACTTTCATTAAAGGAAATGACAAGGAATCGAAAGTACAGAAACTTAAAGTTGCTAAAGATAAATTGCATCAAATTAGATTACCAGGGAAAATAAAGAAAGCGGTAAAGGTACTCAATGAGCATGGAAATCCAGATCGCCAGAAACTTCATGATGTTCGTCGTTCTCCGGTAGACTTCTCACTAGTATTTCTGTTCTCTGCCAATTTTTTCCACCCCCTTTCCTTTCATCTTTTGCTCTATTTATAGATCATCTTTCAAGTAGTTTCTTAGGAGCAGTTAACGAAACTGCTACCACGTTCTTCGTGCATGTTGCGGTTTCTTTTCCTGTGGTGTTAAAACCGTACCCACGTTCCCATGATCTTCGACCTCTGCCACGGTTAAAAAACTGCTTCCTACCTGCGTGTTTAACTATTCTTCTCTTTATGATTTGGCCAAAGTTTCGATATCCTCGTAAGTTAATCTTCCCCTCAATTTCGATTTTAAGATCTCGAGAACTTTGAATTGCTTTCGATTCCTTTTAACCTTAACGTTATATACTTCTAATTTCTTGGTTTTTATTCGACAATAGACATTTAACTATTATTCCTTCAATTCTTGATTCTACCTCTCGATTTTATGTGCCACGCACTTCTAATTGAACATCGAATGGTTTCTCATCCATCTTTTCGATTTATCAATAAATCACATGTTTCTCGATTTTTCTTTCGTTCGTTTTTCGATCACTTTTCTCGATTTTCCACTAACAAAATGCCCCCTTGAAAGAATATAAATAATTTCCGTTTATATTCTTTCAACATTCCCGCCTTGGTGTTTGGAGGCCCACAAAACTTAGGGTTTAGGGTTTCTAGGGTTTTAGGGGTTACAGGGTTTTTTAGGTTTCTTTTTACTTTATGTCGCCATCGCGTCAGTCTGCTGCCTTACTGCACACGCCACATTAATTACCCTTCGCCTCCGACGTTTCCAGTACCTTAGGTGGCTTTTCCTTTAAACTCTTTGTTAGTCTTTTACCCTGGTTTTTTACGCGAACTTTTACTCCTTGCAATCTTCATCTTCTACCTTGCGCCTCTGTCTTTCAACCTTACTACTTCGCCTTTTGCCCTCTGTTCCTCCATTCTACCAGCTTATTGAAATGACAACCTCATCCAAATCTTCTGACTTTTCAGCCCCACCCCTTCCCTCGCCGGCGTCTAGCCTTCCGGAGATCAACAATCGAAGTTTGCTCCAATCCCTCTAATGGAGGAGGCTTCCCGTAAGGTCACCGAGACGTAGTGTACTCGTCCCTTATATTGCCGATGATGTGCATTATGCTTTTGGGGCCCTATCCGCTCTTGTGGCGGATCTTTTTCTTCCCTTAATCTTTCCCCAAATAACCAGACTCTCGTTCACCAATCTGAAGTTAGGGTTGATTTTTTGAATCTTGCCTCTAAAGTATATCGAACAGGCCCCCCTTCCAAAAAACCTTTGTACATTAGATGGTTCGATAGAGTTAAGACTAAGTTCGGGAATCATTGGAGAGACGTGGAGATTTTCGATTTCTTGCACTTGTCTCGATGTGACTTGTCTCATTTGGATATGACTATGTTTTTATCTGCTGTTCATATGTGGAATAAGGAATTACACGCTTTGGAATTACCTTGCGGTCCCCTTTTGCCCACCCTGTTCGAAGTTGCTGCGATCACTGGTTTGAAGCCTTCAGGGGAAAAATATTTTAAGGGTGCATATCCCTCGGATAATTCCCTAAGATCCAAAATCGATTGGGAATCGAAAGCCTATGGACATTTCCTCGAGAAGCATTTCGTCGATGACGAATCAATAGTTGTAACTGATGAAGAACACATAGCCTTTTTGGTGTACTGGTTATGTACCCATGTTTTCTACCCCCGATCTATCCAAATTTCCTCTCACCTTTACAACCTTGCCTACCTCCTTCATACTGGCCAGCCTAGAATATGTTTAGCCAAATTTTTGTTAGCCTATGTATATACTACTTTCGATGAGGCTGTCGAGATTTTGAGTACCCCCAAAGCTTCGGGAAATTTTTCTGGCCCTATTTGGTTTATACAATTATGGCTGAATTCGATTTTTGAGAGCATCCTTCCCCCAACTTCCACCATCCCCCCGAGTGTAAATGTAGAAGGTGCTCGATTGTCTTCTCGCCATCCTCACCACAAACCCGACGAAGCGACTTACTGTAGATACCTTAAATTTTTGTTAACTAGGTTTCATTTCGATTCAACTTTGGCTCCTTTTACTATGCATCTTGGACGAATCAGTGACCAACTTCGAGAGCCAACTTGGTTTAAGTCAAAATTTCCTACCTTAACTCCTGGGTTACAATCAGAGTTGGTCGATGTGTGGAGTAATTATTTAACTCAGGATGTATTAGTATCGGGTTTCCAATCTAAGGATTTTAGGTTTATCACTTACTACCCCCAACTTTTCTCGAGACAATTTGACTTGAGCCAATCCTTACCTTTCTTCCCCCTTGATCCCTCCCCAAGGTCCAAGTTAAATGAATCGACAATCGGACGGGAGTTGACCAAACTACTACCACAAACCCCACTACTTTTTTATCCCTATGCTTTTGAATCAAATTATTTATCAACTGTGGGTTTCTATCAATGGTGGGTCGATTGGTTCTCGAGTAATCATTCTGCTTTTGACGAAGTCCGACAAAAATTGACTGCTCATCCTTCTCTTGTGTTGCAGGAAAAATCGAAAGTGAAGAAAGGTACACACTTCCACTGTCTTCAAATATCTCGATTCGAGAATTTTTATCAAATATGTTACAACCCATTGAAATTAGAATCGACCTTCTATGATGTTGTTATTTCCTTATCCCATAAAACAACCACCAATCGATCGAACCACAAAATAATCAATCCTTTAGGAAAAACCTCTTTTGAAATGTATTGTCCCAATCACCTTCCCACTTTTCCTACAGCACCCTTTGGGATCGCCAAACCTTTAACTCATCCCAAATGGGTTCGAGAATTGAGATCCCTAAGGGAAACACTTCGCCCAAAACCCAAAAACAAAGATATTTCTGTATCGAAATTGTCTTATTTCCCTTACCTCCATCTCCCTCAATTTCTCCTGCCTCCCTGGCTTGTACATATCGATCGAGTCACGATTTTGACTCCATCACCTTTTGGTGAGATTTTACTACCTTTTCATGTTTTTAATTCTGTATATTGTAAGCTAACTGTCTTCTCTTTTTTTCGACAATTTCGAAGTCCACCAAGGTCGTCGCTGTCGAGAAAGAGAAGGAGAAGGAACAGGAGGACTGAGAGTCCTCAGATGAGTCAGACCCATCGGCCTTCGTCAGAAAACGCAAACATTCGGCCACCATTTCCTCATCTTCGAAGAAATCGAAGGTTCTTTTCGATTTCTCATTGTTTTATTCATTTTTCTATGTCTGTGGTTGATCCACTTTGGATTCTTATACCTATTTCTTTTTGATTTCTAATTTTTAGAAACAAAAATCGAAGAGTCCTCGATCCGTCCAACCATTTGCCCTTGATCCATTATCGACGGACTCTAACACGGTCCCTACAACGGGCCAAACAACACCCGCTACTCGCTCAAGTCACGTAAGTTTCCTTTTTTCACAGACTTTATATTCTTAGATTTCAATAAGGCCTATAACATGACTTCAAAATTCGATATTTTTCCAGGATCATCCATCGGCGACTATATCGACAAATGTCGATTCTCAGCTTTTATCACCAACACCCCTTCCTGAGGTACTACTCTTATATAATTTTGTATGTATGTTTGTTTGACTTTTTATACATTTCCTTTTCTGATATTTGTTTTCGATTTATAGCAACCTGAGGTTGTATAGACTCTTCCTCCTGCCTCAGCACCCCTTGCTCTACCTCCCCCTGGTACTTAAAAACTTTTTTCTTCACTGTGTTAATTTTTCATTTCATTCTTTATTATGAATTCTCGATTTACCTCTTTCGATTTCTTTTATTTTCAGTAAATATCCCGGTAGTCCATGTCCAGGACTCTCCTTCCCCAGCTTCTGCAGAGCAACAGGATTCCCCTCCTTTTGCGATGTCTTCTTTCGAGTTGCTCTCGGCGACATTACCCGAGATAGATGCGCCCGCTCCAAGCAATGTGCCCGAGTATCGAGCTGCCATCGAGGAAGATCCTTTCTCGATCCTCGATATTTTGGTATCTGGTGACGCCATTCCTTCAAGCCACTCCTCTCAACCACCTACCATTTCGACTGAAGGAGCGTACCAACTAAAACAGCGTTTCAGGACCTTCTTCTACTCTTCGCCTCTGGAAGTTTTGGTAGAATCATTTGAAAAGAAACGACTCTTCAAAGAGATTCTCACCTCTATCAAGACATTTCCTGAGGAGGCTCTTCCGAGAGGCTTCGATGCAGAGGTCGCGGCGGCCACCGATTTGTTCAACCGAGCCTATGCTCGCAAGGAAGAAGAAGCGATCGATAGCGACTAAGTTATCCGACATTTCTTCTTTCCAGATTGAGAAGTCGAATTTATTGAAGACTCGAAGCTCAATCGAGAGGAGACGTTGACGACGCTGGCTTCGGTCGATAATGAGATCGAAGAGTTGGAGAAGAGATTACAACGGTTGAAGTCGCAGAAGGGGTTCCTTACGTCAGAGCTGAATAAGATTAACTCTTCTGCGAAGGAGGTGGCGTTATCTCTCGGGCAAAGCATGGAGCGCAAGCATAAGCTGACCGTCGAAGAGAACTCGATTTCATCGTCATGGACACAGCTGTTGATAGATTTTGATAATCTTAAAACTCAATACATCTCTTTGTAAACATTATTCTATCCCAATTAATGTTGAATGTTTATTTCTCTCATTCGAGGTTTATATTTCTTCAAGTACTTGCCATTTATCGATAACACTTTATCTTTGTTATACCAATCGATGATCGAATAAGTGTTACTTGATAATATTTTAATAACTTCAAAAGACCCTTCCCAATTGGGCGACCATTTACCATAACTTTTACATTTCTTGTCCATCGGTAAAATTGTTTTCCACACTAAGTCGCCTTCGTTAAACGTTTTCTTTCGAACTCTTTTATTGTAAACTCGAGCAATTTGATTCTTTTGTAAAATCATATTATTCAACGCCTGCAATCTTATTTCATCGAGTTCATTTAATTCATCATACATCAATTTCCAATAATCACAACTGGGTAAATCATTCTGCCTCTGTATTCGATTCGATTCAATATTTATTTCGATGGGCAAAACTGCATCATGTCCATAGACCAGCTTGTATGGGGTATTCTGTAAAGAATCTTTAGGCGAATTTTGATAAACCCATAAAATTTGCAATAACGTTTCGTGCCATGTTCTGGGTCTATTACCAACATGTTTTTTAATTAACTCAATAATTACTTTATTAATTGCTTCAACCTGCCCATTAGCCTGAGCGTAATATGGGGTTGATGTTAATAACTGTATCTTTCTTGATTCAGCATATCTAATTATCTTTCTACCAGTAAAAACTGTCCCTTTGTCTGTAGTGATAGATTGTGGGATCCCAAATCGATAAACGATGTACTCTTCAATAAAATCGATTACATCATGCTGATCGACATCTTTTAATGGTATTGCTTCTACCCATTTCGAGAAATAATCGACAGCGACTATTATATATCTATGTTCCTTCGATGATTGTGGGAAGATCTGTCTGATTAAATCTATAGCCCAACCTCTAAAAGGTCAAGGTTTGATTATCGACTGTAATTCGCTAGCAGGAACCTGTTGTATAGGACTGAATTTCTGACATTCTTCACAGGATTTAGCATACTCGATACAATCTTTTAGAATCGAAGGCCAGTAATAGCCTTGTCGAGTTAATGTCCATTTCATCTTCTGACCTACCATATGGGCACCACATATTCCATTATGTACTTCAGCCATTGCTAAGTAAGCATCATCGTTTCCTAAGCATCTAAGTAATACTCCATCGATTCTTCTTTTATATAACTCATCGTTTAACAAAACGTATTTTACTGCTCGATATTTAATTTTCTTATCAGTTCTCCCATTGGGGTTCTGCAAATAATTTGTAATCGATTTTCTCCAATCTTGGTCATCCAAGTCACTAATATGTAAAATCTCACTCTCTTGAGGTAATTTTTCTTTAATTTGAATCATTTCCTTTAAATTTTCCAAGGATATCTTATACTTAGATGCAATTTGCGCCAAATCATTGGCTTCTTGATTGAATTCTCGAGGAATATATTCGAATGTTATATCATCGAACATTCTACTTAAAGTCATTACCCTTTCTAGATATCTGATCAAATTGGTGTTAATACATTTATACTCTTTTCGCACTTGTTTGATTACTAATTGCGAATCACCTCTTATAATTACATGTCGAGCTTTTAACTTAATTAAAGTCTCAAGACCTGTTATCAAAGCTTCGTACTCAGCTTCATTATTCGAACAAATGGGTTGAACCTCAAATGATAACTTAGTCGGGATATTACTTGGAGAGATGATAAGAAATCCTACTCCAGATTTCTCCGATGTACTCGAACCATCGAAATACATTATCCATTTACTTATTTCAATAAACAAGTTCTTAGTAGAATCAACTGTATGATCAGCCATGAGATCGACAATTATTTGTCCTTTTATCGATTTTAGAGATTCAAAGGATAATAAAAATTTTGTCAAAGCTAACACTCATTTTCCTATTCGATTATGCATAATAGGTTTTGACAAAAGAAACTTCAAAATATTATTTCTGGAATAAACCATTACATCATGAGGCTTCATTACATACTTGAGTTTTGTACAAGAGAAATATAAGCATAATCCTAACTTTTCTATATCACTGTATCGAGTCTCAGCATCGTTCAAAATTCTACTTAGATAATACACAACACATTCCACACCATTCTCGTCTTCTTGTGCTAATAGACTGGCTATTATTCGCTCTGATGCTGATACATATAGCTTCAATGGCTTGTCTCTCATTACTGGCATCAAAATTGGAGGATTTGTCAACATCATTTTGATTTGCTCGAAGGCTTCTTGATGTTCCTCCTTCCATTTAAACTCTGCTTCTTTCTTCAATTTTAACAAAGACGAGAAAATATAAGTCTTGCTAGCTAAGTTAGACATAAATCGTCTCAAATAATTTATTTTTCCTAAGAATGACTGCAGCTGTCTCTTAGTTTTTGGAGCAGAAGTATCTATTATAGCTTTTGCTTTATTTTTATCGATCTCAATACCTTTTCCGTGCACTATGAATCCTAAGAATTCACCAACAGATACACCAAAGACACATTTCAAAGGATTCATTTTTAATCCATATTTTCTCATTCTTTCGAAAGATTTTCTCAAATTACTTAAATGTTGATGCTTTTCTTTCGATACAACAACAATATCATCTATGTAAACTTGCATAGAATCGTTGATCAAATCATGAAAAATTAAATTCATTGCTCTTTGATATGTTGCTCCAGCATTTTTTAATCCAAATGGCATCACTACCCATTCATAAGTACCTAATGCCCCCGGACATCGAAAAGCTGTTTTAGCTATATCATTTTCTGACACAAATATTTGATTATATCCTGAATAACCATCTAAAAGACTTAACATTTCATTACCGGCTACTGCATCTATTAACATATCAGCTATTGGCATGGGATATTCATCTTTAGGAGTAGCTAAGTTTAAATCTCGATAATCAATGCATACTCTCATTTTACCATTCTTTTTAATAACTGGAACAATATTAGATATCCAATCGACATACTTGGCAGTCCTGATAAATTTTGCTTTCAGAAGTCTCTCGATCTCTTCCTTGATCTTACCCATCACCTCAGGTGCAAATCTTCTCAGGAGAATTATCGTAAATACAATCAAGTATAACTTGATCGTTATTATTTGCAACTATGGTCGAGTGAATCGACTTATTCATTCCTATCTTACTACTACTACTTTCTTGGCTCTTCTTTTCATCTTCATATCTTCCCAATTGAGCCAAGAACTCCTCGTAATCTCTATTCATTTTCACCGGCCACTTCGAGGTTGGCCCCCTCTTCAATCATTACGAATCCTTTCTTCTCATTCATCTCTAGAAAACGCTCCTCATGCAACTTTGAATTAAAATCTTCGACAGTCTCGAAGGTGAATGGTTGAGCGAGCGCTAGGTTCTGCAGTGCCCGACCAGCCTGAGATACGAATGTTACAAACTCGTGCTGGTCCCCTGGGATTATTTCGAGATGTCCATCTCGATTCCACATGAATAATTTCTGATGAGCAGTAAAAGGTACGACTCCGACTCCATGAATCCACTCCCTTCCAAGTAGTGCATTGAAATTTGCATGTGACTGGACTACAACAAACACAGTAGGCCTCGAATAAGTGCCTACTTTCACATCTAAGGCAATCATGCCTTCTGAACTCGATGTTTTTCCGCTAAAATCAGAAATCATGATATTGTGCCTGACTAAGTCTTTTAGTTCAATACCAAACCTCTTCAGCATAGTGATTGGTAATATGTTCACTGCTGCACTACCATCGACAAGGACCTTATTCACCATTTGTCCTTGAATCTCGATATTCAGCAATAAAGGCTTCAAATGGAATCTCATTTCCTCAGATGGAGGATCGATAAAAGTAGCATCTCTATGAGGTACTTCACATGATGCTTGTGTTACCCATGTTACTTTTGGCCTTATATCTTCTGAGTAGAAATTATCTTCTCGATCGGCATCACTTTGTTCTTGATATTCTTGATACTCACTAACGTACTCTGCGGGTAGTATCGATATTACTCTGATTTGATGTTCATCCCAGCTACCCTCATTTTTATCGTCGAAAAAATCTCTTGCATATTGGTTCCCCATTGGTACATTATTCTCTTCAAAGTTTCTGTAATTATTCCAGTAAGGGATCCTTCCTCCTCTTCTCCAGGGCCTTCCTCGGAATCGCCTTTGGAATGTTGGGAATCCAGTATTCGATCCTTCATCGTATGAAAGTCTCTCGAAGACATCATTACTCTGAAGTTTGCCTCTTCCTCCTCGAGAAGAATACATCTCTCTTCTAACCCACTGTCTTTGATTTCCACTAACACCAGAACCAACGGATTTCTGTTGACTTTCCCCTATCATTGGTTGGGTTGTTTGATCCACTTTGTTATTACCTCTTTTATTTTGATTCTCGATTTTCTTTATCTGTTCCACTCTGAAAGCTCTAGCAGCTGACTTGTCGAACACCGCACTGCATCGTGGACACAACGACACATCTTCATCTTTTTCTTTCTTTCTATTTAAAAACTCGATGAGAGAATCTCTTGTTCGAGGATAGATCTCCCTCTCGAATTCTTTCTCAAATTCACTCAGGTCGAACTCCATATCTTCTTCGGGTACATCCATTCTGACATGCTTGGGATCAATGCCTTCAGTAACATCGACCATGCCTATAAAAGTCGAATTTGTCACCCGGACATCTTCGATCATGCCCATTTGGGATTCAATATACCCCACTCGAACCTCGAATGGACTCGTGTCCACTTTCATTGGCATCTCTTCGAACTTCGCTCTTCCTTGGGCGATCGCATCTTGGATCGTATTCCCGAAATGTATACAATTGTTAGTCCAAGTGTCCATAAACATTATGAAATTTGCAGTATTTTCGACTATTCCTTTGTTCTCGTGAATGCGCTTTATGATCATCACTCAACTTAATCTGTTTATCTTTTAATAGAATATCGAAAATCTTATCTGCCTTCGTTACATCGAAAGTATATGTTCGATTTGCCATTTTGTCTTTTACTTCATTTTTTTGTAGTAATTTACAGATATATGGAGCTCCTACTTTGAGCTCTGCTATGTTAACTTTCTCATCGACAATTTCTCCAATATTAGTTTATGTCGAGGGATTTGTCTCATACACATCATTTATATATGCTACTCTTTCTTTTTTCATGGGTTTTTCAAATTTCTTATACCTTTGTTTTTCATATTCAATTTGTTCTACTCTTCTCACTTTATCAGCTAATTGAGCCATGTCATTCAATGGTAAATTAACTAACTTCTTCCTAATCGAGAATTCTAAGCCTGCAGAGGCCATTCTGACTAATTCATATTCAGGAATTTGAGTAAAACATCTCGATTTCATTTGTCTAAATCTATTCAAATAATCATCTATACTTTCATGATTGTATCTTTTTATGTTCATCAAATCGATGAGGCTTACTTGAGTCTCTCCTCTAAAGAATTGCTCATGAAAATTTCTTTCCAGCTGCAACCAATTATATATCGAATTGGGCGGCAGCGAAGTAAACCAAGTGAAAGCATTTTTCGTCAATGAACTAGGGAAATATTTCATTTTTAATTCTTCACTCATCGCTAGATCCCCACATTCGATCTGATATCGAGCCACGTGCTCAATAGTGGATTCACCAATTTCTCCAGCAAATTTGGTGAATTTGGGTATTTTGTATCCTCGAGGTAATTCTGTCTCGAGAATAACATTCGGAAAAGGAGAAACAAAATACGTTTGATTGGGTGTTCTTAACTCCATTCCTTGGGAATTCACCCTTTGTCCTAACATGTGATTATACTGCATATTATTTTGATTGTACATATTTTGAAATCCCTCATTCAGATTGCCATAAATATCATTCCTCACATGTTGATATTCGTTCCCCATATGCTGATGTTGATCATTGTTTCGATTCCTCCTCAATAGATACAGGGAATTGATGTTAGCACTTTGGTTAATGCTTTGATTGACATGATTTTCCACTCTTGTTTGTCGAGGTATAGCCAATGCATCCCCGATACGGGTCATTTGGTCTGCTAATATCTCAAAACTAGCAGTAGTGTTTTGAACTAATGGATTGAGGACTGTAGTTGTGATAACATATTCACCATCTCAAAATTGCTCTCATCCATTTGTTGTCTAAGTACTCCTAGTGAGTTGCTGGAGATCCCAGTACTAGTGTTTTCAATAGTCTCAAAATTAGATCGATGATAATCTCTATCGAATGCATTTCTCCCATGATCCAGATTTGCTCTGTGATCTAGATTTGGAGATGTCTGTTGTGTACCTAAATTCTGCCCACTCCCTAAATTCTGGGGGGTTACTAAATTTTGAGATCCTAAATTCGGAGAGACTCCGAAATTTTGCAGCATACCTAAGGTTTGAAAGGTACCTGAGTTCTGAGGCATTCCTAGGTTAAATCTCGAGTTTCGTTGTATCGAAGAGGTACCAGCCCCATTCATATTAAGCGAAAACCCAGGTGGTCTTACGCTCATATATGGCCCAACATTTGTTGTTATGGGGTTTCCCATAGTTTGCATATTGTTTGGTGTCACCGTACTAGATCCTACTTGGGTGTTTGCTAATGTGCCTGCATTTTGTTCATTACTCACAGGTATCGACATACTCACGGTTGTCGATATTACAGGCATATTCCCATTATAACTTTACCCCCCAGTATTTGGTGGATGTGCACCATTTAGACCCTCACTGTTACTCTGGTTATTTGGTGGATTCTGACTCATTCTTATAACTCGCCCACTCCTTAATCTCATATACTTTCAAACTAACCAATTTTGTGTATTTTCAACACAAGATCCCCTACCTGGCACGCCAATTTGTTTCTGGTGGAATTTCGATCGATTCCGATTCTTAAGAGGTTTTGATTCTAATCAAAATTCAACCACGCAAGTTCTTTTTTACTTAGGCTAGCAAATTGATTTTCAATTGAAATGCATATGAGAATCGAAATTTACATAGTATCGAAAATGTTGTTTTTGGTATTTTATGTTTAGAGTGTTCAAAGTAAACAAAGCAATAGAAGCGTCGAATCGAAAAGCAAAACAGAAAATTGAATTGCCAAGAGGTAAAAATGCAGAAACCTCAAATTTGCATTAAATGACAAGAAATTGGAGTAGCGAGAATGTAAATGGCAGGAAATCGAGATTGCAGAAAATATAACTGGCAAGAAATCGAAATACGCAAAAATGTAAATAGCAAGGAATCGAGATTACAGAAATGTAAATAGCAAGAAGCTTAAATGCGGAAACTTAACTTTCATTAAAGGAAATGACAAGGAATCGAAAGTACAAAAACTTAAAGTTGCTAAAGATAAATTGCATCAAATTAGATTACCAGGGAAAATAAAGAAAGCGGTAAAGGTACTCAATGAGCATGGAAATCCAGATCGTCAGAAACTTCATGATGTTCGTCGTTCTCCGGTAGACTTCTCACTAGTATTTCTGTTCTCTGCCAATTTTTTCCACCCCCTTTCCTTTCATCTTTTGCTCTATTTATAGATCATCTTTCAAGTAGTCTCTTAGGAGCAGTTAACGAAACTGCTACCACGTTCTTCGTGCATGTTGCGGTTTCTTTTCCTGTGGTGTTAAAACCGCACCCACGTTCCCATGATCTTCGACCTCTGCCACGGTTAAAAAACTGTTTCCTATCTGCGTGTTTAACTATTCTTCTCTTTATGATTTGACCAAAGTTTCGATATCCTCGTAAGTTAATCTTCCCCTCAATTTCG